>CALYLW010000172.1:113697-178563 GCA_944989445.1 Ampullaceana balthica | reverse complement strand
CTGTGCTTCCTAAACTCGTTATACACCAAGTCCAATAAAAAGAAGTTTGGCTGAAGGAGACGATGTTAACTCAATCAAGTGCAAATTCTATTTTTTACATTATACTTTAGACTTTTTAAAGAAACATTTCTAAAAAATCAATACTTTAAATAGCTTTTTAAAAGAAGAAACGTATGCTTAGTCAAACTAAATTTTAAGGCATATGTATATCACTTGTATTTATTTGAAAAATGGAAACGTTGATATTTGGATATTTCCTGTAAAATATACATATTTAAATTGTTCAAACAGCGTTACAGCTGTAAGATAAGGACATTGTTATAGGAGAACTATAAATAATATAATAGTCCAAGTCACTCACTCACTCACTGGATGGATGTGGAACGCTGATGAACGATGTACAGCAGTCTATAGCATTTGAAAAAATCGTGTGGTGAGTGGTGATTAGCACTGTAAAAATATTTGCGATAAATGATTCAATTATCAGGATTTCCATTACTCACTGAGTCCTATAAGAACACGTTAATTGGTTCATGTCATTGTACAATTTCATAATGTTAACAATATATTTACACTCAATTATGTAGCCTAACGCTAAGGGCGGCTGGATAGCGAAGTCAATAGTGCGCTCGCCTCACAAGCTGAGGGGCGTTGGATCGATTCTATGTTAAAGACACTATAAAAATGTTGATGAATGACTAACGCTAAGAAAGTCCTCCGCAGACCTGGAGAGGGATGGGCGCCGTCAGGTCTGTCAAGCCCGAGAATGTTCTAATGGAAACATAATTGTTTGGAAACATTAGAGCCCCTGCGACTACGGGGTTATAACGACCACGAGGTTATGGGACTAAAAAAAAACACGCTAAGGGACATCACTCTGCTTTTTTTAATAATTGGATAATCATTTTGGTTTCCAGATTAACATTAAACACCCTCGACACTATTATTAATAATTAATAATTGAACAATTTCATGCGGACGTTCGATAAGAGTTATTTTTGGTGCAGTAATTTGGTGCGCTGCTTTCTAAAATTTCTCGCCGTAAAAAGATATTAAATGACGTCATTGATTTAGCTCATATTTTAAATTTGGAAAAGGGAACGATGGAAAAAGAGTATTTGAGGATTGTTAATTATAAAATACTTTGTGTACATTTCAGGAATATTTCGTATTTATCAGACAAAGATAAGTTACTTGGGCTTTTGAAAAAGGTGGGTGCCGTAGGCGCCCTAAAAAAATAGGCGCCGCAGGCGCCACGGCGCCGCAGCACAACCTACTGTTAAAAATAAAATTATTTACTTAAATTGCGTCATGCAATTTTAGCCGATTTATTCACCCCTCCATCCTCGTCACACGTCGTGACAATAACTTAGATCCTCCTCCTTCATTATGACGTCACAAGGCTTTGCGGCCCCATCCCCCAAAATAAAAGCCGTATTTTCTATTTGAAAAAAATTAGCCTGTTTCAAATAACATGTATCAGGCTTGAAGCCATGTAAAACATCATTTAAGCACTCACATATTTAAGTAAAAACTTTGTTTAACGTTGCGCATTGTGATATGACTTCACACTTCTTAAACAACCCCCTCCCCCTCGTCACACATAGTCACAAATGTGTGACCCCCTCCCCCTCGTCACACATCGTCACAAATGTGTGACCCCCTCCCCTAATCCCGGTGCGTGACGTCATTTATGGACGGCCCCTAAGATAGTTTTTGTTTGTTAACTTGAAAGCATAATTACCTGTGACTGTGTAATATTGTGTATGTGATATAATTTTTTTGTTAGCAGTTGTAATACTGCTACTTTCAAAATTTTAGAAAATCTATATATGTACAAACTAAATCGCTGTTTCTCTTTTTTAGCACTTTAAGTTTGAATATAGTAAATCATAAAAAGAAAATAAATCCTTTATTTTTAAGATTTGTAATGTTTTAGGATTATGATTTACTAACGTATCACCCGTCAAAAATGACGGAATTTTTCAAAATAAATACATATCAGATTAAAAAATAACGTAATAACGAATTTTCATTTATTTTATTTATTTTTATTTGATTCATTTATTATCATATTGAATTATTTTATGATGAACGTTCGAAAAGTTTTATTTTTGGTGCAGCACTGTAAAACAAAATTGATCGCAGCGCCACCTAACAGCATTACAAATTTCGCAGCGTCATCTAGTTACATCCTTACATACAGATAAAGGGAATTATTTATATTGATGGGAGGAGAAAATTTGTCTTTGGATATTACTCTTTTTGTATTTATTAAACTTGTGTGTGTTTGTGTTTTGTTTGGTTGAAATTCTTTGAAATGAAATGAAAGTATTTAATAAAATAAACATTTTGAGAATTGTCATTATAATAAAAATATACAAATTTAATTCAGTAATATTTTAAACCATTAGCGTGAACATATACGTAGTTCTCTAAAGAGCTATATACTTTTTAATAGAGAACTTTGTAAATATCGGACGTGTAATAAAAGTTTTTTTACAGTCGTTTGTTCGTTCGTTCGTCCGTCGATTCGACGAGGACCACTCTATTCATACCAGGGTTGCTGGGGCTGGCTCTGTCTGTGCATGCGCATATGGCTGATGAGGCTGATCCTTGCACGGAACAGAAGGGACAAGCGACGAGTAGGTCATCTCTAGGAGGGTTGACAGCACGGGCCTTTCGGGCGTGCCACATCTTTTCTGCGGATGGAAGAGCGCCAGGTAGATCGGTCCATTGCAGCTCGTTCCCATGTGTCTGGGTTGATGGCAAACGCTTTCAGTGAGGCTTTCAGTGTGTCTTTGAAGCGTTTCTTTTGCCCACCGTTTGACCGCTGGCAATCTCTCGTCTGGCATTTGGACTACGTGCCCTGCCCAGCAAAGCTGGGACTGCATCAGGAGGGTGAAAATGCTAGGGAGACCTGCATTGGTCAGTACCACTGTGTCTGGAATTATTTCCTGCCACTTTATGCCGAGTATCTTCCTGAGGCTTATGTATGAAAGTGGTTTAGCTTTCTAGCATGGCGTTGATACACAGTCCATGTTTCACATGCATATAGCAGTGTTTGGAGCACCACCGCCCTGTACACTTTCAGCTTGATCTGGACGGTATTGTCTCTTCTGTTACATTTGGGTACAGCCTGCCAAAAGTGGAGCTGGCTCTGGCAATTCTGACGTTCACTTCGTCATCGATGGTGACATTTTGAGACATTGTGCTGCCTAGGTATGTTAACCGGTGCACTGTGTTGAGTCTCTGGCCGTTGACAGTGATGTTGGGCTCAACGTAGGGCCTTCCAGGCGCACAGTCAGAGCGCACCAGTAAGCACCAGTGCAATTGTAATTTATTTATTGTACATGAGAAAAATGATTGGCATATTTAACGACAAAATATAATTAATTAAACTTACATCAAAATTTCATTTTCAATTCCATGAGGTTTCGTATAAATAATTTGTTTTACTGAAATGTTTTATTTAATATAATACATTAAATAAATGTAAATAATTTAAAATTGATCATTCTATTTGATCTAAGTGGAACGCCACTTAATTTCCATCCCTTAAATTAGAGATAAAATGCAAAATATTGTTAGTATTATTTTACGCTAAGTCCATTAGTATGTATCGTCATTTGTTCACGATAATTATAGATTTCAGATATTTAATAAAATTAGAAAATTTGAGTACGAAGTAAATATGCATAACTAATTGCGTTTTTATTATTCACATGACTCAGTTAAATTTTTGTATTATTTAAACATAAGGCAAACATGCCAACCAAAGGATTTGAACGTTTAAAATATTGTTTCCTCAAATTTTCACATCATCATGTTGTCAAACAAACAGACTAAACTCACATGTTTTTAACATGATTTATTAAGAATCTAGACATTTTATAGAATTGTGTTGATGTCAATGAGAGTGGAGACTGTATATTGACATAGACATTTTGTAACAACTGTGTTTATAATAAATTGTGTTTATAAAAAGTAGAGTGAAGACTTTGGACATTTTATAAATATTGTCGCTTTAAGTAACAACTTACAGATCACATTTCTAAATGGTACAAAACTGTCTCAAATCCCTTTAATAAGAAATAATCTGTCACTGTATTGTTAGGTATTACTTATTAACGGGGTAAAATGACATATATGAAAACAAGCTCATGTCAATAGTTCCATGTAAGTATTTATTTAATGTAATGTTGCACTCAAATATCGTAACACGTGTTAAATAAACCATGTAAAACGTCATTATATAAATTGTAAGCAACTTTTGGATCTCTAAAGAAGAGCATTTTTTTTCTTTCATTGTGATTCCATATAAGATGTGCAACAAATGTGTTCTTCCCGTGTGCAATTCGACGCAGAACAAAGCACACGTGCTGACGTATTTAATATGAAATTTGACTTGAAAACCTTAGATGAGAAGATTAATGATAGCATCTTAAGTTTAAAAATGCACTAAATTATATTTTACACTTTTAGCAGAATTATAATTAAAATATGCGCTATTTAAATGTGTCTTTGCATGAAGCATATACTAATTTATTTAAATACAACATATGGGTAATTAAATACATTTTAATATCATATTCCTCTCACATTTAATAAAACTTTAAAATGTAAATAATTAATTAAAAACAATACCCACCTACATGTTTAAATCATCGCTATTACCCCATTTCGTTATTAAGTTATTATATATATATTAGGGCTGTTATCGATTAATTTAATTTAATATACCCCGCCCCCCCCCCATCATTTGTTGTTATAAATATAGATTCAGAAGAGATGACATGGCACATGTTAGACTTTTTTGTTTAATTTTGTTCACAGTTCGAAAAGCTACGCCATAGATGACATACTTTTTACGAAGTGAGATAACCCAATGTAACTAAATTCAAACATTTTACTTTGTTTACGTTATTGAATAGTGTAATTAAATGTCTATAAATAAGGTGATGGAATCAAGTAACTTTAAAGGTAGGTACTCAAAGTTATAGATCTAATCACGTTACTGGTTATTATAAAGTTATTTAAAAGATAAGTATCTATATTTGTGTTTAAACTCAGAACCACTAGCAACATCTTTAATAATATAAGGCAGTTGCCTGTCCGGTACTCGATGACAGTTATAACTGGAACTCATACATACTCTTACCGCCAATCATTAGTGGAGGAAAATTGAATCTCATTTACATATTGAACAAATTTACTCGGACGATCAAAACGAGTTATTTTTGGTGCAGTATTTTTGTCATCATGCAGTACTGTGTTCCCATCTTGAAGTGTGTCACTCCGTCTAATTTTAACACCTACATGTCTACAATCTCCAAACTTCTTGTAAGTAAATATTTTGTAACAACAAATGAGCTTCTAAGAAAGCCCAGGTAAGTTCTTTTCAATATTTATCACATAATGGTGAACGTTTCCTTAAAGTTTTGCAAGTTTTACTTGTATGTGAAATTTATCTTCATTTTTTTTCTTCAAGTAAAGAATTATTCTCAAATTTATTTTTTAAGGCACAAATAAAGTTCGATAATTCAAGCCTCGTTTAAAAAGACGTGTTTAAATTATCAGCACAAAATGTTTATAAAATTACTTAAATGCAGAGGAATAAAAACGTGTATATGGTTGGTATCCTTGGTCAAATGTTAAAGTATTTATTGTTATACTGGAATAATTTAAGACGAAATAACTTATCTTTATTAACACAGAAGTTTCTTCCATACACATATTTGGTTTCCGTTCGTAAAATTATCTGCCCGTTAATGCTCTATGTTCTAGAGTTGTGTTTTCGTTTGGCTTTTCTGTTCATTATAGTTATATTATGAAAAATTTAGGGAAATATCTTTAATTACGCATATTAGTAGCAATATGACAGCTTAGTGTTTTTATATATATATATATATAGCAAGATGACGCAGTATATATATATATATATATATATATATATATATATATATATATATATATTTGGGTTGTTATCGATTAATTTAAATTTTATCGTTAACTTGTGAAAAATTATCGATTAATTAATCGATAATTTCGATTAAAGCCAAAAATAGAAATTTATGACGTCATTAAACTGAATATTTCTCACGAACATTGAAAATTAAGAATATTTTTAACTAAATCTTATGACAATGTGTTGATACTTGATCGGCTGTTTGTGCTGAAGGTGGTACGTCAGCGATGTATTTGATCATTTAAAAGAGAATTGTTTATGGCAGTGAAAACAGTAAACTTTTACACCATCTTCGACTTTGCCTTCCGCAGTTAGCTTAAAAACAAAATTTTTTGCTCAACTTTCTAGTTATATGTTTAAATTTAACTGCGCTGATGCTGTCAGCCACTTTTTAGTTGACGTCTGCCGGTCCACATAAAGTAATAAAATAAATTATAATATTACGCGGGAGAAGTTTGTATTGAAAAAAATATATAAATTATTATTAATTATTAATAATTAATTATTTATTAATAAAAAAAATTATAAATATTTTCTTTAATTTTAATCGAATTTTTATGGATTAAAATAATTTTAATCGATAAAAAATTTTAACGATTAATCGATAAATTAATCGTTAATTTCCGCAGCCCTTATATATATATATATATATATATATATATATATATATATATATTAGGGCTTTTATCGATTAATTTAAATTTAATCGTTAACTTTTGAAAAATTATCGATTAATTAATCGATAATTTCGATTAAAAACCAAAAATAGAAATTGATGACGTCATTAATATGAACATATCTCACGGACATTGAAAATTAAGAATATTTTGAACTAAATTTCATGACAATGTGTTGATACTTGATTTGTGCTGAAGGTGGTACGTCAGCGATGTATTTGATCCTTTAAAAGAGAATTGTTTATGGCTGTGAACACAGTAAACGTTTTCACCATCTTCGACTTTGCCATCCGCAGTTAGCTTAAAAACAACATATTTGCTCAAATTTCTAGTTATATGTTTAAATTTAACTGCGCTGATGCTGTCAGCAGGGCCGTCTTAACGCATAGGCCCGTTGGGCATTTGCCCGGGGGCCCACGAGCATATGGGCCCCATGGGAATATGTTTATTTATATATATTATGTATATTCATTTTTTATTCCTGCGGGGGAAGGGCCCAACACTATTTCTTTGCCCAGGGGCCCAAAATGGTGTAAAGACGGCTCTGGCTGTCAGCCATTTTTTAGTTGACGTCTGCCGGTCAACATACATTTATAAAATAAATTTTAATATTACTCGGGAGATGTTTGTACGTAAAAAAATAAATATAAATTATTATTAATTATTAATAATTTATTAATAATTATAAAATTTTTAAAAAATATTATAAATATTTTCTTAAATTTTAATCGAATTTTTATCGATTAAAATATTTTAATCGATATTTAATCGATAAAATTTTTAACGATTAATCTAGAGATTAATCGATAATTTCCGCAGCCCTAATATATATATAGTAGTATGCATTACCGCAACGCACCGCACTATGCGCACCTCATTGTTACACACTATATAGAAGAGAAGTAAGCGAAGAAAGACGTAATGGCGCGTTACATTGTTGTGCAACCATCTTAGCAGCTCACTTTATTAAATCCTTTATATTAACTCGTGGTGTCTGCGGCCGCCCGCCCGACCTCCCGCCCTTGCTTGTCGCCAAAACTTTAGATCAATTTTTAACCCATTTTATCGTAAGCCAGCGAGCTGAAATTTTGCAGGTAGTTTTGTACCGATAATAAAAACAATGTATCAAAATTTCAGATCGATCGCATGTACCGTAATTAAATTATTGATTTTTTGGTTTATTTTATTTATTCCTATGTATCATGTTAGTTTTTGAGATAGAGTGTAAGGGTGCGCATTATATTGAACAACCTTTCTGTCGCGCAATAAGGTGCGTATTTTATTGACAACTCTTTTTATAAAAATACTCCTGATCGGTGCGCATTATATTAAACATGTTTTACGACACAACTGCAATTTTGTATTTCTGGATGGTCTGGCGCTGCGTATTATAATGAACATTCTTTTAGTAACGTCTCGTACATAAAGGATTTATAGTGAAAAACTTGTTTTTTACGGGATTTTTTAAAATTATTATTTTCGTTATTTTCTTTAATATGTTTTTGTTTATTTGTTTGTTTGTTTTTTGTTTAATTTTTCATTGGAGTGTGTCTCATTGCTATCTTATTTAAGCCATGTTTAATTTCGTTGTTCTCCTTTTTAAATCCCTTATATTAACTTCACCGCCGTCTCTGTCTGTCGTCATCTCTGTCTTGGGCTAGCGGAAAACAAAAGTCAAAAATGACACACTTTCCGTGATCCGATAGAGCTGAAATTTGGCACACGGACCCGACTTACCTAACAATGCATAGTTTCAAAATTCCAGATCGATCGAACGTACCGTAATTAAAGTAGTGCATTTTTAGTTTATCCTTATATAACGTATGTAATTCAAATTCACTGTTTGTTATTGTTTTTTCCACACGTGAGAGTTTGAGTTGACGCGTTGACGCGACCCATCGAAGAATGGGCGTGCTTTTGTTTACATTTTACGTTCACGCTGAGCTCGGCCCCCCCCCTAGGGTTATGAAGCAAAGTTGAGTTAAAAGTTTGAAAATAATAAATACTGTAATTATGTCTCATATATAAGGGATTTATAGTCAAAAACTTTGTTTTTACGGGTTTGTTTTATTAAATCCCTTATATTAACTTCACCGCCGTCTCTCTCTCTCTCTGTCGTCATCTCTCTCTGTCTGTCTTGGGCGGGCGGAAAAACAAAAGTAAAAAAATGACCCACTTCCCGTGATCCGATCGAGCTGAAATTTGGCACACGGACCCGTGTCACCTACCAATGCATCGTTTCAAAATTTCAGATCAATCGCACGTACAGTTATTAAATTAATGCATTTATATTTTATCTATATAAACTATATGTAGTGGTCGCCAACGTTTACATTTTACGGGTCACTTGACTTCACCCCAGACACAGGTGAACACATCTCGTGTTTAAACCAGGTGTATCGGCGTGCTTTTGTTTACATTTTACGTGTCACGCTGAGCTCGGCCCAGCGATCGCTGACAAGACCTTTCCCCTCTCCCACCCCCTCCCGGGTTAAAAGCAAACGGGAGTAAAGACAGATTCAGTCTGTAAATATTTGTAAATACTTTTAGTTATGTCTCATTTCTGAGGGATTTATAGTCAAAAACTTTGTTTTTACGGGTTAGTTTTATTTTCTTGCTAATGTTTCTGAAAGTTCTTCTCTTCTTTTCTTTCCTGCGGCGTTTGCTACGCCGTGTGTCGGATCTAGCTTTTTTTTATTTAAGGACTTTTCGTTTTCACATAAGACGCGAACGGAATACGTTATTTCCGTCAGCGTCGCACCACAACGCATCAGTGCTGAATTATTATGTATAACATTTTACTTGAAAAAACTTAGATGAGAAGATTAATGATAGCATCTTTAATTTAAAAGTGTATTAAAATTTAATTTACGTTCTAAGAGTTTTAGTACTAATAGTGTGTGCTACATAAATGTTTCAATGCATTATACTTATAATAATTTATAGAAAGATAACATTTGATCAACGAAACACATTTTAATATCCTATTCATTTCACTTTTACTGAAACTATTAAATGTATGTATGTACTTTAACAATATGCTTTTATACATGTTTTAGCCAAATATAGATTTATTGATTCCTCTTTCGAAATATAATTCATCCTAGTGGCAAGCCACTTGAACTCGATCCCTATAATTAGGGATACAATGTCAATAAATAAGTTGTATGCACCTACCACGATAAACTTTCATTTAATTATAAAAAGTGATTTCATGGTTTGTAGTAAAATAATTTGAAGTGCTTCTCAAAAAAAGTAAATTAAATTTGAATTTCATATTAGCCATATATTTGTAGTTGACATGGCTACGAAATTTATATTAATTTTTAAATTAAAATATATATTTTCTAAAAAATTCGACATAAATCTAGTTATTCACTCAAATCTCACATAATCTTTCTGAAATAAATTTAACTTCACTTATTATTTTCTTTATTATTTATTTTTGTTTCTATTTTTCAAATATTTTAATTAAATTGGAATGGAGTCGTTAGGCATTTAAAAACAAATGTCTGGAATACCATGAAGACTGCAGACTAGACGTTTTTTATGAAATCTTTTAATAGCATGGAGACTTTTGACAAGCCGTTTTATAGCAAATCTGTTATGAGCATGTATACTGTAGACTAGAGGCTATATAGCAAATCCGTTAATGGCATGTACACTGCAGACTAGATGTTTTATTTATAGAAAATATGTCCATCATCATCTTATTAATATTGTAAATAAAATTCGCTTTTGGGGCATTATATGAATTACTCAGTATAATGATATGAATTTCTCTTGGATATTATTTTCTTATAAATAGTTTTACATCCATGACTCCTAATATCACCCTGATTTTTTTTGACATTAAAGTAATTGCTTGTTATAGTATTGGCTAAGAAAAAAAAATGGCAACTAAGTTGTTTTCACGTTTGATTTTTTTGAAATCGTTATCTCCAAGTATAGGATGTGACTAACATGGAAATATTTTATAAGACATAATTAAGGTAAGAACTTAGCAACACGGATATAGAATGGGATTCCTTCTGAACTTAAAGTATTAGAGGACATTGGGAGGTTGTAAGTACTTTATTTAACTCAATTAATTAGTACTTGAAGTACTAGATGACATTGGGAGGTTGTAAGTACTTTATTTAACTCAATTAATTAGTATTTGAAGTATTAGAGGACATTGGGAGGTTGTAAGTAATTTATTTAACTCAATTAATTAGTACCTGAAGTACTAGATGACATTGGGAGGTTGTAAGTACTTTATTTAACTCAATTAATTAGTACTTGAAGTACTAGAGGACATTGGGATGTTGTAAGTACTTTATTTAACTCAATTAATTAGTACTTGAAGTACTAGAGTACATTGGAAGGTTGTAAGTACTTTATTTAACTCAATTAATTAGTACTTGAAGTACTAGAGTACATTGGGAGGTTGTAAGTACTTTATTTAACTCAATTAATTAGTACTTAGAAGACGAGCTGAGCAGTAGCCATGAGTGCGCCATTAACATTTCATTAGAAAAATATCACTTTTTATTATATGACTTTATATTATATGGACGTGCAGAAAATTGTATTTCCCGTCAGTGACACACTACAGAGCACCGATTTTCATAAATCCAATATTAACTTTTATTTTAAAACTTTGATTTCAATTTTCATAAATTGATGATATTTATTTGTAAGCGCCTATTAATATGCAATTTTCGATTAAATGAGACATTTTTTATATATTAGTGTTACATAATTTGTTGTTTTAAAATTTTAAACTAATCTAAATTTGAGCTACATTAATTACAATTGAAAGATATATAATTATAATACCTTATCAGATCAAACTAGCAGAAACTATTAAATTAATTAATAGAATGAAATATATCTGTATCTCTCCCTTTTCATCAGTCGTGTCACACTTTACTATACTTATCTGTATATCTCCCTTTTCATCAGTCGTGTCACACTTTACTATACTTATCTGTATATCTCCCTTTTCATCAGTCGTGTCACACTTTACTATACTTATCTGTATATCTCCCTTTTCATCAGTCGTGTCACACTTTACTATACTTATCTGTATATCTCCCTTTTCATCAGTCGTGTCACACTTTACTATACTTATCTGTATATCTCCCTTTTCATCAGTCGTGTCACACTTTACTATACTTATCTGTATATCTCCCTTTTCATCAGTCGTGTCACACTTTACTATACTTATCTGTATATCTCCCTTTTCATCAGTCGTGTCACACTTTACTATACTTATCTGTATATCTCCCTTTTCATCAGTCGTGTCACACTTTACTATACTTACATTGGGTCTAGGTTTCACGCACCTAGACATACATGCTAATATATTTATGGAAACAATTTCAATAAAACAAAATGACTCTTAAAGTCCGCTAACTCTGAATATATTTAAACAAGATGCTGTTCCTTGTGTGCGCTATCTTAAGATTGAGTTGTTTTAATAGAGGCGTCATTTGAGTGTACCAGCTTAATTTCCATTATTAACCTTGACTTGTTATTCGGTTTTTCAACACTAACTAAAATCCTACTGTTACGCTGGTTATCCAAAGAAATCCATTAAACTTCCAGTCTAGGCACGATCTTATTGAAATAAATTGGATTTTTTAAAAATATTGAGCAAAACCACATTTGCTATTTTAATAAATATCTTATCACTAATCATGTATTTCAGCTATTTGAATAAATATCTTATCACTAATCACGTGTTGCTAGGGACAACAGACTTCACAGATACTTGGCTAGGCTATTAGAATGTCGCTCACAAAAACAATGAGGTGTATGTGTAGGATCACGCAGTTGTGCTCGTTTGTACTTTCAGTACACAGGGACATTCACAGTGAAACTATTGAAGAACAGTGGGTACAAGCAAAACGTAAACTCCGGTATCAGACTGGTACAAGTCGAGCTCTGTTTGCAAGCTACCTTTCAGCCTTTCAGTGGCGCTACATTCACAAACAGAGAGTTTTAGGCAACTATTAGCAAGCTACCTGTCAGTCTTTTAGTGGCACTAGATTCACAAACAGGGTCTTTTAGGCAACTATTTGCAAATTCTGTGTGACAATTACCATACAATTTTTAGTTGGATAACAAAGTAAATAGTGCGCTCGCCTCACAAGCTGAGGGGCGTGGGATCGAGCCCACGACAAAATGTTGATGAATGACTAACGCTAAGAAAGTCCTCCGCTGACCTGGAGAGGGATGGGTGCCGCCAGGGTCTACCAAGCCCGAGAATGTTCTAATGGAAACATTAGAATACCCTACGACAACGAAAAAAAACGAGGTTATGGGACTAAAAAAAAAGAATAAAAAAAAAGTATTTGATGACTGGTTATGGGACAAGAAATGCTGTGTTCTTTCAATAATTAAACAAACTTTCATTAAATGAAATAAATATGATTTAAAGTCAATGCAACTTTGTATTAATTTCATTTGTTATATTTCTTTTTTCCTAAAAACATATACAAAATATAGAAACATAAAATTTCAGAAACAAAATTAAATATCAAAATCGTATTGATATCAAATACGTGTTACATCTGTATAGACGATCACTACAACATCCAAGTGGTAAGTTACTTGACTTCGATCCCTTATAACTAGGGATACAATCTCAATACATTGTTAGAGTTCCCCCACCTAGATAAACACTTGATCCAATATACTTAAATGAATTTCACTGACCTCTGTTAACATTTTCAGATGGTTATTGAAATGAGTAACTTAAAGAAGAATATAATAATAGGGCGACCTTTTCTTACTATAGTATTAATATATAGTCTTTTATTATAATTAAAGTTATAATTTTAGACTCTTTATAAAGGGCTCGTGATGAAAGTTTCACAATTCTGAAATATTACACATTTTTTAGATAAATAAAGGCTACCTCAATTGTGTTTTAATATGTTCGATAAAAGGAGAAATATGCATTTATATTTGTATTCTTGGTTACTAAAGCTTGTCAATAAATAAATATATTTAAGAACAATACGTAAATAATAGTGATATTAAAATATTCCAAAACATAAGTGCAATTTTATATTATTTATTTTATACAAATTTTAAAAGGTTTATATTCACCAATATATATAATTTATAACATAAAATAGCAGGTAATAAGATGTCAAATAATTTTGTTCGAATATATTAATTTTTACATTTTTATCATATCCACGCTTTATGTCCAAATATTCTTTTAATTACTTTAAACCCCCAGTGAGCAAAATTAATTCTATATAAATATATATTAATTGCACACACCCCAATACCAGCAACCTGCCAACCATACAATTAATTCTACATATAACAAGTGAACACAACCCAACTCCAGCAACCTGCCAACCACACAATTAATTCTACATATAACAATTGAACACACCCCAATACCAGTAATCTGCCAACCACACAATTAATTCGACATATAACAATTGCACACAGCCCAACTCCAGTAACCTGGCAACCATATTTCTGCCTCTAGGTTTAGATAAGTAATGCGATAATCTTGTGTTACGAACACAGTTCTACAAGGACGACAATATTGTTACAAAAATGTTATTGGCAATTAGAGCCATTTCAACTACATACAAAATGAATTTAATACTATCCTACAATTTAAATGTCGTCAGAATAACTGGGTCTAAGAAAAGTATAGTTCACACTGAGGATTAAATGCCGTTAGAATCACTGGGTCTAAGAAAAGTATAGTTAACACTGGAAATTAAATGTGATAATCACTGGGTCTAAGAAAAGTATAGTTAACACTGGAAATTAAATGTGAGAATTACTGGGTCTAAGAAATGTATAGTTCAAAATGATAATTTCTTCTTGTATCATTTTTTATTCCCACTCCGAAAAGGAACAATTTGTTTTGGAGCATCTACAAGACAATCATTTTTTGAGTAGTTTTCCTAGACACCAACAAAAACGTTCTATGTTACCTCCATGAAATTTAAACCACAAGAGATTCATGGAATTGGCTACTGGATCCAACTACAACCTAGGTGCCACACCGACTCAGCATATATGTCTAACTGCAATGAATAGCTTCAAAAGAGGGATTGAGGGCATCAAAGTGACCTAACTGAGAGAGCCCAGCACTTTGGGCCCACTCACTACTGCTGTCTGACTACTCACTGTTCAGATCCCTGGCTTTAAATAAGCCCCTGTCAAATTAATGTTGGAAAAGTGGGACAAATAGTCTTTAAACCGACTTTCAAGGGGTTATATTATTCTCTTTATGGGCATCGCATTTACTGGGTATGCAATTTTGTCTACGATTTTTACAGTGACTGCATCATATTCTGACATCTCCTGGTGACTAACAATGTCCGAAAAGTCTTTTCTAAACACATTTTATTAACATGTTAGATCGTACCCGTATAATCACGTGTGTATCTGTGTTATTGTAGTCTACAGAAAAGCTAGGCTAAGAATAGGGCTGTCAATTTTGTTGAAAAATAGCTGCCGGGGTATTCGTGAAAATTTCGAAGGGGTACCTGGGTTACCCGTTCTAAACGTCGCATAATTTTCCCCGTCATGACCGCTATACAATGCAACCTAGCCACCATCCATGCACCTCATTTCACACAGTAGTAGTAGCCAACGGCTTGCGTCCAGTAACATACTACTACTAATGCACTACAATTAAATATAATTCATTAAAAACTTTTATTCAATTCCTGCTGTAAATGCATTCGTCATACTCATAAACTAAAACTACAGTAAACTGAACATGCAAACAAAATGTCAACAGCAATGACGTAACGTTCAGTGTCATACCTTGAATGTTAATATCCACTTGGCGTCGGTAGTCGATGCAAAGGGCGATGTAGGGCGCAATACCGTGGAAAATCTCAAGTTATCGTGCTTTTATCAGTGGTACTACTTTTGTTGACACCAAAAATAAATACTGATATTGGGTGGATCGGCTGTTTGTTTATCAATATCAATTTTATGAATAGCGTTCAGATGGCGTTTTATCACGTTGGGCTGCCACCCTTAGCAGACACAATTTCATTACAACGGTTTCATTTTGACTCGTCACTGTCAAATAGATTGGCCTGATTCCACACGTCGTCTTACCCATCTTATTAACTTTGGGTTTTTAGTAATATCAATGTTTGGGCTAGGCAAACACGTGTTAATAACACAAGAAACACACGCGAATGCAAAGGTTGTGGGTTATAGCAGTGCTTCTCAAAGTGGTGGTCCGCGGAAGTTACCAAGAAGGGAGAGAAACGTATAATTATCATTCTCCAATTGCTATCAATAATACTAACCCTATAGAAATTGTCATTTTTTGACAATAAGCAAATAAATGAAAGAAACAAAAGGAAATAAAATATATTTCGCTACCATGTAAGTACAGGGACAATAGTTCCTGGTGCAATGGAAAAAATTCCTGCCGGTCCGCCTTACTAAAAAGTTTGAGAAGCACTGGGGTACAGGAGTGAAGAGAGGAGAGGGGCGGGGGTAGAAAAACGATATTAGATAGCTATGGAGGATAAAATTTTGGGGGGGGGGTCTGAACGGGCTAAAGACAGGGGCCAACGATGATTAGGGGGGGGCCCCCAAACTTAGTATATTTTATATTAAATGTGGACAAATGTTTAGACGAATCGCTGAAAATATGATAAATTAACCTTGTTAGGCTCAATAAGAGAAAATATCTAAAAACATTATTTTTATTTTAAAATTTACAATCCCCATCGGGCTCACGTGGTTGAATGAGAAGTATTTAGGCTTGTAGTGCTAGCTGTGGCGTGATCGATCCACGGTTCTGGTGTGAATTTTGTTTTCATTTGTTATTTTTAATTTTTAAATTGTCATTTACACTCAATTTTAAGATGCCGGCAAACAGCTATTTCTTCATGTTCGGTTTTTTCATGAATAATCATTTTGTTTGAGTAGTTACAAGTTACAGTCTGATATTAGCTGCTACCAATCATTTTATCAAAAGGTACGCTGGCTGGATAGGGCCCAAGTTTGAATTGCAGCAAGGGGCCCCGTGCAGTCTTAATCCGCACTGTTAGATAGTATCAATCTGTGACCCACTGTCGGCTATTTTAAAGCAAAGGTAGTGTCAAGGCAAGGGTGTTATTATGAACAAATAAAAGGAACCCGTAAAAACCAAGTTTTGACAATAAATCCATTATGTACGAGACATAACTAAAAGAATGTTCATAATAATACGCAGCGCAAGACAATCCAAAAATACAATATTTTATTTATGTCTGGTAAAACTTGTTTAATTTAGTGCGCACCGATCGGGAATTTGTTAATAAAAATTATTGTCAATATAATACGCACCAAATCGCGCAACAGAAAAGTATTAATAAAAAAGGTAGTTCAAAATAATACGCACCGCGACACTATCTAAAAAATTTAACCTGATACTTAGAGATAAATAAAATAATCTAAAAATTGAAATTCAATAATTTAATTACAATACATGCGATCGATCTGAAATTTCGACACATTGATTTTATTATCGGCACGAGTCTGCCAGCAAAATTTCAGCTCGCTAGCTTACGAGAAAGTGAGTTAAAAATCTATCCAAAGTTTTTTCGACAAGCAGGCAAGGGCTCAGACACCACGAGTTAATATAAAGGATTTTTTAAAAACCCGTAAAAACTATTTACTATAAATCCTTTATATAGGAGACACAACTAAAAGAATGTTCATTATAATACGCAGCGCACGACAATCCAAAAATCCAAAATTTTAGTTATGTCTCGTAAAACAAGTTTAATATAATGCGCACTGATCGGGAATATGTTTATAAAAATTATAGACCATTTAATTGGCACAAAATCGCGCAACAGGAAAGTATTAAAAAGGCCGTTCAATATAATACGCAACGGGACACTCTATCTAAAAAAAAACATGATACATAGAGAAAAATGAAATAATCTAAAAATTCAATAATTTAATTACAGTACATGTGATCGATCTGAAATTGTGATACTTCGTTTTTATCATCGGCAAAAAACTACCTGCAAAATTTCAGCTCTCTAGCTTACGAGGAAGTGGGTTAAAAATCGATCCAAAGTTTTTTCGACAATCAAGCAAGCAGGCAAGGGCTCAAACAAACAAAGACACCACGAGTTAATATAAAGGATTTAAAAAAGAACCCATAAAAACCCCAAGTTTTTTAATATAAATCCTATATGTACGATACATAACTGAAAGAATGTTCATTGTAATACGCAGCGAAAGACAATCCAAAAATACAAAATGAAACCTGGTGCATTGGATTTTGACGAGGCAAAAGATGTCCAAAAGTAAACATGTTTCATTTTGAAATTCTACGCGTAACTGAATTAACGGTCGACAACACGGCCGACAACGTTCGCCATGTTTAACTTTCTTCTCCTTTATGACCCCATCTTCACGAAATTTGTTAGTCGGCTTCAATGCTTGAACCGACAACGATGAACGTACTTATTTCGTTAGTATGACGTCAATGTCATTCGCCATATTGAACCCTACCAACGTCTTTATACTTACGACCCCATCTTCACGAAATTTGTTAGTCGGCCTCCCTGCTTTAACCGACAACGATGAACGTACTTATTTCGTTAGTATGACGTCAATGTCATTCGCCATATTGAACCACACTAACGTCGTTATACTTATGAACCCATCTTCCAGAAATTTGGTATATATATTATTTAATTTTATTTTATTTAGCATAGCTTATTAAAATATGTCTGTGTGTTTCTATGTATGTTTTGTTAAATTATTTTTTTTTAAAATAACTATACCGATACATCTGAACTTACATTTCGGTTCAATGTTATTGATGCACAGACAAGACAACTTTTGTAGCAGGAAACATTCCTTTTTTAATGCATTGTCAAATAAGACGTTCAAAAAAATTGTTCTTCCCGTTAGCGTCGCACTACAAAGCACCAGTGCTGTTCTATTTCATATTAACTTTTACGTAAAAACTTAGATCAGAAGATTAATGATAGCATCTTTAGGTTAAAAATGTATTAAACTATAATGTACACTTCTATGAGATGTGTATGCTACGTAAATGTTTCCTTGCGTGAGGCTTATAAGAGTTGATAGAAATATAACATTTGAGGAAATAAACACTTTTAAATAATATGCTCATTTCACTTTTTATAAAACTATTAAATTTATAAAAATACTTTAACATATATGCCAATCTACAATTTTACGCAAAAGACGATTATTTACGATTCAGTTTTCTAATTTAATCTAGTGGCATGCCACTTGAACTCGGTCCCTATGATGAGGGATACAATGTCAATGAAAAAGTATGAAGCTCCTACATCGATAAGTGTTTATTTATTTTCAAAATATGATCTCATTGTTCATAGTGTAATAATTGAAATTTCTCCTTGAAAATAATAATTTAAAGCACAATTCCATAAAGAGCATATTTTTTTAACAAATACAAACTTAATTTTTTATTTTTTTAAAACTATTTTTTCTACTTTTTTTAATTTCTTAAAAAAATGAGAATGACGTACGTACACATTAAACAAATAACTGTGTGAAAATTAACATGTAGACTGTTGACTAGACATTTTATAGCAAATCAGTTTATAGCATGTAATGTGGATCAAATGGACGTGGAAACAATAGAATATAAGAAAATCGCAAGGTTGTGAAAAATACAAAAATCGGTTTAAGTGACTACATCTTTCATCAAAGATTGCTTTAAGCTGTACTAGTAACAAAGTTCAAGGAACTTTTTTTCAAGGGAATAAAAACATTTAACAAATGACTGAAACATGGCGAAATATTTGGTATTGAGGAAGTTTGGAGATTCCATAGTATGACTTTTTGGGGAAGAAACCCTGCAGATTTTCAACGTATTTTTATAATAAATTAATTGTTATGCTTCATGTTTTTAAAGCTATTTTTTCTTCTTTCAATTGTTTTGTCTTTACTTAATGTATCTTCATGTTTATGTGTTACTCTGTGCCTGATAGTTTGAAAATAAATCCAATAAATTCAAAGACTTTAAAATTTCTTCTAAATGAAATCTAGTACATCCTTAGTTAAATTTACATATCACTATAATTTTTCACTTAGGAGAAAAAAATCGCATAACACACACTCATGACATTATGATTTTTTATTTGCTCTTATAAAATTTCTCTGTTTACAAAATTATTTGAATGTGTTTTTTAAAAATGTATTTTATTGATGGGAATTCTGGAGTAACAAAATTTTAAAACTAATAATTTAATTTTAATATTTTTGTTATATCACAGATTTCAAACAGTTGGACTGTGAACGTTATGAACTAATTTACCCCAATAGTCTATTGCTTTGTTATTTTGTCATATTTGTTCCAAGTCTTGTAATAATAGACGTGTTTGAGTATAACCATGATGTGTATACTTTACAATTATTGTAATAAATGATTTCCTTTTAATTGAAACTACTCTTTAACTTCCATGTTTGTTTTAATGAGTTTTTATTAGCTAACCTTTTACAGAGAATTTATCATCTGCCTTAAGTAAAGATATTAGCCTGGTATTTTCATACTGTCTTCTGTATGTCTTTTTTTTTGTAAGAAGTTTAATTTAGAAATTGTTATGACTTGTTGTATGCTTTTCCTCAACCTAATAGTAATACATGTTTTAAACATGATGCTTTTGAAAATAAAGTGTACATTTTATGTTGTTAGACCTTTCAGAATTTGTATATATATATATTGGACTATTTGTATTGCTGGTGTTACTTGTATTTACTTTTAAGTAAAACTGATCATGTTTGTTCTTTAACAAAACGCCACATGCAGCATTTAAAAAAATGTTTCTTACATCTCGGGTGTGTTATTTTGTGTTGTTCGATTTCTGTCGTTTATCTGTCTTGTCTTTATGTGTTAATTATTTTTAGTATTTAATGTTGTAATCATAAACGTTGTTGATTTTCTTTTTTTGTTTAATGATATAAGTATATATTTTGTTATAAGTAGCAGTGTAGTAAGCTACTTATGTTCGTGATATTTCCTCAATATTGTGCTTCATTTTATCATGTATTTTTTTGTGTTTGAGGTGTTTTTGCTATGTAGAAACCAAACAATTAAAAAATATTTTTATGGTCTAAAATTGTAATCATTTTAAACTAGGGAAACAATAAATATAATTTAAGTATTAGAATTTAAAGGCTCTCTGATTAGTGGGGAAATAGCTCTTGGCCACTTATATGTGCATTCTAAAATATCTAAATGGCACGCCACTTTTATTCGATGACGATTATAAGGGATATAATGTATATAAACTTAGGTGTTTTCTACCCGGACATTCAATTATTTCAAAAAACAATATTTAAAAAGCTTATTTCATGATTCATGTTATTTTTAGATTTCATTTGTTCATGATATTGATAACATGAGAGTACATAGAAGCAGTGTATAACTAATTTACACTTTGTTGTGTACATGATATGAATTTATTTGTAATGATTGAACTTGAACTATAAACAAAAGCGAGTGTGAAAAAAACATTATCAACATTGTACATCATTTTTGTTAAAATTTATTTTTAAATCGTTAAATTTATAGAAATGTCTTAATAAAAAGGAAAATTGAGACTTTAGACATTTTGTAACGACTGTCACGTTTAGATGCCGTTTGGGGTTTGTAATAAAACAAAGATTTAAGTTTGATTACATTTACTATTACATACATGCTTTTGATTAAGTCATGCATGACATAATGGGGTATGTACATGTTGAAAGTAAAATATGGATGTCAATAAGAGAAATAAGATGAACTCACAGGGTGTCAGAGAAGACACATTTCAGATTTACACAAAGTAATAGGATAAATTGAAGTAACCGAGTTAGTATAAGAAATGCACAAAAATGTTTTAGCGTGAAATATTTTAGCGTTGATAATTATTTCCCACATGTCATATATGTAATCAAGCAAAATTTTAAAAAATCTAGAACTAATAAGATACCATTCATTTAACAACGTCAACAAAAACTGATTTTGTTTTTATATTTGTTTTCATATTGAGGATTCTTATAAAGAATGCACCACTCAAAAAACATAAGACTGTTAAGCAAGGCTAGAAGTAAGAATGTTATTACTTAAACTTTAAACAAGGAAAAAGTAAGAATGTTAACATTTAACAAGTAGCATAAGAAAGTTTTCATTTAACAAGGATAGCAGTAAGAATGTTATCATTAAACAAGGATAGCAGTAAGAATGTTATCATTTAAACAAGGATAGCAGTAAGAATGTTATCATTTAACAAGGATAGCAGTAAGAATGTTATCATTTAAACAAGGATAGCAGTAAGAATATTATCATTTAACAAGGATAGCAGTAAGAATGTTATCATTTAAACAAGGATAGCAGTAAGAATGTTATCATTTAAGCAAGGATAGCAGTAAGAATGTTATCATTTAAACAAGGATAGCAGTAAGAATGTTATCATTTAAACAAGGATAGCAGTAAGAATGTTATCATTTAACAAGGATAGCAGTAAGAATGTTATCATTTAAACAAGGATAGCAGTAAGAATGTTATCATTTAAACAAGGATAGCAGTAAGAATGTTATCATTTAAACAAGGATAGCAGTAAGAATGTTATCATTTAAACAAGGATAGCAGTAAGAATGTTATCATTTAAACAAGGATAGCAGTAAGAATGTTATCATTTAAACAAGGATAGCAGTAAGAATGTTATCATTTAACAAGGATAGCAGTAAGAATGTTATCATTTAAACAAGGATAGCAGTAAGAATGTTATCATTTAAGCAAGGATAGCAGTAAGAATGTTATCATTTAACAAGGATAGCAGTAAGAATGTTATCATTTAACAAGGATAGCAGTAAGAATGTTATCATTTAACAAGGATAGCAGTAAGAATGTTATCATTTAACAAGGATAGCAGTAAGAATGTTATCATTTAACAAGGATAGCATTAAGAATGTTATCATTTAACAAGGATAGCAGTAAGAATGTTATCATTTAACAAGGATAGCAGTAAGAATGTTATCATTTAACAAGGATAGCAGTAAGAATGTTATCATTTAACAAGGATAGCAGTAAGAATGTTATCATTTAACAAGGATAGCAGTAAGAATGTTATCATTTAACAAGGATAGCAGTAAGAATGTTATCATTTAACAAGGATAGCAGTAAGAATGTTATCATTTAACAAGGATAGCAGTAAGAATGTTATCATTTAACAAAGATAGCATTAAGAATGTTATCATTTAACAAGGATAGCAGTAAGAATGTTATCATTTAACAAGGATAGCAGTAAGAATGTTATCATTTAACAAGGATAGCAGTAAGAATGTTATCATTTAACAAGGATAGCAGTAAGAATGTTATCATTTAACAAGGATAGCAGTAAGAATGTTATCATTTAACAAGGATTGCAGTAAGAATGTTATCATTTAACAAGGATAGCAGTAAGAATGTTATCATTTAAACAAGGATAGCAGTAAGAATGTTATCATTTAACAAGGATAGCAGTAAGAATGTATCATTTACAAGTAGCAGTAAAATGTATCATTTACAAGGATAGCAGTAAGAATGTTATCATTTAACAAGGATAGCAGTAAGAATGTTATCATTAAACAAGGATAGCAGTAAGAATGTTATCATTTAACAAGGATAGCAGTAAGAATGTTATCATTTTAACAAGGATAGCAGTAAGAATGTTATCATTTAACAAGGATAGCAGTAAGAATGTATCATTTAACAAGGATAGCAGTAAGAAATTTATCATTTAACAAGGATAGCAGTAATAATGTTATCATTCAAACAAGGGTAGCAGTAAGAATGTTATCATTTAACAAGGATAGCAGTAAGAATGTTATCATTTAACAAGGATAGCAGTAAGAATGTTATCATTTAACAAGGATAGCAGTAAGAATGTTATCATTTAAACAAGGATAGCAGTAAGAATTTTATCATTTAACAAGGATAGCAGTAAGAATGTTATCATTTAAACAAGGATAGCAGTAAGAATGTTATCATTTAACAAGGATAGCAGTAAGAATGTTATCATTTAACAAGGATAGCAGTAAGAATGTTATCATTTAACAAGGATAGCAGTAAGAATGTATCATTTAAACAAGGATAGCAGTAAGAATGTTATCATTTAACAAGGATAGCAGTAAGAATGTTATCATTTAACAAGGATAGCATAAGAATGTTATCATTAAACAAGGATAGCAGTAAGAATGTTATCATTTAAGAAGGATAGCAGTAAGAATGTTTATCATTTAACAAGGATAGCAGTAAGAATGTTATCATTTAACAAGGATAGCAGTAAGAATGTTATCATTTAACAAGGATAGCAGTAAGAATGTTATCATTTTAACAAGGATAGCAGTAAGAATGTTATCATTTAAACAAGGATAGCAGTAAGAATGTTATCATTTAAACAAGGATAGCAGTAAGAATGTTATCATTTAACAAGGATAGCAGTAAGAATGTTATCATTTAACAAGGATAGCAGTAAGAATGTTATCATTTAACAAGGATAGCAGTAAGAATGTTATCATTATAACAAGGATAGCAGTAAGAATGTTATCATTTAACAAGGATAGCAGTAAGAATGTTATCATTTAACAAGGATAGCAGTAAGAATGTATCATTTAACAAGGATAGCAGTAAGAATGGTATCATTTAACAAGGATAGCAGTAATAATGTTATCATTTAAACTTCAAACAATAAATTCAAAATTTGCTATGCACACATTCGTTGTATTTTCATCTTATTTATGTTAAGAATAAAGACCTGAAATTACAAAATATAAATATAAATAGCATGAACCAATGACATGAGCTTGCTAGAATTATGATTGGGGTGAAATCATATTTATGAGATCCAAGTTTGGTCTAGTGTGTGGTGAAATCATATTTATGAGATCCAAGTTTGGTCTAGTGGTGTGGGTGAAATCATATTTATGAGATCCAAGTTTGGTCTAGTGGTGTGGGTGAAATCATATTTATGAGATCCAAGTTTGGTCTAGTGGTGTGGGTGAAATCATATTTATGAGATCCAAGTTTGGTCTAGTGGTGTGGGTGAAATCATATTTATGAGATCCAAGTTTGGTCTAGTGGTGTGGGTGAAATCATTTTTATGAGATCCAAGTTTGGTCTAGTGGTGTGGGTGAAATCATATTTTATGAGATCCAAGTTTGGTCTAGTGGTGTGGGTGAAATCATATTTATGAGATCCAAGTTTGGTCTAGTGGTGTGGGTGAAATCATATTTATGAGATCCAAGTTTGGTCTAGTGGTGTGGTGAAATCATATTTATGAGATCCAAGTTTGGTCTAGTGGTGTGGGTGAAATCATATTTATGAGATCCAAGTTTGGTCTAGTGGTGTGGGTGAAATCATATTTATGAGATCCAAGTTTGGTCTAGTGGTGTGGGTGAAATCATATTTATGAGATACAAGTTTGGTCTAGTGGTGTGGGTGAAATCATATTTATGAGATCAAGTTTGGTCTAGTGGTGTGGGTGAAATCATATTTATGAGATACAAGTTTGGTCTAGTGGTGTGTCACTTGGATAAAATGAATAACTTACAAATTATTCATCAATATGTCCTTTGTGATCCAGATGGACAATCTAAATAGTTCAGTTTTTAAAACTTCTATTTTGCACTGTTTAGGCCCAGGGGCTCTTAATGGATTCTTGTTATTATTTAAGCTTATAAACATAATTTAAAATTTGTCAATTTCTCCATTTACCTGATCGGCATAAAGCTTTGATAAATATTTGAAAACATTTTCCTTATATAGCTGTGGCAATTTGTTGTTATTTTTTTAAATACCAAGGCGGCCTAAAATGTCGTTTTTCCTATATGAACTTTATAAATATTAGTTTAAGTTTTAGCTACTGGGTATATGATAAAATATTGACCAAATTCGATAAATAAATACTTGATAGATCATATTAAAATAGTAAAGGTCATTGAACTCCTAAGACCTTATTAATTGGGGCCGGGCTCCAAATAAATATTTTCGTACGAAGGCAATATCTTAATAATAAAACTCTATCACTCATTCTGGGTCATAATGTTATATTTTTAAAATATGTAAGCTATTTAAGTAATGTAATTTTCCAATCGACCTGATACTTTATTAAGTTTTTTAATACACTTCCGTAAAAGTTTCTGGCATAATTCTGTTTTTTCAAACTTTACCTCTCATTCATTTCTTTGAATTTCTTTTATACCGAGACAATTGCAAAATTGGGATCTCTAAACTACAGGAATAATTGTTTTATTAAAGGACATTGCGTCATTAGATTTGACGTGCAACGGTGATTGTTCTTCCTGTCAGCGTCGCACCACAAAGCACCAGTGCTGACGTATTTAATATGAAATTTAATTGAAAAACTTAGATGAAAAGATTAATGAGAGCATCTTTAATTTAAAAATGTATTCCACTATAATTTACACTTTTTATGAGATTTTGTACTAATTAGTTGTGCTACTTAAATGTTTCTTTGCATGAAGCTTAAAAGAATGTAAAGAAATATAACATTTGAGGAGCGACATATATTTTAATATCATATTCATTTCAAAATTAATAAAACTAGGAAATGTAGATATTCACGTAAAAAATAAGTCAATCTAAAACTTTATATATCACGATCACCTACGTTTTGTTGTTTGCATTTTATACTAGTGGCACGCCACTTAAAATCGATCCCTTTAATTAGGGATAGCACTAAACATCACAAGCGCACTCTCCCTGGAAAAGGAAATAGAAACCAAAATCGGTAAGGACGCATCGTTAATGGCAAGGCTAAAAAAAGAGTGTTGACAATGAGCAGCTCACTGTTTCCTGACAACTACCACTTACAGAAAATTGATCATAAGCAACATAAGTTTTCTACGAAATGGTTGTGGCTTTTTTTTAACTCTTTAAAATAAATAAATGTCAAGACATAAAAAAAAAGCATTTCAAGTGTACAAAATAAATATATAAATTGACAATAAAATTGCATCATTTTTTGGTAAAGATTTTCATGGGTGAGAACTATGGTTTTGTGTGAAGTAACTTGTCTTTAAACATCGCACTATGTTTGAATGTACTAACCTATTGTAGTAAATTATATATCGTGAATGTACACATCTCTTGTAGAAACTAATATATCGTGAATGTACACATCTCTTGTAGAAACTAATATATCGTGAATGTACTAATCTCTTGTAGAAACTAATATATCGTGGATGTACACATCTCTTATAGAAACTAATGTAACGTGTATGTACTAATCTCTTGTAGAAACTAATACATTGTGAATTTATACTGTTTGCTTTAGTTTTTGTAGCTTATGCAATTTGTGTGTATTGTTAAAATCGTTTAAATATGATATATGTATTATAAAACTACAGTGGCACCTAGGTATACGTCTGCTTTGGTATATGTCAAACTTGGTATAAGTCAAACTTGGTATAAGTCAAACTTGGTATATGTCAAACTTGGTATAAGTCAAACTTGGTATATGTCAAACTTGGTATATGTCAAACTTGGTATATGTCAAACTTGGTATAAGTCAAACTTGGTATATGTCAAACTTGGTATATGTCAAACTTGGTATATGTCAAACTTGGTATATGTCAAACTTGGTATAAGTCAAACTTGGTATATGTCAAACTTGGTATATGTCAAACTTGGTATATGTCAAACTTGGTATATGTCAAACTTGGTATATGTCTAACTTGGTATAAGTCAAACTTGGTATATGTCAAACTTGGTATAAGTCAAACTTGGTATAAGTCAAACTTGGTATATGTCAAACTTGGTATATGTCAAACTTGGTATATGTCAAACTTGGTATATGTCAAACTTGGTATATGTCAAACTTGGTATAAGTCAAACTTGGTATAAGTCAAACTTGGTATAAGTCAAACTTGGTTTAAGTCAAACTTGGTATATGTCAAAGTTGATATATGTCAAACTTGATATATGTCAAACTTGGTATATGTCAAACTTGATATATGTCAAACTTGGTATATGTCAAACTTGGTATATGTCAAACTTGGTATAAGTCAAACTTGGTATATGTCAAACTTGGTATATGTCAAACTTGGTATAAGTCAAACTTGGTATATGTCAAACTTGGTAAAAGTCAAACTTGGTATATGTCAAACTTGGTATATGTCAAACTTGGTATATGTCAAACTTGGTATATGTCAAACTTGGTATATGTCAAACTTGATATATGTCAAACTTGAAATATGTCAAACTTGGTATATGTCAAACTTGGTATATGTCAAACTTGGTATATGTCAAACTTGATATATGTCAAACTTGGTATATGTCAAACTTGGTATATGTCAAACTTGGTATAAGTCAAACTTGGTATATGTCAAACTTGGTATATGTCAAACTTGGTATATGTCAAACTTGGTATATGTCAAACTTGGTATAAGTCAAACTTGGTATATGTCAAACTTGGTATATGTCAAACTTGGTATATGTCAAACTTGATATATGTCAAACTTGATATATGTCAAACTTGGTATATGTCAAACTTGGTATATTTCAAACTTGGTATAAGTCAAACTTGGTATATGTCAAACTTGGTATATGTCAAACTTGGTATATGTCAAACTTGGTATATGTCAAACTTGGTATATGTCAAACTTGGTATATGTCAAACTTGGTATATGTCAAACTTGGTATATGTCAAACTTGGTATAAGTTCTCTTTGAACGCAAGACATTTTGCTTGTTATAGGAACTTTGGAATACGACATGTGTGCTTCAAGCAATTTTGGTTGATTCTCAAAATTTAAATTTATCATGTTGTCAAAACTATATACTAAGCTCATATGTTGGTTTTGTTTGTTTGTTGTTTTTTGTTTGTTTGTTTGTTTTTTCCATTTTTTTTAAATATTTATTTTTCAGGCAAGTTGAGACTGTAGACATTTCATGAACTTGTTAGTAACGAGGAGATTGGGAACTTCAACATTTAATTACAACTGTCGCAGTCTAATTCACTGTAATGATTATAATATTTTGCTGTTAACTTATATCAATGAATATACCACTATATAAATGTATTGTGAACAATACTCTGCGTGCTGATGACTAAATTACATATAAGAGATATTGAATGTAAAGGAGACTTGTCAAAATAAGAATAAATATGTCAGTCTTTTGAAGAACTTAGAGAAAAAGTAAACTCGTGTGTTATATCAATGATGAATATTATAACTAATATAACACACAAATAATAAGAGAAGACTCGCTTATTATTTTATAGGCCTTTAACTAAGATGAAACTTTAAACGTTTTGAGAGGGCTTGCTTATAATGGTAACTAAGGGAAATAATTTATAATTATGAACTAAATTGTTTTCTTATTTTTTTTTAAAGTGTTTTATCTAAATATTTTTTAAAAAATTTAAATTGTTTTTAAAAAAAAAGCGTAGTTATATATGTATTTGTGCGCTTAAATATAATGTCGAATACATTTTTAGTTTCACTTTCTATATTTAGAGTGTTTAGGCAGTTTAATATAACTATTGACTATAGTTTATGTAAATACTTTTTAAAGTTATGAGACACCTACCCTCTTTGCACCACCTCATACTCATATCGGTGTATGTGTGCGCATGTCCTTTATAGCTGACTAAACCATTTATTCAATTTTCATGAAACATTTGGGAGCACTCCTGAAACACTCATGGGGGGCCGGGGGCCCATCATGTCATTTTTTGCTTGTATTAGCTATTAAAAATTAGTTTAAGCATTAGCTACTGGGTACATTTATGGATCTTAAACACAATTTGTATATAAAATCTTTATAGAAAATATTAAAATACTATAGGACATTGAAATCCTAATGGCCTTTCCTTAGGGGCTGGGGGGCCAAAATGACTTTTTTTCTTAAAGGTATTAAATTGAATTCCCCATTAAAGTATTAACGATTTTGATAAATAATGACAAATGTATTCATTATTATACTTATACAGACTGAAATGAACAGTTGCTGTAAACTTTATATCTTGCACTGATTGGGCCCTTGGGCCCTTAATTATCGTTTTTTACTTATATGAGCTATGTAAAAATTAGTTGATGCGTTAGCTGCTGAGTAAATGAATGGATCTTAACCAAAAAATATAACAAATATGGTAGCCCATATTAAAATACTATAAGGCACTGTACTTCTA
This sequence comes from Ampullaceana balthica, assembly GCA_944989445.1. Taxonomy (NCBI): domain Eukaryota; kingdom Metazoa; phylum Mollusca; class Gastropoda; family Lymnaeidae; genus Ampullaceana; species Ampullaceana balthica. The sequence continues at coordinate 148,742 of CALYLW010000172.1, read as the reverse complement.
CTGTCCATTTCTTCGGGGCCAGGGGCCCAAAATGTCTTTTTTCATAAACACATTGCTAGAACACAATGTGCCATATATGTATCACATTGCTAGAACACGATGTGCCATATAAGTATCACTGAGGACATCCAAGTACACATTTTTTTGTGCTGAAAGAAGAAAAAACGAATGTTGTCGAAATACTCTAATTTATTTGTAAATTTATAAGTGGAACAATGATATATAACCTCTTAAATATTTTTAGCAATAGTTTGCCCAATTCTGTAAAATTGTGAAACTAAAACAAACATTTGAACCATAGCTTAGGGTACTACATTCCTAATTAGTATCAAATTGTCTTCAAATACATATTTTTTCAAGTGTGACTTTTATGTAAACTGTAAGAATAAAAAACAATATTGATCAGTAGTAAAAATCATTATTTGGTATGAAATGAAAGATTACATGTCAATATTAAATTTGCTACACTGACTGAAAGGTTTTTTTCTTACATCCTACACCGGCATATCTTCTTTTGTTATCTTGTGTTTCCACAAGATAATGTTCTATCTTATTCCATCAAAACGAATAAATCGTCTAAAAACTCGTTTGTCCCCGCTTTGTTAGGTAAGATGGTGGTCTCCCAGCTCCCTTAGGTGGGCGTACCAAACCGAGTAAGATATGACTGAGCAACCTTTTCCTTGAAATAAAACTGTAAAGATCCCCCCCATCACCGGATTTCTTATGCAAGAACCAAGCATTTCCGTTACATCAATCAACCAAGTAAATTTACTCCATTACAACCCCCTTCCCCCCCCCCGCCCCCGAAGAGCAATAGGATATGTGTTTACTTTTTGGTCCGGAACATCATCTCCTCCCATACTTTGATTATATTCTTGAACTATCTTTGGGCAGTCAACATCATACTAATTTTATTTCTCCCTCTGTGAGTACCTTCTTACTATGGGCTGTTAATGCTACTGATACGACTGCTTTATCCATACATCTACATACGATGACTTTCATTCACTTTGTCTGTAGCGAAACTCGCATGTTACTCTCTATGGTTTTTATTCATAACATCAACTGATTTCAGGGGACAATGTTACACCTGTTTGCTCTTATTGTCCTGTAACACCATAATTTCTATCCTCCAGTTCTTTGAGAAATTGACATGAAGTAAAGAGATTATCAATATATTTAATACATATTATATGGAAGATACCGTTTATCTTGCGTCAATGATCCAATGTTTTCAAGAATGTAGCGGCACATTTTTCAAATATTCTGTCTTGCAGTTCCTTTCCCGCATAAAAACGGGATAAAGATCAAAGGTCACTAGATAAACATCGTCTCGTTAGACTCAATGTAAACAACTGCATGGTTATCATCGTCATCTAATATAATTGAAATGTCATGCATAGTCAGTAGTCAGGGATCTAAAATATAAAACATAAAATTAAACTCGGAACATGCTAGAATTTCGATAATCATAAAATATGTGTACACAGAAAAAAATGTCACTGTATTAGCTCAGTGTGCTATATATGGCACAGGAAATATACAAAGATATCCAGCAAAGACAATGGATTAGACATATATTTATTATAGATATATTATGAAAAACTTAAGGTCATATCTTTAATTACGCATATCTGTAAAGTAATATCACAGGTTAGTGGTTTTTTTTTATATTTGGATCTAATCATGTTACTGTTTTACACAAGGGAAGTAAGTGAAGAAATAAGAAAAAGATTGTTTCATTGTTGTGCAATCATCTTAGCTTATCACCTTCTTTTTATTATTTGTGTTGCAGTCCATAAATGACTTAACTCGATTTTGATCGATTTTTCACACCCCCTCCGCCCTCGTCACGCATCGTCATAAAGACATAGAGCCCCCCTCCAATATGACGTCACAAAGCTTCGCCCCCCCCCCTTAAAGCTGACCATTTTCAAATCACCTTTTTGTCATTTAAGTACGGTATGTATTTAGTGTAAGGCTGCACTCTAATATCGTAACACGTGTGAGGCCACGTAAAACCTCATAAAATAAGTGTATGAATTCAAATATTTAACTGGATCTTAGATCGAAAGTTGCAAGTTTTATGTTGACGTCACATTTCTCAAACACCCCTACTCCCCCTCGTCACACATCATCACAATGTGTGGGCCCCCCACTCCCCCTCGTCACACATCGTCACAAATTGTGGGCCCCCCACTCCACCTCGTCACACATCGTCACAAATGTGTGGCCCCCCCCATCCACTCGTCACACATCGTCACAAATGTGTGCCTCCGCCTAGGTGCCTGACGTCGCAGTCGTATCAACTGTTTTTATAATAGGACACTGCGTTTTCATGTAAGACGCGAAATGAATGTTATTTCCATCAGCGTTGCACCACAAAGCATCAGTGCTGACGTATTTAATATAAAATTTCACTTGGAAAAACTTAAGATGAGAAGATTAATTATAGCATCTTTAATTTAAAAGTGTATTAAAATATAATTTACACTTCTACGAGTTTTATTACTAATAATGTGAACTACTTAAATGTTTCATTGCATGAAGCTTATAAGAATTTATAGAAATATAACATTTGATGAATGAGACAAATTTTAATATCGTATTAATTTCACTTTTACTAAAACAATTTAATGTTATATATTTACCTCAGTGATATGCTTGTCTACATGTTTAACACTAGCGATTTCCCAGTATGTCTTTCGAATAATGGATTTTATCCTTGTGGCACGCCACTTGAACTCGATCCCTATTATTAGGGATAAATGTTAATTAAAAAGTTGTATTCTCCTACTGATTTCATGGTTAGTAATAAAATAATTTGAAGTGCTTCTTACAAATAGTAAATGTAATAACAATTTCATATTAGCCATAGTCTATACTGTAACTCTTGTGGCTACACACGTTATATTAATTTATATTTAAAAATTCGTTTTATATAATTCGACACCTTTTAAATCACGAAACAACCACATTATTCAAATCTCACAGAATTCTTATGTAATAAATATAAACTTTACTTTTTATTGTCCTTTTTTATTTATTTTTCAATTTATGGTTTATTTTTTATTTATTTTTATATTTTAATAAAATGAGAATGGATTCCGTACGCATTTAAAAACGACTGTGAAAAAACATGTAGAGTAGACTATAGAGTAGATATTGTATAGCAAATCTGTTAGTAACATGTAGACTGCAGACCAGACGTTTTACATTAAATCTTTTAACAGCATGTAGACTTTAGACAAGCAGTTTCATAGCAAATATATTAGTGGCACACACTCACAATAGAAGTACAAACTATCGATGTCCATCATCGTCTTATAAAATTGTAAATGAATTCGTTTTTGTGGTTTTAATACAAAGACTCAGTAGGATGATATTAATTTCTTGGGAGTATATTTTCTTATCACCAGATTTACATCCATGACACCTAATAGTAATTTAAATGTTTTATGACATTAAATTAATTCCTTGGTAAAACTACATCAATGTCATTTATTCAGAAGAAACGATTAATATCCTTAAAATGTTATAAAACCTACGACTTAATACCTTTATAATGGATCTGGGTGTATTTCATGTGCTGTCTAACTAAGGAAGGCCTGTTTCAAAACAATAAATTTAAACAATAAATAACAATACTCTAGAATAGTGTCTTGGATGTTAATTTTAAATGTTAATTTTTATTATTTTTTATATGTTAATTTTAAATATTAATTTTAAATGCTAATTTTTATATGTTAAATTTAAATGTTAATTTTAAATGTTATTTTAAATGTTATTTCAAATGTTAATTTTAAATGTTAATTTTAAATGTTAATTTTAAATGTTAATTCCAAGACATAGTTTTGAAAATTTATTTCGTTTGGTGTATAATAATATTATATCCAGACATGTTTTTGACTACTGTGTTTTGTGATGTTGTCTTAAATGATTCATATCTGGACATAAACATAAGTCATTGAAGTGTGTCATTTTGTTTTAAGTGTTTAATTTCCAGACAAAATGAGAAATTCATTAAAAAGTACACTTAAGCGTATAGATATAAACACATTTTAGCAGTTTCGTTTTAAATTATATATCTTGAAATGTTAGAACTACTATTTTTGGGATAGCGTGCACTTGATAGCGTTAGCATCGAGGAAAACAAAACAAGTTTTTTTTAATGCGTTTTCATATAAGACGTGCAACAACAAAAATTCTTCCCGTCAGCTTTGCACAACAAAGCACCAGTGCTGATGTATTTAATATACAATTTGACTTGAAAATCTTAGCTGAGAAGATTAATGATAGCAAATCTGTTAAAACTTGTAGACCGCAGACTAGAATTTTTATAGCCAATTTGTTTATTTCAAGTGTACTGGAGACTGAAAGTTTGTAACAGATGTCAATATTAGATACCGTGCAGCTTTTGGTATCATCGTTTGCTTGGGGTTGTTAATGTGTTACCATCACTTTCTTTTTGATTACGATCTGTTGTATGCGTCTGTAACAGATAAGATAAAAGAAGAAAAAAGATGCGTATGACTTGGCCAATAATGGGCTGAGAAAGACAGCTGAGTAGAAGGGGGAAATAACTATGTATATGAAAGCATTTAAAAGAAGTCGAAGATTATTTTAGTAACAGAGTCGCATTTGATTTGAAGAGTAGAAAACATAATTAAGATGACGTCATGAAGATGTAAGAACTTCCAGTGAGATTTAAGAGTTTTGATAAAATTTTAACAATCCAAAGGTGAAAAATTCTAACTTGGAAATACAACACAAAGATAATGAGGAGTCCTTTTGCCAAACTTGCTAAGATTAATTTTTCGGGAAAAGAGTTCATACGTTTTTCTGGTTTAAATGTTAAAACTCTACGGTTATTTTTGGTTTGGTTATTTAAAACCTACTAAACACGCTGTATTTTTTTTTAAAATATGAAACAATTATAAAACCTGCTAAGTTGCTAAAACATTTACTTACCAACAAACCCTGCTAAGTTACCAGCCAATAGCAGCGGTTGTTAATTTGAGAATGAACCAATCACAAATTAGTTTACTAACACATGACCTTTTTCCCATAACAATCAATCTAACTACACACGATGCAAGTTTACTAACACTTCACCTTTTTCCCATAACAATCAATCTAACTATACACGATGCAAGTTTACTAACACTTCACCTTTTTCCCATAACAATCAATCTAACTACACACGATGCAAGTTTACTAACACTTCACCTTTTTCCCATAACAATCAATCTAACTAAACACGAGGCAAGTTTACTAACACTTCACCTTTTTCCCATAACAATCAATCTAACTTAACCTACGGCGGATTATAGGGGGGCTAAACGGGCTAAAGCCAGGGGCCCCCGATGATTTAGGGCCCCCCCCCCAAAATTATTATCTTCTATAATAAAGGTGGGAAAAATGTTTGCATGAAGCCTTGAAAATATAAATATTTTTTTTTAATCTCATCTACTTATCAAGAGAAAATGTCGAAGAGTGTTAAATACCAGAAATCGTCAACATTTGTAATAATATCTAGGGAAACCTAGCTTTAGAAAAACAATCGACTTCTATTTAGTTTGGAAAACTTACGACTAAAAACTTTGACATAGTAGAGCATAATTCAATTATCGAATTTTTAACCAACTTCCAAGTTAATACACTGGTGTCCCTAATTAACCTGAATTACATGTTGGGTTCAGTTATTAGCTAAATACCATTCATTCCTGTTGAGATTCATCAAGTTCATACACATTAAGTCCCATACTGGATCAGGAATTGCCCAAATTTTTTAAAATATTTTGGAAGAAATTTAAATTTAAATTCAAGATTGCCGTGGACAGTCATAATACGACAATGCTGCAAGTATAAGTTGGAAGTAAAACTGAGTCCAGACTATCCTTCGTGAGGAGTGCAGTGGTGCTCATTATGTGCCGTCCACAGCTCTTTCCCTTAATTTGGTTGGGGAAAGTGCCGAAGAAGACTGTCCTGCTGCAACCAGGTTTTTAAAAAATTTTATTTACTTATTTTTTCATTCTGCAAAATCTTTATACCTTGCTTGTTGCATCTATTCATCGTTGGCAGGGTCTTCAAAAACAATCGAAAAAGTTACATGTTAACAAAGCCTTGTCTGACACAAGATGGTCAGCCCGACGTGATGCTGTAAGATCTGTTAATAAATAATACCATGAGAATATTGCAGGACTGGAAGAATTGGCAACTGACGACAATCAGCCGCCTGACAGTCGACTTGAAGCATTTCGGAAGGAACTTGAACAACTGAAACTAGCTATTTTACTTGAAATTTGTAACACAATTTTAGAAAGATTTCAGAAAATGTATGCATCCCTTCAAGATACATTTGTTTAAATATCTTCTTGAGTTTGTTAAAAGACAGCGTTCTGAATTTGATTTCTAGGAATAAAAAGGAAAGGATATGTTCGTGGAGAAAGAGTATAAACAATCTCCAATGTGATTAAAGAAAGAGAAAGTGTCATCTTGATGAAGAGACATCACCCGAAAGAGTATTTTCTCCGAGACAAAAATTCAAGGTTGAGGTATTTCTGGTATTCATTGACAAACTTTCTCCAGCCCTACAACATCAGTTTGATGCATATAAAGGCATCCTTGAGAAATGTGGCTTTCTTACATACCTTACTGAGCTCAGCAATGATGCCATCCGAGGGGCAACAGCCAAGTTAATGGAAGAATATAAGTGATTTACTTCAGAATTAATCTAATTTTCAGAACTCATCAAAAAGTTTATTGTCCAGCCCCAGGGTCAGGAAAAGGAAGTAGCACAATGTGAAACTCAAAATACATGCACAGAGCTAAATATGTTGCTGTTTTTGAACGAGCTAAATTTTACACAGTCCTTTCCAAATTTACACATTTCACTTCGCATGTATCTCCCGTTGATGACATAAAAGTGCAGCTGAGAGCGATCATTTTAAAAGTTGAAAAAAATTAATTATGAAATTAGAAGTTGCATATTACAACAAAGACTGAGTCAGCACTCTCTCATATGTGCATTGAAAGGGAAATTGTAAGCTCATTTAATTTTACTGACTTGATTAAAAATCTCGCCATGGGAAAAGTTCGCAAACGAAGGTTCTAAAGATTGAAATAAATAGTAATAAATATTTTAATGAAGTGTGGATTCGTGTAACTTTATATTAATTTAATTGACTTCTATTTAATTGTTTGTCTTATTACACCCTGCATTACAAGTTACACAGTCTTATATTTGACTGCTAGTAATCATTTTATTTCAAAATTTGCAGCCTGGACAGGGCCCCAGTTTGAATTACAGCCAAGGGCCCCGAGCAGTCTTAATCCGCCCCTGAACTAAACATGATGCTAGTTTTAGTTAAAATGGTAGCACATCCTCCATCAAACAGAAAGCAACTTCAAAAAAGAAGTTCTTTTAATTTAATTAATAAACAATTTTTGTTTAATTTTAAGATTACACAAATTAGGACAAACTTTTGTCATAAAATTAAGTACTTAGTGATCTATTTAAATTGAGGCTGTTAACGATTAATTTAAATACAATCGTTAACTTTTGAAAAATTATCGAGTAATTAATTTCGATTAAAGCCAAAATTGAAATTTATGGTGTCATAATTATTAAAATACTTTTGTCTTAAATCGAAATGACACTAGCATGTCTTCTTTATATGACATCCTTTAACCAACAATGCAAACAGACAAGTGTATTGACATTATTTGGTTCACGTGATGAGCGGGTCTTATTAAAAATATAACCAGCTGAGCTGAACAATCGTTCACATAGCTTTAGATTGTCTCAGCTGAAGTTTTCCGATAGTGTAATGGATGTTTGGTGTACAGGTGATATGAAAACGAAGTGTTAGAACCATGGTAGCAATGTTCCCTTTAAGCAGCGTGGCTGCGCAGATATTTGACCGACTCCACGCAGGAGTTTAGAATCACCACGCAGCAAATTTTGTAAAATTTGCACAAAAATGGACGTTGTGCAAATTTGCACACGAGTGGGTTTTTTTAACTTTGCACACGGACCAACGAAGCTTAGACTTAAAGGGAACATTGCATGGTAGCAAAAGATTTCTCTCAATTGAAACAATAACGCCATGTGGAAAGCGTAAAGGTAGTGCGATATCAAGCAGGAGAAATCGATGATGCACTTTTCAAAGTACCATAGCAAATTAGTGATCTAAAATCTTGAAGTGAAGCAAAGCCTTTGTGCAAACAACTTACAACTTGTCAGAGAAATACACGTTTTTTACTTGAATCTGAGGGTGGCAAGGTTGGGTATTTTTTGATGTGTCTGTAAGTTATATTTATCTAAATTGTATCTTATCATCAAAAATTATTTTCAATAGTGCTTTACTGTAGCAGGCCATTGAAAATGTTAACAATTATTAACACTGGTTTGTTACAGAACATAAGAGAATGAGTGAGCTCTGGGCCGGTTTTAGACTTGATGGGGACCTAGACTATTTGATATATTGGAGCCTTGGGCTATTTGAGATATGGGGGCCCTTTTGAAGTCCAGATATTATATGTCAGTGATATGAAAAAAATTGCGGGGGCCTCAAAGAAAGGCGGTGGCCCTAAGATATAGCTTGATTAGCAAAAAGGTAAATCCAGCACTGAGTGAGCCAATAAAACAGTGTTGTTGAATATTTGAAGTATTGCTAAATGTTTGGAAACAGATTCGAAATGTGATACGTTATTTTCTGAATTAAAAAGACTTTTTGAAATTAAAGCAATACCCTTGGCTTTCTGGCATACTTAAAGCAAACTGTAGCAAATGAATGTTCAGTACATTGTGTCATTCATCGACATCATTTATTCGCAACAATCTTAGTGAGAGTCTGCATGGATCACTTGACTATGTCATTAGTGCAGTTAATAGAATTAAAAGGAATGCCTTGAATGAGAGATTATTAACTCAACATTGTTTGGAAAATGAAGAAGACTATTATCGTTTACTTATTAGCACAAAAGCACGTTATTGTTGTTAAAAAAGATTAATTTGAATCTACAAGGTAACCAATTAAATTTAATCAAAACTGAAAGCGTAATACCTGCATTTGTTGTAAACCTTTTTCTGTACAGACAAAACTTAGAAACAGGAGATTGTTCTCAATTTCCAAATCTTTCAAAATTGCAAAGTAGACATAATGATTTCCTGGCTTACTGTCAAAACTTAACAGCTCTTCATGCTGACCTGAATCAAAGATTTGAAGATATTCCTCACTTGGATATTCCCGATTGGCAGTTGAACGCTTTTGCGCGTGGACAAACTCAGATCCAAAACATAGATGAATCCATACTAATACCACAAATTCTGGTTACAAAATCAGATGACAATTTTATATCTTGCATTATGGTTTATTGTACAGAAGTTAACTGCATTCCCGTCTTCCTATTTGGTAGAACAAAGATTCAGTGCCGTTATGAACCTCATCATAAAAAAACAGAAACCGACTAGCAATTGGTGCTCGTGGAGATTTGCGGTTGCTAAACAAAAACATTTAGTCGGACATAAATACACTAATAAAATCACATAATGTTTATAAAATTTATTAATTGGTTTCAATTTTATTTCAAAAAAAAGTTATACAATTTAATAAATACTTCTTCAACCATATGTTGCTTTTTTGGGTTTGTAATTTTTGTGCTATGCATTTATGTAGTTTTTTCACATGGGTGTCCGTGAAGGAAATTTTGACTATAAAAGGGGTCCATGGGTAAAAAAAATTTGGGAACCACTGTACTACCGTATATGGATGTACTAATAAAAAATAACATTAACAATATGGATGTATTAATACAAATACAGTATCAACTATATGGATTTACTAATACAAATATGCTAGTAACTATATTGGTGTACTAATACGGATTTTTACCACGTTTTTATTAACTCGCTTTCGTTGGGCATTGTCCAAGATATTTTCAAATCTGCTAACGTAAAATTGAACCACTTATGATGGTCCTAGAGATCTGAAAATTTTACCACAGATATATCTTGGATGACAATGCATTGTATTAAAATTCCAGATCGATCGAATGTACCGTTATTAAATTATTGAACTTTTTAGTTTATCTATAGTCTATATAGAAGCATCTGTACCGTCGGCTTTTGTTGACATCCGTGAGTTCCCCCCATGACCACATCACCATGTTTTTAAAACGTTGGGCGGGCGATTTTGAGGTATTTGGTAAAATAAATAGAGGTAAAAAAATATTGTTAAAAACCAAGATTTTATTAGTGGACTAAAAATAATAAAATAAATAAAGGTACAAAAATGATTTTTAAAACCCACGTTTTTACAAGCGGACTAAAAAGAAGAAAATAATTTAAAACTTGTAAGTTCAAGTACTTTGATTTAATATGACTAAAAACGTGGGCCGAGTGTTTGGTATAAAAATTAAAGATTTCTAATTTAGAAGGCAAAAGAGAGATCCATAAGTGAGAGTATGAGTGAGCTGCATATGTTAAACCTCATAAGCGCCCGCCCCTTCCTTCAAATCTTGAAACGTGAAATTAAACCACTTATCATGGCTAGAGTTGACCTCCACGGCTCACTGGTTTCACTCTTGCCCTCGTTTACCAAATTCCCGTGTTTACATCAAGGACAGGGGAGATCAGCGCGTTTCAGTCTGTAAATGTTTGTAAATAAAAGCGTGTCCTTTTAAAAAAAAGATTTTTTTACATTTTACTTATTAAAATTCCAATAAAGAATATAGTTTTATATTATTACACGCTTTTATTTAAGTCACAATGTTTGTATGTTGTATCCATCCATCCATCCTTCCATCCATACATCCTTCCTTCAAAACTTGAAACGTAAAATTATACCACTTCTGATGGTCCTAGAGATCTAACATTTTTACCACAGATAGATCTTGGATGACAATGTGTTGTATCAAAATTTCAGATCGATCGAATGTACCGTATTGAAATTATTGCATTTTTAGTTTATCTATAGTCGATATATAAGCACCGGTACCCGTCTGCTTTGTTGACATCCATGAGTTCACCACGTGGACACAACACCGTAGTATAAAACGTTGGGCGGGCGCTTATGAGGTGTTTGGTATAAAAAAAATAGTGGTAAAAAAGATGTGTGGTCTTCAGACGTGAATTTTAAAGAGTTTTTATTATACGTTTTAAAAAATAGCTGTAAAAACAAAGTTTTTGACTATAAATCCCTTATGTATGAGACATAAATAAAAGTAGTGATTATGTTAAAAGCGTGTCCTTTTAAAAAAAAAGATTTTTTAAATATTTAATTATTTATTATTTATATTTAAAAATTTTTTTATTGCATATCTAACATGCATAAACATTGTATATCCTGTCAGCGCTGCACTAAAAAGCAACGGTACTGATCTATTTTATATTACATTGTGCAAATGACAGCTTATGTGTCAGAATTCATCGGCTGAGCAAGTACTATAACATTACTATATAGCCCATACAGTGCGTGATGTCTAATAAGTCCACACAACATATTATTATAGCGTTTGTAATACTTAAATGTTGTAGTTTATAAAATCTCCTTTTTTTATTTTAAATTATTTAATGCTAAGGAAAAATATATATGTTTAAAATCAATTTATTTCAAATCTATGGAAACTATGAAATTAATATGCAAGTCTACGCCTATTTCGATGTCTTGTAGATTATTTTATTATATCATATTACGAAAGAAATACTTGTTTTCCTTATTTAAGTGGCACGCCACTTCACTTCGCTCCCTTTATGAATGTGTGAATAATAGTGAATATTTCAATCAGTCCTGCTAGCGCTAGGTTTTTCAACCCAGATCTAGGATTTTTCGATATTGTGTAGTTTTCTTATATAATCTATGTTTTTCTTTAAAAAAGTAAATAAACTATATTTAAGCACAAAAATTAATAAATATGTTCATATAATATCCTAAATAAATTAAATTTTTTACAAATAAAATTACCGTATATATTTGGTCGCAAGCAGATCTTTTTTAGGCAACATCTAGGAGAAAAAGTTTGGGGTTCGACTTACGAGCGGGTCATTAACGTATTTTTGCGTGGATATTGAATATCGGTGTTGTTATTGTAAATCATCAAGGGCCTTTTCTACATTCTATAAGACATGACTGCTCTACCAGAAACTATAATATATTATTAAACATCTGCACTTACCTTATTTGATAATTTTATTTATTTTTTTGAACGTTTTAATAAATTATTTTACAAATTTAGTTTTCAGCAACGAATTTTAATGTACACGCTTTCATCACTGTTTACAAAATATTTTTTTTTAAAAAAATACCTTTTACTCTTGTGTAACAAATAGCACAGAGACAAAGATAGGCCGTACAAAGTAAACAATCATAATGACCGATTTAGCTTGTAGTTTGAAAAAAAATGTACCATTTTGTTTAAGCTGTCCTTTAATTTTTGGGGGGTCGGCTTGCGAGTGGGTTATACACTTTTAATACTTTTATCTTCCAAAAGTGGGGGGGGGGTCGACTTATAAACGAACGGGATATAGAACGAGAAAATACGGTAAACATTAGGTGGCAACAGTTTTTACACCCACTCTGTCATGTTATATTATGATATATATATATCTTTACCCCACTGAATCGGAAAGATTGCGCTGCTGCACTGCCATCTGTCTAAAGAAACCTGGTACAAGATAAAACAGCTTGAATGAGCCAAAATATTCAATTTTTTTAGACCTCATCACAAACTTAATAGCTCTACCATTTTCTTCTGTCTGTGTTGAGAGAATATTCTCTTAAGTATTCATGGTATAAACCAAAGATAGTCTAATACAACCCTTAACAGCTCTGCCATTTTCTTCTGTCTGCATTGAGAGAATATTCTCTCAAATATTCATGGTATAAACCAAAGATAATCTAATACAACCCTCAGATAGATATAGTTATAAAAAAACGTTTCCTATTTCGTATGCAACAACAAACACATAAAAATTATCGTTCTTTCTGTCCGGGATTCAGAAGAGGAATGGGTTATCTAATCAAAAGAGGAAAACTAAAACTCTATCAACATTTAATCTCAAATAAAAATGCAAGACTATACATAAACATTTTATAAAAGTAGAACTCAATAATATTCTTTATCAATGGAGCATGTGAAATAGATAAAATGAGAATCATGCCAAGAATGATGATAAGATTGACAATAAGATTTATATGGAAGATGACATAAGTGATGTATAAATGCAGATGTACGTATATTGTACAAATAGTTAAGTACAACATACTAATATCTTAGGGGCCGTCCATAAATGTCGACACGCATCTGAATGGGTTGGGAGGGATCACACTTTAGTGAGATGTGTGACAAGGGGGAGGGAGGTGTTTAAGAACTGTGACGTCACAGCAAAAATGCACACCTGTAAATGAAAGATCCACTTAAATATTTGATTGCTTACAATAAATTTATTTAATGACGTTTTAAATGGCTCCCGCACGACATACGATATTAGAAGGCAGTCGTACACTTAATAAATACTTAAATAACATAAAATTTATTTGAAACATGCTAAATTTTAAGTAGGAAGAACGGATTTTTTTCGGGAGGGGGGAGCTTTGTGACGTCATATGTGTTTATTTTTAGCATGTCTTAGTTTTTTTTCTTTAAGATGTAGGTTTTTGTGTGTGCTTTTTTTTTACATTTTGGCTCGGTTTTTCCCAAAATTGTCACTGGCAGCACTTATTTCAATGAATAGTTTGGATTCTTTCGTACGATGTAAAGGCTTATATAGATTAGAAAAAAGCTTAAATTATCGCCTCTTTTTCGATATTAAATGTTTTTGATGAAAATTTTATAACTTGTGAAATAGATGAAAATTCCTTTCATTAACATAGCCTTAGTAGCACACCTGAATAAAAATGATACTAAAAAATTAGAAACTATCAGGTAATTCCCATGTCAATGCTGTTATTAAAAAATCAAACAAAACCTTAGGCCTTATAAAAGCAAACTTTTCAAGATGTAACAAGAATATAAAACTAAAATGCTGCCTCACTTTGGTGAGACTTGTACTACAATATGCATCTGCTGTATGAGACCCATCCACCAAAGAAAACATTGATAAATTAGAACAAATTCAAAAAAGAACTTCCAGTTTCTTTACTGGAGAATATTCAAAACATACAAGAATAACACCACTAGTGTCAAAATTATATTTCCCGTCAGCATCGCACCACAAAGCACCAGTGCTGAAATATTTAACTTAAACATTTATTTGATTAACCTGTTTGAAAAAAGTAATAATATCACACTTTTAAAAAAAGTGTTTTTTAACTTTTATTTACAATTACTTGAGATTAGTAATAATCATCGTGTTAACTGTAATGTTTCTTTGCATAAAAAATTAAAAGAATGTACATAAACATAACATTCCCTAAAACTAATAGATTTATAACTATTATTTATTTTAAATTAAGAGAACAATGACATTTATATATCTACTTTAATATGTACGCATTAGTTAATGTTTCAGCTGTGCAGTTTATACATTACGCACTGATAATTGTTATCCAAGTAGCACGCTACTTGATCTCGGTCCCTGCAAATAAGGGATACAATATCAATGACTTGTTTAGATTCTCCTACCACGATAAACCCTTATTTAATTTCTATAAAATCATTTCCTGATTTTTGCAAATATAATTTTAGAGTTTTAATTAAATAAATTAATTACTAGGAATATAATAGTATAATAAGCCATACCATTGTTGTACACATGACTAGATGCTTTATTGTCCATAGTCAAAACGTCCGAAGTCGAACTGACCGGGGTCAAAACGTCGTGGGGTCGAAAAGTTATGTGGTTGAATTGGCAGGGTTGAACTGTCCGGAGTTCAAATATCTGGATCCAAAAGTCAAAGAACCCTTAAAACTCTGAAGACTTCTAATAGACATTTTATAGCAAATCCGTTAATAGCATGTGGAATACAGACTAGACAATTTATTGTGAATCTCTTAATAAAATATAGTCTGCAGACTACTTTTTTCTATAGCAAAACTGTTAATAGCATGTTTACTGCATACTAGTCATTTTATAGCAAATCTTTTAATGGCATGTTGACTGCAAACTATAAGTTTTATTTCCAATATGTTAATAAGAAATTGTAAATAAGACTTCAATATTAGATACCGAGCAGCTTTTGGGGAGATATTTTCAGCGTTGTTTTTCGTGATTATTTGTAATCACTTTCTATTTTATTACGATCCGCTGCATGTGTATTAATCAGTCAATAATGGACTGAGAAAGACTGCAAAGAGAATTAAACCTGTTAAAAGAGCTGGAAAAGTATTTTTAGTAAAAAATTACATATAACTTAAATAGTGAATAGCGTGATAATGATGAAATCATGAAGAAGTAGATACACAAGGAAATTAATAATTCGGTTATTATTCATAAAATGAGTTTACTTTAGAAATTCGTATGAACTTTTTGAATTTACAGAATTCAAAAAACACATGTTATGTCGTACAATATCTAATCCACAGAAAACACATGTTGTGTCGTACACTATCTAATCAACAGAAAACACAATTGTTGTGTCGTACACTATCTAATCAACAGGACTTAAAAGTTGTGTCTTTAAAAATATAAATAAAGTCTCTGACATGGCATTGTCAAAGACTATTTTACCTAACGGATAATAAAATGAATTGTTGATTCAAGCCAACTTGATAATTCAAGTATATCAATATATTTAGGCTCAAAGTTACCCTGCTTGATATAATATATTCATTATGAATATTCCTCACATGGGTAACGCCAGCTGCGAGGGAAGCAATGCGATTTTACTAGGGTAAGCGATCCACCAAAATATGGACATATTGGAGGTTAAGGATATAACCCAACATTAAATCCCCAACGAAGTTTGGGATCATACTAGTAACAGGGATAACATAACAAATGGGATCCCGTTTGCAACGGAATCATCCTGGTGTATGTTATGCAAATAGAGAATGGATTCAATGTGGGGAAAGTTTCTAGACGAAGAACGGGATGCCATTAGGCAACGTGATCAACTGGGTAGGGTAAGCAATGGTATATATAATGCAGGGCTAGTTAATATGTAAATAAATACATATATATAGATAGATTAAAAAGATAGATAGATAGGTAGGTAGGCAGGTAGGCAAGTAGGTAGGTAGGCAGGTAGATAGGTAGGTAGGTAGGTAGATAAACAAGAAGTATTTGTGAACTTAAAAAGATTCATTTCTCCGTAGTCATGATCCAAATATATACAAACAATACAAGTACATCTTAAACAAAATTAATACACAACTTTTATATGTAAAGAACAGAAAGAATCGTAAGTTAAAAGAATTTTTATAATAATATATGGTCCGCAATAAAATTGTGTTGCCTATCAGCAGAACTGCACCACAAAGCACCGCTTCTTAAATATTTATAATTACGTCTTATTCTAGATAAAGCGTAGGTGTACAAATGAAATATTACGTTTTTTTTATTAAAGTCCTCTTAATAAATGTAATTTACTATTGTGTTAGACCTAATATTAATAACTTGTGTTACTTAAATTATTCAAATAACAGTGAGTTAAACTTATATTTAAAGAAATAAATTCCAATGAAATGTAGATTTTATTATTGTACATATATAAACAATTATGGAAAGAATAAAATTAATACATAAGGTGTTAGATGTATGTATCAAAAATAATTTTGCAAACGCAGATTGTTCCGCATGTAGATTATTTAATAAATTATGTAAGTGGTAGGCCACTTCACTTCGATCCCTTTAATTAGGGATACAATGTCAATGAATGGATAGGTTTCTCCAACTCAACTTTTTACAATGAATCCAAATAAAACAAAATGATATACGTTTTAATTAAAAGTAAATTTAGCATATTTACACGTCAATAGAATAAGACGTGCTTATGTATTTTACAACTGTGTTAATAACAAGTAGAGTGAAAACTGTAGACAATTTATAACAACTGTGTTAATAACAAGTAGAGATGAGACTGAAGACATTTAATAACGTATAAATATATTATAAAGAACAAACAGAGTTAAACCCGGGCCGCATTGAGTTTCATGTCAGATGTAATAACATTTGGTCTCCTGTGTCAGTTGTGTAACTAGGCTATTTAGTGCTTGTGGTTAGGCTATAACAATTAAATAAATTGGCTCTCACGACCCCCGTCCCCGTCCCACACACACAGACACAGACACGCACGCACGCACGCAAGTACGCATCCACGCACAGAAACACACACATACACATTGAGTAACACCATACAAAATGAGTTTATTTACTAAACATCACATACTGTCAAATGTAATTTACTGATGAAGGGAAACTTAATATTACTCAATTATATTAGATTACACACATAATATGTTTTACGAAATTTTAGTTGAAAGAATTATCTATTTTATTTATAAACATCTTAGCTGTTTCTGAGTGTTGTAAATGGTATTACTAAGTTGGTAAACAATTGTCCTTATAACGAGGTTTAGCCATCGTGTTTGAGATGTTGTTATTAAGTTGGTACACAATTTTCAATATCACGAGGTTTAACTATTATGTTAGAGATGCTGTTCTCATAATGTTCTCATGTCCTACATTCTATTTAGGTTAATTAACCCACAATATTGTAATTCTGTAAGGCTCACAAACCTTGCAGAAAACAAACAGAAAACTGAACACGCAGACAAGTGAACACACGGACAAGTGACCACACTGTCAACTGAACCAATAGACAAGTGAACATATGACAAGTGAACACAAATCTAATAGAAAAGATGCTGAAGAAGTAATAATTCGAAACGTTTAGTAGTACTATTTGGACGTTTACTATCTTAACTCAAAGCTCCTACTATGTTATAAGTTTAGAGTTTCGAGTAACAGGGTGAATGGAACATGGCGCAATTGATACTACATTGTAGTATCTATCTCAACTTGTAGATATTGTCTTGGTGAATCAAATCGAAGAGAGGCATAAGCTATTGAAGCTTATCAATAGGACCTGGACTACAGGCATTTTGCCGAAGCAGTGGAAAAAGGCCACAATTATCCCAATTCAGAAGGAAGGGAAACCAGGCGACCGTCCTGACAGCTACCGTCCTATATCCCTAACATCGTGTTTGGGGAAAATAGCTGAACGGATGGTCAATGCCAGGCTCTATTGGTTTCTCGAGAAGAATAAGTGCATTCCTGTGACTCAGGGCGGCTTCCGCAAGGGACGCCAGCCGATGGACCAGGTTGTCCGTATTGTGCAAACTATCACAAATGAGCTACAGCAGCGAAACCATACATTGGCTGTGTTTTTCGATCTAAAACAGGCCTATGATAAGGTCTGGCGTACTGGGCTTATGTACAAGCTCCAGCAATTGGGAATATCAGCGAAAATGCATGACTGGATACAATCGTTCTTGGAGAATAGAACGATAAGAACCCGCATGGGGGACTCTAATCCAGTGAAGCTCGGCTGCAGGACGGACTCCCACAGGGGTCTGCCTTGAGCTGTACGCTGTTCCTAGCATACGTTTGCGACATTCAAACGTCTATCGAGTGTCAGAGCGCGATGTTCGCAGACGACTTGGTTGTCTTGACGTCCGGTAAAGACGTAGCGAATTTTCAGCACAGACTACAGCGCGACCTCAATAAGATCGAAGCATATGCCAAAAAATGGAGACTCATAGTGAACACAGAAAAAACCGTCCACTCCATTTTCACAAATGGAAGGAATGCACTAAAACACGATGTTGTGCTTAACATCTGTGGGAAAAGGCTGAATTGGGACAAGACACCAACGTATTTGGGAGTGCGACTGGACCAGAAACTCCAGATGCACAATCATATACGTGAATTGCGCGCCAAAACCTCTGCTCAGTTGTCCCTGGTGAAAAAACTGGCTAGCACAAATTGGGGCGCTGATGCAAGAACGCTGAGAGCTCTTTACCTCAGCAAAGTGAGAAGTGCCATTGACTATAGCCTCCCCATCCAGGCCTTTGCGAGCAGAACAGCGCTCGAAGACCTGGATAGAGTCCAAAACCAAGCGTTAAGATTGGTCTGCGGGGCGTTACGTACCACACCCAACGCCGCGGTAGAAATCTTGTCAAACGTGGAACCGCTCAAAGTACGGCGAGAGAAGGCAATACTAACTACGGTGGAACGATACCGTAGAATGGACCGTGATGAACCCTGTTTTCAGCTACAAGGCAGGTGGGTAAAACGCTCGCGACTGAAACGACCCTCCTTTATGGATGCGGTCAACGAGCTTGAGGTTTCAGTCAATTTACCCAAAAGCAGGGAAAAAATGTCCATGGTCCCGGCGAGGGGACCCCACGAATGCTTCTCTCCGCCCGATCTACGTTTGACACTGGCAAATGCCGCGGTGAGGAAAAATAGTCCAGTAGAGCTTCAGCACGAGGAAGCACTGAGAACTATTAATGCCTATGGAACCGGCGTAGTGAGAGTATACGCAGATGGCTCATGCTTCACAGATGGACGAAGCGGGTACGGCGCACTAATTGAATACCCCGCGGGGGGACCAGCAGCAGCTGAGCTGTCTGGACCATGTGGATTGATAGCTTCGGGTGGGGATGCCGAGCTAGAAGCAATTCACAGGGGTGTGAAAGAAGTGCGCCTACGCCTATGTAGAAGAAAGGTCTTTCCAACAGTCGTAGTCTTCACCGACTCAAGATCCTCCCTGGAACTCTTGGGTCGGAGCTCATCGGAGACGAAAACTGTCAATGCTGTACTAGAGATCGTGGACAACATTAGATCTCGCGGGGGCATGGTTGTCCTGCAGTACATTACAGGGCACGCAGGAATACCACAGCAGGAAAGGGCAAACCTGCTGGCGCAACAGGGCGCTGCCCAGCCCCAAACAAATCGCCCAATGACTCAGTTGGGAGTCAAATCGTGGCTGAAAGCCGTCTTTATGGAAAGATGGCTTACGGGCTGGGAAAATGGTGACACGGCAAGGGTGCTATACAACGAAATGCCGCGACCGCGCAAGCGAGATCCCTGGTGGGAGCTTCCTCGTAGCTGCCAGTCCCTCATTACGCAAATGCGGACTGGACACTGTCCAACAAACAGCTACTTGAATAGGCTCGATAGGAACAGGGAACCCGGCTGCCGTTTATGTGGTATGGCCGAGGAGACAGTGGCGCATCTTCTGACCCGATGCTCTGTGGCGATTGGGGACACGGACGGATCAGACAGCCCACGCACTGTGGAGGAATATCTCCATGGCGATGCCCTTATGTTGAGGCTCGCCGTTGGTATTGTAGGCCGGGCTATAAGAGTCTAAGTGACTCAGCCCTCCAATGAGAATGTCACATATTTAGTTATGTATCATATATAAGGGATTTTTAGTCAAAAACTTTGTTTTTACGGGGTTTTTGTATTTTACCACGTTTTTACCACGGTTTAGCTTACTTTCGTTCCTGTCTGTCTGTCCGTAAAATTTCAAATTTTCATACGTTAAATTAAACCACTTTTGATGGTCCTAGAGATGTCAAAATTTTACCACAGATAGATTTTGAATGACAATGCATTGCATCAAATTTTCAGATCGATCGAATGTACTGTAATTAAATGAATGCATTTTTTAGTTTATCTCTATACAAGCATCTGTATCCGTCAGCTATTTTTGACTTTCACGTGCCAACGGATTTAAGTCCCGAAGTTCAACCCTTGACCTCATCAGCGTAATATTAAAACGTTGGTCGGGCGCTTATGAGGTATTTGGTAAAAAAAAAGAGGTACAAAAATGTTTTTTTTTAAAAAACACGTTTTTATAAGTGCACTCAAAATAATAAAATAAATACAGGAATAAAACAAACCCGTAAAAACAAAGTTTTTGACTATAAATCCCTTATATATGAGACATAACTAACAGTAGTGATTATGTTCAAACACGACAAACATTTACAGACTGAATCAGTCTTAACTGCCATTTGCTTTATAACCGGGTGGGGGTGGGGTGGGAGAGGGGAAAGGTCACCGATCGCTGGACCGAGCTCAGCGTGACACGTAAAATGTAAACAAAAGTACCCGGTACATCGCTCCAACGCGTGAACTGAGATGTCACGTGGAAAAAAAAACAATAACAAACAGTGAAATTTAATTACATACCTCGTATAGAGATAAACTAAAAATGCATTAATTTAATAACTATCATTCGATCGATCTGAATTTTTGATACGATGCATTGTTAGGTGACACGGGTTCGTGTGCCAAATTTCAGCTTGATGTCTTCACGGTAAGTGAGTCATTTTTGACTTTTGTTTTTCCGCCCGCCCAAGGCAGACAGAGAGAGAGAGAGAGAGACAGAGAGAGACAGAGATCACGACAGAGAGACAGAGACTGCGGTGAAGTTAATATAAGGGATTTTTAAAAAACGTTTTTTTAAAAACCACGTTTTTATAAGCAGACTAAAAAGAAGAAAATAATTTAAAACTTATAATTTCAAGTAGTTTAATTTGATATGACTAAAAACGTCGGGCGGGCGCTTATGAGGTTTTACATATGCATTCACTCACTCTCTCACATATAGATTTCTCTTTTGCCTTCTAAATTATAAATCTATAATTTTTATATCAAACACTCACCCGCCCAACGTTTTTAGTCATATGACATTAGAGTACTTGAACTTATTAGTTGTAAGTTATTTACTTCGTTGTAGTCCACTTGTAGAAGTCTGGTATTTAAAAATATTTTTTAACCTCTATTTTTTCTTTGTGTTTGTGTTTATTTGTTTATTGTTTTATTTCTGTTTTCTTTTGTTTTTTAATTACGTTAAATAAGAAAAAGTTTGAGAAGAACTGGCTTACAATTTATTTAATGACATTTTACATTGATTCATGCGTGTTACGATATTACAATGCAGTCCTGCACGAAATATATACTTAAATGACAAAAAAGTGATTTGAAACATACTTATTTTCAAATAGAAAAAGTTTGTTTTTTTTAATTTTTAAAAAATTTTTATTATTATTATTTTGTCAAAGCTTTGTGACGTAATATTGGAGAGGGGGTGGTTAACTTTTTATGACGACGCGTGACGAGGTGGGGGGTAGGGGGTAAAAATCGGCCTAAATCGCGTGATGTCATTTATAGACGGCCACGTAAAAGCACTACAAGCCGAACTATGTTCAGTATTCGTACAAATGACACAATTTAATCAGTTTTGTTAAGTTTATGTTTCTACATATTCTCATTTGGCTTTTTTAATTTATTTTATTATTTCCTCTAAGAAAAATTTGATATAAAGAAATATGGCGTAGCGCATTAGCTTTATAAGGAAAGGTTTATGGTAAGAGAGATGGAAAAGAAAAACATTTCACTTCCGAATTTTGGATTGGAAAAAAGACAATGTTTATATGTTTGTTCTTAAATATAGAATAAGAAAAGGGTTTTTATCCCTATGTCTATCAGAGGATTGTATTAGGTTATCTTTTTGTTGTATTTCAAAGATAGATTTAATTGCCTTACGTATTATTACTAATTTGCAATATCCTCTGGTGTTTTCAAGGTTTAAAGATTTAACTAATGGTGTTATTCTTGTCATTATGGAATATACTGTTTTAAAATTAAATTTTGAATTTTAAATAAATACTTTCAACTATATCGATGCACAAATAGTAAACGTTTTGTATCTGCCAATAATAGAAAATTATTTTTTTATTAAAATAACGTCTGAAAAAATATTGAACATTTGTTAAAATTATATTTCATGCCAGCGTCGAATCAAGTAGCACCAGTGCTGTTGTATTTAATATGAAACTTATTTAATTAGAATGGAAAATTAATGGTAACAGATTAATGTTTACATTTTAACGTTTTAATCAAATTTATTGGCAATTCTAAGACACTAGAAATATTAAACAGTGTTACTGAAATTTGTCTTTGTATAATAATTAACAGGATGCAAATAAATATAAAATTCGAGAAACCAAATACATTTTAAAATATAATTCATTTCCACAATAAAGAGAACCATGAAATTTAGTTAACTTCTATTTAATTAATATACACATATACATTAATGTCCAAAACAGATATTTAAAATTCCATATGTGTTCGATCATGTTATCCAAGTGGCACGCTACTTGATCTCGGTCCCTACAAATAGGGATACAATATCAATGAATTGTTTAGATTCTTCTACCACGATAAACCCTTATTTAATTTCAATAAAATCATTTCCTGATTTTTTGTGTGATAATTTTATATCTAAAAAAAAATTAATATTAACTTTAAATAAAATAGTATAATAAGCCATACCTTTGTTGTACACATGACTACACGCTCAATCGTACATGGTCAAAACGTCTAAAGTCGAACCTACCGGGGCTAAAACGTCGTGGGGTCAAAAAGTTATGTCTTTGAATCGGCAGGGTTTAACTGTCCAGTGTTGAAATGTCCGGTGTTGAAATGTCTGGATCCAAACGTCATAGAACCCGTAAACCTCTGAAAATGTCTAATAAAAATGTTGAAAACAAATAACATTCAACAATTCAAAGAACTCATTCACTAAACATAATCAGTGGTTTTGTGTTGTTAAAAGGAAAAAGATTATTCATATCAAGTTACTTAAAACATTATATATTCATATATACTTCTTGCACATTTTCACAAACTAATTATGCATGTATTTTAAAGTCTTGTAAAATAAATACGAAAAAATAATAGTTGTAAATATGGGTGCAATCAAAGGTGTACGCTACTTGTTAATCAGTTCCAAAATGTCTATTTATATAGATTATTTTATTTTTTTTTAAATTTAAACAGAGCATTGGGGAAAGTAAAAATATTATATATGCTTATGATAAAAGTTTAAGGGACACCAAACTGTAGTATGTGCCAGAGACGTCACTAAGAGGGTTTTTGTGTGCGGACAGCACTGGTCGACACCATCATAATGGGCTAAAAAAAGATGTAAAATTATGTATGTAGCCTCTATTTGGCACTAGCAGAATCGGAGGAGGTCTATGGGGTAAGTAGTTAAGGGTGACATGAGCTACCGAATTTGAATAATTTAAGACACAATAACGTATTTATACTAACACAGTAGTTTCATCAATGCAGATATTTGTGCTCCGTTTGTAAATATAATCTGCCCTTTAATGCTCTTTGTTTTAGACTTGTGTTTTCGTTAGTTTGTTCTGTTCATTATAGTTATATTATGAAAAAAATGAGGGTCATATCTTTAATTACACAAATTAGTAAAGTAATACGACAGGTCAATGTTCTTTAGATATGGTTCTAATCATGTTACTGTTTTACACAAGGTGTTTCATTCGATAAGAAACCGATGTATCGATAAATAAAGATAGAACAAGACTTGAAACATGTAGACATGAGTGTTTAACATTTGCATCCATTCAGTCCAATGAAAGAAATTTAAAATATATGATTCCTGACCTAATTTAGACTCACTCATAATTTTTCGGTCATAATCATTGAAACATTTCAATAAATCGTAAAATTTAACAGAGAATGCATACCATTTCTATCTAGGATGCAAGTATGCATGTACATGTATTTTATTTTATTCAGTTTCATATAATATAACGTATTAACATGTTTGTGTGTGTTTCCTTGTGTTTTGTTAAATTAATTTTAAAAAAAAATATATAACTCTACTCTTAAAAATTGCGTTTCAAATAAATTGATCCACCGATACGAAAAAATGTGAATATCTAAAGAACAGGAATAATTGTTTTTAATAAAGAGCAGTGTGTATTCATATAGGACGTGCAACGAAATTGTTCTTCCAGATTACGTCGCACCACAAAGCACCAGGGCTGACGTATTTCTTGTGAAATTTAACTTGAAAATTTAGATAATAAGATTAATGATAGCGTCTTTAATTTAATCATTATTAAACTATTATTTGCATATCTATGAAACTTAGTACTAATAATATGTGCTACTTAAATGTCTCCTTGCATGATGTTTATAAGAGTTTATAGCAATAAAACATTTAAGGAACAAAACACATTTTAATATCCTTTTCATTTCAACGTCACCAAACAATTATATTTATATATTTACTTTAAAATATATGCCAATCTACATATTTAAACCCGCAAGTGTATTACATTTTTAAAGATGTGATATATTTTATCCTAGTGGCACGCCACTTGAACTCGATCCCTATAATTAGGGATACAATGTCAATGAAAAGATGAAAAGGATGGATTCTCCTACCCCGATAAAGATTTATTTAATTTTAAAAACTGATTTCATAGTTCATTGTATAGTAATTTGAAGTGCTTATTAAAAATAGTAACTTTAAATAGAATTTTATAATTAGCCATATATTTGTTGATCACATCATTACAAAGTTAATGTTATATTTTTTCAATGTAGAAAATTCGACACATCTCTCTATCTATCTCTCTATATATAAGACGCATTTGTTGTCTGTCTGTCTGTCTGTTCCCTAATAACTCAAGATCCAGACAACCAAATAACGTTAAATTTGGTACACGTACACAACATTATACCGGAAAGGTAATTAAACAGGTTTCGTTCCATATATATAAGATACTGGGGGCCGGGGGCCCAAAATGTAGTTTTTCCTTATATGAACTCTATAAAAAATAAAAAAATATCATATTTCCCGTTTAGGTAGAAGCATAAAACTTTCGGTAATTGTTAAGTATCATTAGGTGATGGTAACAGGTAAAAATTTTATATAAATTATCACTTACTGGGGGCCGGGGGCCCTATCGTAGTTTTTTTCTTATATTTAAAACTGACTAGACACTAATTCTTCAATTTCCCGTGAAGGTAGAACCATGAAACTATGGGAACTTGCTGAATACACTCTTATGACGATAATTGGCGAAAAATAATTAAACATTTTTCTTTCATGGGTGGCCGGGGGCCCAAACCGTTTTTTTTTCTTATATGGGCTATATAAAACTGAATCAACAGTAATTCCTCATATTTCTTTGTAGGTAGAAACATGAACTTTGGAAATTTGTTGAGTACCCTCCCGCGATGGTAGCAGTCGAAAAAAAAATATCACTAACTGGGGGGGCCGGGGCCAAAATCTTATACATATAAGACGCATTTGTTGTGCGTTAGTCTGTTATCTAATAACTCAAGATCCAGACAACAAAATAATGAGAAATTTGGTACACATACACACAATGACATGAAAAACGTTGTTAAATAGGTTTCGTTACATATATATATAAGATGCTTGGGGCCATAGGCCCAATATATACTTTTTTCCTTATATGAGCTCTATAAAAAAAAATATTTTCCCGTGTAGGTAGAAGCATGAAACTTTCGGTGGTTGTTAAGATTCATTTGGCGATGGTAACAGGTTAAAAATTATATAAATTATCACTTAATGGGAGCCGGGGCCCAAATGTAGTTTTTTTTCTTATATTTAAAAATGACTCAGCACTAATTTCTTCAACTTCCCTCTAAGATAGAAGCATTAAACTTTGGGAACTTGCTGAAAACACTCTTATGACGATAATTGTTGAAAATAATTTTAAAAAATTGACTCATCGGTGGCCGTGGGGCCCAAAACCGTTTTTTTCCTTATATGGGCTATATAAAAATAAATCAACACTAATTCCTCATCTTTCTTTGTAGGTAGAAACATGAACTTTGGAAAGTTGTTGAGTACCCTCCGCGATGGTAGCAGTCGAAAAAAAATTATCACTAACTGGGGGGCCGGGGGTGCAAATGTTATACATATAAGACGCATTTGTTGTGTGTTTGTCTGTTCCCTATTAACTCAAGATCCAGACTACCAAAAAACGTGAAATTTGGTACACGTACACAAAATTAAATGGGGAAAGTTCTTAAACAGGTTTCGTTCCATATATATATATAAGATTTTGTTCTTGTAGTTGTTGTTTTGTTGTTGCTTTGTTGTTGTTGCTGATGTTGTTGTAGTTGTTGTTTTGTTGTTTTTTGTTGTTGTTTTGTTTTTGTTGTTGTTGCAGTTGTTGTTGTTGTTGTTGCTGTTGTTGTTGCTGTTGTTGTTTTTGTGTTGATTTTGCTGTTGTTGTTGTCCACATCCCTTGCCCTGCGACGACATTGTCCTTCATGTCGTTGTTGCTTTGTTGTTGTTGCTGTTGTTGTTGTAATTGTTGTTTTGTTGTTGTTGCTTTGTTGTTGTTGTTGTAGTTGATGCTTTGTTGTTGTTTTTGTTGTTGTTTTGTTTTTGTTGTTGTTTTTGTTGTTTTTGTTGTTGTTTTGTTTATGTTGTTTCGTTGTTTTTGTTTTGTTGCTGTTGTTGTTAAATCCGGGCGAAGACGGGTACTTGCCCCTAGTTTTAAATAAAGCCAGTTATATTCCATCCATTACTCAAATCTCACAGAATCTTTCTGTAATAAATACAAACTTAACTTATCTTTATTTTTTCTATTCTTTCAATATCTTAATAAAATGACAATGGAGTCTGTACACATTTTTAAATCCTTTTATATTAACTCGTGGTGTCTGGTTGCTTGCCTGCTTGATTGTCTGTCGCCAAAACTTTGGATCGATTTTTAACCCACTTCCTCCTAAGCTAGCGAACTAAAATTTTTCAGGCAGACTCGTGCTAATGATAAAAAACGATGTATCAAAATTTCAGATCGATCGCATGTACTGTAATTAAATTATTGAATTTTTATATTATTTTATTTATCTCTATGTATCATGTTATTTTTTTAGATGTCGAGGTGCGTATTATATTGAACAACCTTTCTGTCGCGCAATAAGGTGCGTATTTTATTGACAACAATTTTTATAAACATATTCCTGATCGGTGCGCATTCTATTAAACATGTTTTACGACACAACTGCAATTTTGTATTTTTTGGATGGTCTTGCGCTGCGTATTATAATGAACATTCTTTTAGTTACTTCTCGTACATAAAGGATTTATAGTCAAAAACTTGTTTTTTTGCGTGTTTTTTTAATTAACGACGTTTTAATGCATTTCATAGTTTATCTTAATATAAGCATCTTTACCCGCCTGCCGTAGTTTCATTGCACGTGAGCTAGTTCACCCCGTGACCTCATCGCTTTGTTATTAAATGTTGGGCGGGCGCTGATGTGGTGTTTGGTAAAATAAATAGAGGTAAAAAAATATTTTTAAATCCTTTATATTAACTCGTGGTGTCTGCGCCCGCCCTTGTCGCCAAAACTTTTGATCGATTTTTAACCTACTTGTTCGTAAGCTAGCGAGCTGAAATTTTGCAGGCAGTTTTGTACAGATAATAAAAACAATGTATCAAAATTTCAGATCGATCGCATGTACCGTAATTAAATTATTGATTTTTTAGATTATTTTATTTATTCCTATGTATCATGCTATTTTTTTAAGATAGAGCGTCCCGGTGCGTATTATATTGAACAACCTTTCTGTCGCGCAATAAGGTGCGTATTTTATTGACAACTCTTTTTATAAACATATTCCTGATTGGTGTGCATTATATTAAACAAGTTTTACGACACAACTGCAATTTTGTATTTCTGGATGGTCTGGCGCTGCGTATTATAATGAACATTCTTTTAGTTACGTCTCGTACATAAAGGATTTATAGTGAAAAACTTGTTTTTTACGGGTTTTTAAATTAAAACCACGCTTTAATTAGTTGACTAAAAAGAATAAAATAAATAAAGGTAAAAAAAATGATT
Source organism: Ampullaceana balthica (assembly GCA_944989445.1). Taxonomy (NCBI): domain Eukaryota; kingdom Metazoa; phylum Mollusca; class Gastropoda; family Lymnaeidae; genus Ampullaceana; species Ampullaceana balthica. Next base: position 120,064 of record CALYLW010000172.1, on the reverse strand, counting down.
TTTAAAAGCCACGTTTTTATAAGTGGACTAAAAAGAAGAAAATAATTTAAAACTTATAAGTTCGAGTACTTCGATTTAATATGACTAAAAACGTGGGGCGGCTGTTTGGTATAAAAATTAAAGATTTCTAATTTAGAAGACAAAAGAGAGATCCATAAGTGAGAGATTGAGTGAACCGCATATGTTAAACCTCATAATATGTTGAACTTAAGGCAAACTAAACACATGTAATGTATTAAAACAGTTTCAGGCTCACCAACCAATCTTAATAAATCATATATCATGCAGTTTCCTATCATAATAAAATCAATTAATACAGAAAGAATGTCAGTCACAGGGACTTTGATATTTTCAGCGACAACAATTTTTTTAATACTTTTACATAGATACATTTATTTTTAACTTTTGGGAAAAAATGCGTAATAGAGTGTGCGGATCTTTTGCAAATATGTAAAGGAGGTCCCAAGGATGTGCACGGGCCAAAAAATACCGAAATATGTTAATTTTGTCGATTTCTCGCCAACCATAACATCTATCGGGTAAAAACAAACACAAAACGGTAGCTCATAATATTTAGAACAATGTTGCAGAATGAATTTTTGAAAAATTGTTTTCGTTCGACTCCCGTAATTTTAGCAGCAATTTGTAGATTGCAATTGTTATGTTTTGTTTCAGAATTATTGTTTTGAAATGACTTTTGATGTATTCTAGAACGATAGTTAATGGAGTTTTCCCACTGTCTGAATGCTTATGTTAGAAGGTTGCGTGGTTCACATTATATTTTCACATTCATGGTGTGACGTAGCGTGAGGGGATATGACGTCATAGAGAAAATATGCGATAGTGATGGTTTGTTGTTGATAGCAAGGAGAGCACTGATATTGTGTGTAGATGGACTTTTATGTTAAAGAGTGGAACAGAATAAACATATAGATAATTCTGATCTAGTATGATTTCCCTTAAATAAAAAAAATCGGAAATTCTTTGTTGGAAATTGCGTTTAAATACTCATTCCGGTTTTTATTACTTGTTATTTATTGCGCCCTTTGACGACACGGAATATCAAACATTTTGACATGTCAGCAATACAAAGTTTGGTTGAATGAAGTGCGACAATTAAAAACAGAAAAGATGTTGCTCAATTAGCATGCTGATATTATTGTATTATGTTTAATATGTTTGAAGATTTAGGATTCTTAAGTAGAATGCATCAATTGACAAACATAAGACATAACAAGGATATCACTAAGAATCTGTTACAGATAAGTTAAGAAACATTTTCATCTATGAGGACGTACGAACGTACGGATAGAAATTAAGCTTTTTCTATAAAGAAAAGTTAAACATATTTATTATTTAACTTGACTGTGTATTCTTATATTTAAATAATTTAATGTACATTTATAATGTACTTCATGTCAGAGCCGCACTAAAAAAGCACTGTTTGTAATTTTTGAAAAGATGCTGAACATAACACAACTTAGTTGACAAGATAAATATGAAGAACTTAATAATTTTTTTCTTTAACTTCGACTAAATTGCCTTTTCTTAGTCTGTGCGTCATTGAAATATTTTTTTGAAAATTTAAAATAAAATTATCCATAAGACAATTTAATTTGAAAGCAAAGCAGTTTTATTTATCATTTTTTTAAAAAATTATGGAAACTATAACATTAACTTATTTTAGGTCTTTTATATTGGAGTCTAGTTGTTTAAGCCGCACTACATCATTGTGGTTTAAAATTAGTATTCATATTTCTAAGTTTTAATCCACTTAACTTCGATCCCTTCAATTAGGGATACAGTGTCAATTAATTACATGGATTCTCCTACTCAACTTTATGCAATAAATCATAATAAAAAAAGCATATATTTATTGATAAAAAGAAAATTTAACGTATTAACTAAACAACACGAGTTGACTTATGTTTTAAACAGGACAAGCTACTTACTTCTAATTTAATGATAAGTAAAACACTGAGAAATTGCGACTTCTTGTTAGACTGCACTTTATTTTTAAAAAAATGAATTCTGAAAATATTAAGTTATCATTTGTTTCTGTATATACAGTATACGAGTTTATGTTGTTGTTTATGTATGTCTCAATAATAAGGCGACTGTAGGAATTTTACAACTAATTTAATAAGAAGTAGAGTAGAGACTGTAAACATTTTATAATCAAACATATATTTAGGCGATAAACGTAGCTAATGTGTACTGCACTGTCTTTATATGTTGTAGTTAGGACATGAATGTTTCACATTGAATTCATTTATAATCATATACGTGTGTGTTTTTACTTTTATGTGAAGCGCTGTGAGCCCAGTTTCTTCTTATTATTATTATTGGTAATAACAAGTAGAGTGGACACTACACATTTATAACTCATATCACTGTTGCTCCCTATGATAATTTGAGATGTCAAAATCTTTCTGTTGTTTAAATTTCCTATTTAAAATTATAAAAAATATGTGTATGTAAGATATGTATGCATTGTTTAATTTACAGAAATAAAATTCTTAATATTCATTGCTATACATTCATGAAACACAATCGGGCGAAAATATAATTTTAAGGCGTATCTTGTCAACAAGTTTATATTTATGGAATAAATTTTTTTTTCAGTTGTAAAATGATTATTGAGTGTAGTTTTTCATATTGTTTATTTATTTATATACATCTAGTCCATTGTAATGAATATAAAGTATTAGTTTTCCTGGTAAAAATCCATTGCAACATTGCATGCATTCCGTTTCTATCAAGGTTTCATGTTTATATATACATATATATATACTATATATTATATATACTATATATATATATACTAGTGTATTACCCGTAAAAATGACGGGAGTTTTCAAAATGGATATATTTCAGTTTTTGTAATTGTCCCATTTGCCTGAAAACCGCATAGTAAATAGTCAGATAATGTAGAGACCAAGAGAGAAAAATTAAATGTCTTTTCCATATTGAACAATTTTATGCGGACGTTTTAAAATAGTGGGTTTATTTTTTTTTAATTTTTTTTTGCAATATATTTTTCAAAGCTATTTTTTTTAGCGGTGGGCTTTCTAAAATCTAGCGTTACGAACGGACATAGCAGAGTATATATTTTGATTATATATACGAAAATATGTGTTATCAGAAAGCCTCCAAGCTCAGGCTTCGCGTTATATAAGTTTGCATGAATAATAATGTTATAATCATGATAATAGTAAATGCATAGTGAATTACACACAGCATAAAGTGATATTTCGGCAAAGAAGTTTGAAGTTCGACGTATTAACAATTATTGCTGAGGAGTCAGCCGAACGTTAACTTGCGGCATTGAATAGTGCGCGCAAATTATGGGTGCACTAATAATACAGCACAGTGCGTTAAAAACAAATTATGTGACTGTAATGTGATCCACATCACGCATATATTTGATTTGAAGCCGTTTAAGCTTCGTCGTTGATTATGACTTGTCATTTTATTCGCCCATTTGTCCATACATTATTACCACAACATTATCAAAACATGTAAAAAATAAACTGTAATTTTACACATGTTAATAACTATTTATTTTGCATGAAACGTAGTAAGCAAAGTTTGTCACAGGATAACAGAAAAGATTAACTTATCAACTGTTAATCATATTTACAATTTAATATACACGTGTTAGTAATTCACATAACAGTTTTTATTGTTGTCAAGTCATCACCTTTTCAAGATCTATTATGACTTGTCAGTTTATGCGCCCATTGGTCCATACATTATTACCTTTACTTTATCAAAAACATGTAAATAAAAAAGTGTAACTATTTACAAATATGAATAACAACGAACTATTTCTTTTGCATAAAACCTTTGAAGTAAAGTTAAGCAATGGATAAAAGAAAATATTAAAGTATCAGTTTAAGGAATTCTAATATACGTTTTCATTATTGTCAAGTCAGCACCCCTTCCAGGTCTATATTAAAAGCAAAGATTTTTTATTCAAAATTAGTCTAAGACGCATTAACATATTACATGTAAATAAGAATTTTAAAAAAACCTATTATGGGGAGGAGTCCGATTTTTTAATATGTTATTTTTTTTAAACATACAAATATGCAATCTCAAAGTGTATAAAAGAAAAACAAACGCTAAACTGAAGAATAAGTTGACAAACTTTATTTGCTGTAATAAATAGTGGCTTTGTAGTTCAAAACGCATCGAAACTTTACAACCGAACGACAACCAATTGTAAATTTTATAACCGAAAAACGAATGTTATATATTAATATAGAAAATTAAATTTATAATTACGTACGTAATATTGACATGGACACATACACAAAAATGGACATTTCATACAAAAAAAATAATAAAATATTAATCACATCAAATAAAACATTGCTCTTTTTACTTCGTTCCCTTCACACATTAATAAAAGCTCAAATAATGACGTCACGTCACAATATTTTATGGTGAGCAACACATTTTTTAAATCTCGAAAGCAACATTTTTATTTTTTTTATCGGGAGTTACCTCGCATAGCGTCAGGACTGACAGACACCCCTTTATTTTTTTATTTTATAATTAACCACCATCTAATTCTCTTTTTACAATGTTCCTTTTTCCAAAATTCAAATATGAGCGAAAACAATGACGTCATATAATCTTTTTTTACAGCGCATATTTAATTTGCACACCTTTTGATGCTTTGGAGCAGTAACTTTGTTTTTCCCTGCTTTCTAAAATTAGTAGCGTCAGAACTGACGTACAGACACTACTTGCGTGATAATTGCAAATTATTTGTTTAATATATATATATATATATATATATATATATATATATATATATAATATATATATATATATATATCTTTTATATATATTAGGGCTGTTAACGATTCATTTAAATTTTATCGTTAACTTTTGAAAAATAAACGTTTAATTAATTATTAATTTCTATTACAATTAAAGTTAAAAATTGAAATGTATGGTGTCATAAGTAACAGTTATTAAACGTTTTTGTCGAAAATCTAAATAAAGCTGGATGTCTTCTTTTATGACATCTTTAAAACAAACAACGCAAACAGACAAGTATATGGACATTATTTGGTTCAAGTGATGAGCGGGTCTTATTGACAACATAACCAGCAGAGCTGAACAATCGTTCACATAGCTTTAGATTGTCTCAGCTAGAAGTTTCTGATACTGTAGTAGATGTTTGGTTTGCAGGTGATATGTAAGCAAAGTGTTAGAACCGTGGTAGCAATATTTCCTTTAAGTAGCGTGACTGAGCAGATATATGACCGACACCACGCAGGGGTTTATAACGTGATTTATGCAATTCTTTGCAAGAGGTGTAATAAAATTTCCGTGGGTGAGACTGGTCGTCGTCTTGGAGATCGATCTAGAGAACACCTGTATAATATAAATAAACAGGCTCAATGTCCTGTGTCTAAACATTTTAACAGTGTTGACCATAACGGCATAGCAGATATTGCAGTAACTGATATTTTATATGCAAGCAATACCCATGATAGAATCCACATGGAAAATTGACTCATAAAAAGATTTGGTACGTTGGCTCCATATGGAATTAACCAAATTCATAATTTTACTTAACTGCAGAATCTTGTTCCCGTTGTGGTTTTTACTGTAACTTTGGATACTTCCCCCTTTTTCCTATATCGTGTGTCCATGTTTGTTTTTGTTTTTCCTTTCTTTTTATTTAACATAAATATTTTAAAATACAATATGTTTTAAGAATGTTATTATTACTTATGTAAGTATTGTTAGAATGTATTTTATGTTGTACTGATGAAGGCATTAGCCGAAACGTTTACTGACGTGTCAGTTTAAAAATAAAGCTCAAATTTATTGTTTTCATTGCACAATTTGTTTGTGTATTTTGTATTTTTGTTTTTAGGGGTTTAGAATAACCGCGCTGCAAATTTAGTAAAATATTGCACAAAAATGGACTTTGTGCAACTTTGCACACGAGATTTTCGTTTAACTTTGCACACGGACACATGAAGCTTGACTTTAAGGGAGCATTGCATGGTTGGAAAACGATTTCTCTCAATGGGCACAATAAACTTTATCAAAATTTTGAACATTAACGTCAGTCAATACTTCAGGACCAAAATGTTCGTGTAATCATCCGGAAATTAGTTTATGTTTATCGCCCGAAAATTTGTACTTTTTGACTTCCAGTACATATATAAGTGGTGCGTGGATTAATCGTAAAAATTTTTTTAACGATTAATCGAGAAATTCACCGTTAATTTCTGCAGCCCTAATATATATATATATATATATATATATATATATATATATATATATATATATATATATATATTATATATACAATATATTAGTCTGTCACATGTGA
>CALYLW010000172.1:53900-113541 GCA_944989445.1 Ampullaceana balthica | reverse complement strand
AATTATATCTGTGTGTACATATATATATATATATTAAAGTTGTTTTATTAAAACAAGGCCTTAAATGGATTATTGTACACGAGATTTGTATACTGTGAGAACGCCTACATAAAAAGAAGATAGAAAAGATAAACGTTACATTGGTGTCAACGTTACATTGGTGTCGAAGTAAAAGTTCTATGTGAACACAGTACAAGAGATTTTAGAAAAGAGGTTTCAAGGAAATAACAAGTATTGGATAATTTCAAAAAGGAAAGTATGCATTAAAAGAAGAAATATTAGCAACTATCGTATTTTGTGAATATTCAAGTTCGTAAGAAGCTGTGAATAAAATTGTGTGGTTCAACGAAAATACACGGATATATTCAAATGGCGGTATAAGAAACGCGCATGTTCACGACTAGGTCGCCTAGCTTGTTTAAACGTCAGCAAGCAAGTTGGTTCTACGTCACATCCGACGACAGTACAAGTATACTACACAGTACTGGAATCTGGGTCGTGTAGGCTTACTGAATGGTGACACACGGTAAACATATATAGGTCGTGACGTCACAGAGCTCAATGCTAGTTGATTCCAGGGAAATATTTGTAAACATAACCTGGAACTTGGAAGGCTATGGACTATTAATGATGAAGCGTGAATGTATATAATAAAGGAAACGGAATTGTCATCCATTCATTGTGTGAAGAGTTTTGATTATCGCAATTTTGGAATTAATGGAGTGAACTGAATTATTAAAAAACACTACTCGAAAATTGAAATTTAATCAGTGACTCTTATTCAAAACGATCGGACCATTTAATATATTTTGTCAACCTGAGGGAGCGTATATATAAAGTATACTAAAGATCCCGTTGGTGAGGATTCTTTTTTGTTGTCTTCATCTTGTCAATAACTAGATTTTATGGTTTAGACGTGTCACTTATTTGAACTTAACATTTTGGAATTCAAGATCTTTCATTTCATATGGACGTATAGATATAACTCTATCAATATAATAAGCTACAATCTCTCACCGAATAGCTAGATTCATATTGTAGCTCAATCACGAAACATGGTGAACACCTACAAGGATCTATTTAGCTGCGCATAGCTAACAGATATCGGATTAAAAGGAAAGAATGAGAGATTTATACATTGAAGTAATAATAAGTTCTGCTAAAGACGAAGAAGTTAGGCATGCAATTGTCTGAAGAAAAAGAAGAAAGACAGAGCAGAAAAGAAATGAAATGAAAAAATGAACAAGACACATTTTAAATTTCTATTATTTGAACTACCTTGGAGAGGACACTTTATTCCTAGGTGATGAAACAATTAAGTAAGGTCACTTGCACCTTGGGTATTATAGTTACAAAGTAAGTAAATATGATACCCAAAAAGAATTACAATGGATAGTGGTGCGTGGATGTCGGGGTTTATCCTAGGTGGGCTAGTTTTGGGGTGATGGTAGATGTCGGGCGACTGAGATAGTGTTGGTAGAGATTTCGTTCGGGTGTGATGGGGTTGGGAGCGTTTATTGGATGTGAATTGTGGTGTATTTTGTTGGATGGTGTGTTTTTGGGTTTGTTTTGGATAGGAGTGGGGATGGGGGGTTTGGATGTTTTGGTGGTGGTCATGGGGATTTGGTCTGGGGGGGGTGGGAGGTGGGGGTGTGGTAGGGGGGTATGGTGTTTCTTTCGACGGTGAGGGGGGGTGGTGGTGAGGTGATGGGAGGTGTTTGGGGGGAATTGGGGTTGGGGGGTGGGAGGGCAGGTGTTGGTGGTGGGGGGGTGTGGTTGGTGGGGGGGGGAGGTGGGTTGAGGTTGGGTGGGATGGTATATGGTGGTGAGGTGGGGGGGGGTGGGGGGGGGGGGGTCGCGTGATGGGGATGAGGGGGGGGTGGGGTGGTGGGGTTATTGGGGGGGATTTAATTTTGGGGTGGATGGGGGGGGTGGGTGTGGCGAGGGGGGGGGTTGATCTTGGTGGTGGGGGTGGGGGGGGTGGGGGGTGCAGGGGGGGGCGGGGGTGTTGAGGGTGGGGGGGGTGTGGGTGTGGGGTGGGGGGGGTGGGGGGGGGTGTTACAGGGTTGGGGGGGGGGGGGGTTGTTTCGGTTTGTCGCAATAATGGGGTTTTTTAATTTTAATATTTTTTTTTTTATTGGTATTTTTTTATATTATAAGTAAATTATTTTTTTTTTATTTTTGATTTAATCTATTTTTTTTTTGTTTGGGATTTTTATTTATTTATTGTTTTATTTTTTTTTTTATTTTTTGCATATTTTATTGATTTTATTTCATTTTTTGTCAATTGTTATATTTTCATTGTATTTTTTTTTTTTTTTTTATATTATTTTTGGAATTTATATTTATTTTTTTAATTTTTATTTTCTTTGTTTATTATATTTTTTTTATTTTTTATATTTTGCATCGTTCTTTATTTTTTTTATAAATTATTAAGGGGTAGTGCGCGAAAAGAATTTCATGAAATGAGAATCAAGATGGACAAAGATCCACAGATCACAGTGCATGAAGCACAAGTCAAACTAACAAAATGGCTGGAACTGACAGCAATAGATATGAGCAATCCAAAGGCCATACTGGACATGGTGTTAATTGACAAGTTTTTGGAAAATGCAACACCAACTTTATTCACATATTTGACTGACAAGAAAGTTCGTACTCAAGCAGAGCTGACAAATGCATTACGAACATTCAAAGACTCTCATCCGAACGTGGAAATGGATAAGAGACAAGACATATTTGCAGCAATACAAATTAAAAGTCAAGAAAAAAGGCAAGGTATGAGAAACCAGAGTCTGCCAAACCAAGGCAACAGACAAACTATTTGTTGGTACTGTAACAAGCCAGGACATATGGCTAAGCAGTGTTACCACAATAAAGGACAACCAAATAGGGTGTCACCTAATGGCAGCCCTATAAGAAAGAAAACAGAAGAAAGATCCAGACAAGGTCATTTTGAAAGCAAAGGTAGAAGATCATGGAGAGGCAAATATAATCATGACTCCAGATACAGAAATCATGATCAGCCCTGGAGAAGGAATGACTACCAAGAGGGAGATAATAAAGGCAAAGTGAAACAAGAAGAATCACACTCTGGTAATACTGTGGCCACCATAAAGGATCATGGTACACTGAAATGTTACCCAGTGTACATCAATGATCGAAAATGTATGTGTCTTAGAGACACTGGATGCACAACAATTGTGGTACATGAGAGGATGGTGAAAGAAGAAGAGTATGATGGGAAAAAAGACACACTGATAATGGCGGATGGCACAAAGAGAGAGTGTCCAACTGCAATTTTAACCATCAACTCACCCTGGCTTCAAAGGGAAGTTAGAGCCAGAGTCTTACAAGAAGCCATTTGTGATCTTATTATAGGGAACGTCGAAGGTGTGGTGGACAATACTGATGAAGTATTCAAAGCTTGGCATGACAACTACCACCAATTATGTGCTACAGTACAAACAAGAGCCACCACAAAAAAGAAAAGAGAACATAGACATTGAAGTTGATGAGAAACTTGAAATAGGAAGCCAACTAATGTCCAAACAAGAGTTCAAACAACTACAAGAAGAAGACAACACAATCAGAGAAATAAAAATGAAACTTATCAAAGACAATGAAACAGGCCACAACAAAAATTACAAACTAGATAAAGGCATATTAATAAACACTACACAGCAAGGCACTTGCAAAAGAGTGGTTCTTCCCAAAAAGTTACAGGAAACCATTATTAAAATGACACATGACAGTCCTTTAGGTGGACATATGGGCGCCAAGAAAACTATTGCTACAATAGCAGAAAACTTTTACTGGCCTAAAATGGCAAGGCAGATAAAAGAATACATCAAGGCATGTACAGTGTGTCTACGACATAATCCCAAAGATGGGAGGCACACAGCACCCATACAATCATCTGACAAGGCAAACTTCTTATTCGAGAAAATTGCCATAGACCTGATAGGACCATTCAAGAAGATGTCCAAGAAGAAACATATGTATGCTCTAACCATAGTGGACATAGCCACCAGATGGGGTGAAGCTATCCCTCTAAAACGAATAGACGCAGAAAGTATATGCAATACATTACTCAATGTTTTTAGCAGATATGGTTTTCCTCAAACACTTCTGTCGGACAATGGCAGCCAATTCAAGGGACAGATGACTCAAGCCATCATGAAAATGTTAAACATTACACAAGTGCATAGCACAGTGTACCATCCACAGTCAAATGGGGTGATTGAAAGACTAAACAAAACCATCAAGAATATGCTAATAAAGGTAACAGTGGACCATGAGGACAGATGGCATGAATATTTACCCTTATTACTGTTTGCATACAACAGCAGCAAACATGAAAGCACTGGTTTTAGTCCTTTTGAGTTAATGTTTGGCCAAAACCCTGCAAGTCCCTTAAAGAATTTCAAAGAAAGGCTTATAAGTAAACAAGATGCCATACAGGACAGATATCAGCTGATGTCAGATACTAGAGATAAAATACTTTACAGTATTGAAGCAGCAAAACAAAGACTAATCAAGCAAAGTACAAGGCATAGAGAAATCAAAAATAGACACAGACATTTGAGAACATTTGAGCCTGAACAAAAAGTCCTAGTATGCTTACCAAACACAAAGAATGAAATCACATGGGAAGGTCCATACAAAATTGAAGACAAACTTAGTGATGTCACATACAGTGTAAATATCAAAGGACATATGAAAAAATTACATATTGACAAACTAAGAGCATATGATGACAATAAAGAAGGAAAGCAAACTGTTAATGTCATCATCAAGGTAAATGATGAAAATGACAATGCAATGAAAATGAACAGTCTTGACAGTGCAAAAATATCATCTGACATACCAGATAATATGAAACACAGAGTGATGAAAATTCTTCAGAAATACAAAGGTGCAATAACAAAAGAAACAGGGAACGCAACAACTGTGACTCACAAGATACAAGTATTGGAACATGAACCTTTCAAGTCTAAAGTATACCCCATTCCAATGGCATACAGAGACACAGTAAAGCAAGAAATTGACTACCTACTCAATGAAAACAAAATAAGAAAAGCAGTAGAAGCCAACTATACCTCACCAAGTGTCATTGTAAAAAAGAAGAATGGAAAGATTCGACTATGCTGCGATTACAGGCAGTTGAATAATATTACGAAATTAGACCATGAGCCCATTGCAGACCCAAGAGACATAATAGACAGAATTGGGAATTCCAGAATATTCACCACATTTGATTTAAACAGAGGTTTTTGGCAGATTAACATGGATCCTGATTCTGTAAAATACACTGCATTCATAGCCATGGATGAGGTTTATGAATGGCTAGTAATGCCATTTGGGCTGGTGAACAGTACAGCCACTTTTACCAGATTTATGAAAGTGATGCTCAAAGGAGTTCCAAATGTGGTACATTATGTCGATGACATATGTATCCACACTAAAGACTGGGAATCACATATCCATACACTTGAAGCTGTACTGGATAGAATCAAGAAACATAATGTGACAATATCACCAGAAAAGATCAACATTGGAAAAAAGTATATAGATTTTTTGGGATACAGAATAGGAGGTGGTGCAGTCACTCCTACTGCAGAGAATGAAAGCAAGATCTTTAACCTTTCGGTTCCAAAATCTAAGAAACAAGTGCAGGCCCTGCTGGGACTATGTAACTTTTACAGACCTTTTATTGCAAATTATGCAGAAATTGTTCACCCACTAACAGAAGTCACAAAAACCAAAGATATTCGAAAATTTCAATTTCCAGGAGATTGCCTCAAAGCATTAGAGAACATTCAGGAGGCATTTAGGAAGAAACCCATCTTAGTTACACCTCAATGGGACAAACCTTTCATTGTTTCTACCGATGCATCGTCCATTGCATTGGGAGCGTGCCTCATGCAAGAACATGATGGAATCCTGCATCCTATACAGTATCTGAGCAGAAATTTGACCAAAACAGAGTGTAACTACAGCACCATAGAGAGAGAATGTCTAGCCATAGTGTGGGCTCTACAAAAACTTCAAAAATACCTTCTAGGTAGAACATTCACTCTTCTAACAGACCACAAACCACTTGTGGCATTCAACAAGAAGAAGATCAGCAACGCAAAAGTGAATCGCTGGGCTATGCTATTAGCCGACTACAAATTTGACATTAAACCTGTGAAGGGAAAAGACAATGTGGTTGCAGACATATTAAGTAGAATGACAATAAATACAGACATTCTGTGAAAAACAAGGACTTTATTAATATTAGTCTGTGAATTCCTCAATGATAAAACCAGAGACTGTATTAAAAAGACATTCTTTGAATTACTAAATGATAAAATAAGAGACTGTCTTAACATTAGTCTGTGAATTCCTAAAGGATACAAAAAGAGACTGTAATTATATTAATATTTTTATTTGTTGAACAATGGACAAGGAACAGTGTTTGAATTCCATTGGATTATTAGTTAATTTTAATAATATTGAGTGTTTAAATATTTCAGTTACACAAAATTACAGATGTGTTGAAATTTTCAGTTTCAATTTTTTTTTCAGCACAGGTGGACGGCTGCAGTCATACAGATTTTTCCTCATTTTTTTTTATGTTTCGATTGTTGCAGTCATACAGATTTTTTCTTATTGATTCTATATCCAGAAGTTGTATGTAAGAAAATGTATGTTCATTGATGATAAATATTTGAATATAGATATAGATTGATTTGACTTTATGAAGACCAAAAATGTTGTATTTCATAAACATTTTTTTTTGAAGGATGGGGGTGAATGTCACATGTGATTAACATAATGTTGTGACGTAAGGTCACGTGTATAAGAAACGCTAACAAAGGAGCATTTCTATTGGTTGAAAGTGTTGGGCGGACAGTTGTGTGTAGACTTCCGACGAGGAAGGTTGTGTGATGAATGTATCAAGATTTCCATATTGTGTAACCTCAAATTATATCTGTGTGTACATATATATATATATATATTAAAGTTGTTTTATTAAAACAAGGCCTTAAATGGATTATTGTACACGAGATTGTATACTGTGAGAACGCCTACATAAAAAGAAGATAGAAAAGATAAACGTTACATTGGTGTCAACGTTACATAGTCCAAGTCAATGTCTGGCTGGCTGGCTGAAGGATGTGGAACGCTATGACGTCATTTTTTGAGCGTATATTTTAATACAAGGCGTGCATCGAAAGGCGCGCAAAAAGGTGTGCAAAATAATTGTAAATTAAAGACGCGCTGTAAAAAAAATATATTATATGATGAATCATTGTTTTAGCTTATATTTTAATTTTTGAAAAGGGAACCATGTAAAAATATAATTTGATGATTTATAATTATAAAATACTTTGTGTACATTTCAGCAAGTTCAATATTTCGTATTTATCAAACAATGATAAGTTACTTGGGTTTATGACAAAAAAAGTAGGCGCCGTAGGCGCCCCACAGCTGCAGTGAGCGCCGTAGGCGCCCTACAATTCCTATTATAAAATACTTTGCTTCCATTTCAGTATGTTCAATATTAAGTATTTATCAACCAAGGATAAGTTAGTTGGGCATTTGAAAAAAGTGGGCGCCACAGGCGCCACGGCGCCGCAGCACAACCTAGTATATATATATGTATATATATAATTATATATATACATGTATTATATTTATTTCAATTTTCTGTTATAACTTATTAAGTATGTATGTATGTTTCTGTGTGTTTTGTAAAAAAACCTTTTTTTTATAAATATAACTGTATAATACAAATAACATGTCAATGTTATTGAAGAACAAATAAGAAAACATTCAGAGCGCTAAAGAACTGAAAAAATAGTTTTTATTTATGGACATTACGTCTGCAATTAGGAAGTGCAACGAAATCGAACTTCCCTTCAGCGTCGCACCACAAACAACCAGTGATGACGAATGAAATAAAAAAAAATTATTGAAAGGCTTAGATATGAAGATTGATGACTGCATCTTTAATTTTTAAAAAAAATATTTAATTGTAATTTACATTTTGATAAGATGTTTTATTTATAATGTGTACCACATAAATGTTACCCAGTTTGAAACTTATAATAATTTATTGCGATGTAATATTTGAGAAGAGAAACACATTTTAGTATTCAATTCATTTCAATTTTAATAAAAACGATTAAATTTTTATATTTAAGTCGTAGATATACCTTATCACCATGATATAACTGTACGTCAATGCTTTTATGGTCTTTACTTATGTTCTATCCTAGTGGCACGCCACTTGAAATCGATCCCTATAATTAGGGACAAAATGTCAATGAAAGATTAGGATTCTCCAAACCCGATAAGCCTTTATATAATTTTAAAAACTGATTGCATTGTTTATAGTATAATAATTTGACTTGCTTCTCGAAAATAGTAACATTCAGTAACATTTCATTATGAGCCATATATTTGTTACTTACGTGACTACAAACTTATGATTATTTTTTTCAAAATAGACAAATCGACACTTTATAAATAAAGCACGTTATCAAAACCACACTTTAATGGAATCAAAATTTTTTCTCTGTATTTAGCTATTTTTTCTAAGTAAAAAATTGTGTCACCTTTTTTATTCTTTTTTAAATTATTATTTTGTTAGAGATATAATCATAGACAGTAAAACTTTACATTTTGGTTTTACCCCCTGTGATGGTGTCACCCGGTGCGTCCCACACCCCCACACCCACTAGTGACACCTAAGGCACATAAAAACATCATCCAGAATAAATTCTAGAAGGATTAAAACATAGACCGATTATGGCCGGTTGCAAAAATTGTTTGTGTTTTAATGAATTTTTATTGTAATATCTGATTTGCAATAAAATTGTATTGCCTGTCAGCACTGCACAACAAAGCAAAGGTATACTAACATATTTAATGACGCTTCATCCTTGAGGAAAGTTACGTGGAAAATGTAATGTTATTTTCTAAAGTGCACTTTAAATGTAATCTACTATTGTATCAGACATAATATTACTAACTTACGTTACTAAAATTTTGTTATTTATAGTAATTTACGAATTATACATTTAAAAAAAATATATATTTTATCATTGTTTTTATTAAGAACTATAGAAACTGAAAATAATATTTAAAAAGTAACTTATATGTATTATTAACTTTATTTTGAATGGTAAGTATAATTTATACTACATACACCTACCTATCTATCACCCGGACCAGATGGCCTTAACACTGAGTTCTTCAAATACTTCGCTACACAAGTGACGCCTCTCCTACACGCAGTGATGAGCGAGACATACATGAACAAAGAACTACCGCCCAACATGTGAGACTCCTACATAAAACATCTTTCCAAAAAGAAAACCGATAAAACTCAAACTAAAAGCTATCTATATATATTTCTTCTAAACGACCTTGTGCAAATGAGCATGACGAATGACCCTCGCTGTTGTCGAAAAATCACAGTTGGAAATTGTGGTGGGATAAAATGAAATTAAACACACAAAAAGTAAAATCAAAGTTTTTGACTATAAACCACTTTAAAATGCGCTAAAATATTTGAAAATTTTAAGCTATGTGGATTACGTAAAATGATTTTATGTGCTCTATAGTTTAATTGTCTGCTATTTTTGTTCTGTCTGGATACAATGAGAGCATATATAGATATATATTGTACTCATGTTGTCTTCTTTAACTAATCTAGCTTATATAATACTTTAAAAAAATTTTTTCTAAATTGTCAGTGTTCAAGAAAAGAGAAAGTATCGTTATGACCTTGTAATTTAAAGCAAACATTGTTATGACAAGATTAACATTACAAATATAATTTAGCTATAGATATATGACTCGAAGACTATTTTTGTTGCCATTTAAAACAAAATAAAACATAATAAGAACACACCACTGTTTATCATATTTGACGTGAATTAAAACTGAAATTCACGTCATTCCTGCACCACAAAGCACCGGTTCTACATTATTTAACATTATGTCGTAATTGAGATAATTAAGCTGGCAAAATTAAATAGAGGGCATTTTTTAAAGCTTGTCTAAAAATATATTTACAATCTATAAATCAAAATATTATAAAATTATATTGCCTAATGTTGTTCATTGTATGAAGATAGAAGTTAAGTATACACATATTTAATTATAAGAAAACCTTCGATTTTTAAAGTTGTATTTTCAATTAAGGAAACAATAAATATAATATATTTATTTAATAAATAGATGTGTCTCATTACTTTATGAGAATTGCACGTCCGTAATACAATTTTAACTCTACATTATCTAAACGACACGCCACTTGTCTTCGATTCCTGTAATTATGGATACAATGTATATGAATTTAGTCTTCTCCTTCAGCTCATTTCCATGGTTGAAGTTAGTGCTGCCTGGGACAATTTTGGGAAAAACCTAGCCAACACGTCAAGAAAATACCTAGATCCGAAAGAAAAATCCTAGACACGCTAAATATTAAACAAATATGACGTAACAAAGGTCTCCCCCCCCCACACACACACATAAAAAAAGCCCTATTTCCTACTGAAAATTTAGCATGTTTAAAATAAATGTTATGTTATTTAAGTATGTATTTAGTGTAATACTGCATTCTCTCGCTGAGACATTTAAGACGTCATTTAATAAATTTATTGTAAGCAATCAAATATTTAAGTGGCGCTTTCATTTAAAGTTGTAGATTGTTGTGACGTCAAAGTTCTTAAACACATGCCTCCCCTTGTCACACATCTTAATAAAGTGTGACCCCCACCCCTTTAGATGCGTTTTTCATATATGGACGCCCCTAAGGTATTAGTATGTTGCACATAGATATTTGTAAAAGATACTTACATATGCATTTAGTCATCACTTATGTCATCTTCCTTTTAAATCTTACTGACAATCTTATCCGCATTCTTGGCATCATTCTTATTTTATCTATTACAGACGCTCCTTTAATACAGAATATTATTGAGTCCCACATTTATCCATTGTTTATGTCTAGTCTTGCATTTTTATTTGATTTTTAAATGTTGATAGAGTTTTGGTTTTTCTCGTTTGATCGATAAAGAATCGATCCGAATCCCGGACGACAAGAACGATATTTTTTTGTGTGTTTGTTGTTGCATACGGAATCGGAAAGTGTTTTTATAACTATGTCTTTCTGAGGGTTGTATTAGATTATCTTTGGTTTATACAATGAATACTTGAGAGAATATTCTCTCAACGCAGGCAGAAGAAAATGGTAGAGCTGTTAAGTTTGGCATAAAGTAAAATAAAATTGAATATTTTGGCTCATTCAAGCTGTTTTATCGTGTACCAGATTTCTTTAGACAGATGGCACTGCAGCAGTGCCATCTTTCGAATTCAGTGGGGTAGAGCTATATATATATCATAATAAAACATGACAGAGCGTGTGAAAATACTGTTGGCATCTAATGCTTAATTTTTGTTTTTGAAAATTCGAATTTATTTAGCAAATTAATAGCACAAATTTGTTATTTTTTGTACTTAAATATCTTTTATTTAATTTTATAAAGAAAAACCTAGATTATGGCTGGTTTTGGAAAAAAAAACTAGAATCCTAGACAAGGTCGAAAAAACCTAGATCTAAGTTGAAACACCTAGCGCTGGCAGCACTGGTTGAAGTTATTCTAATATTCTAATAATAGGTTGTGCTGCGGCGCCGTGGCGCCTGCGGCGCCCCCCTTTTATTAAGGGCGCCAACGGCGCCCATCTTTTTCAAAAGCCCCCTAACTTGTCCTTGTATGATAAATACGTAATATTAAAATTTCTTAAATGTACACAAAGTATTTTATAAATTTTTTATTTAAAAAAAAATTTATGTCAAAAGCCCAAGTAACTTATCCTTGTATGATAAATACGAAATATTCCTGAAATGTACACAGAGTCTGTATATAATATAGGTTGTGCTGCGGCGCCCACTTTTATTTAGGGCGCCTACGGCGCCTACTTTTTTCAAAAGCCCAACAAACCTGTCCTTGTATGATAGATACGTAATATTAAACTACCTTAAATGTACACAATGTAATTTAAAATAGAGGTTGTAGGGCGCCTACGGCACCCACTTTTTTTATGTCAAAAGCCCAAGTAACTTATCCTTGTATGATAAACACGAAATATTCCTGAAAATTAAACAAAGCATTTATATAATAATTTTTACAGTGCTAATCACAACACGATTTTTAAACTAATTTTCGAAAGCAGCACACCAAATTACTGCACCAAAAAATAACTATTTACGTCAATCAGCACTGCTTACATCACAAAATTTAAAAATAGCAGAGTATTTTCCCTCAACGTTAGGCGGCAGTGACAAATGAGCGTAAATATATAATATACTAGATTGTGCTCCGGCGCCGTGGCGCCTGCGGCGCCAACTTTTATTTAATGCGCCTGCGGCGCCCACTTTTTTCAAAAGCCCAACAAACTTGTCCTTGTATGATAGATACGTAATATTAAACTTCCTTAAATGTACAAAAAGTATTTTATAATAGGGGTTGTAGGGCGACTACGGTGCCCACTTTTTTTTTGGTCAAAGTCCAAGTAACCTATCCTTGCATGATAAATACGAAATATTCATGAAAAGTAAACAAAGTATTTATATAATATTTTTTACAGTGCTAATCACCACACGATTTTTTAACTAATTTTCGAAAGCAGCGCACCAAATTACTGCACCAAAAAATAACTATTTGCGTCAATCAGCACTGCTTACAACTCAAAATTTTAAAAAGCAGAGTGATTTCCCTCAACGTTAGGCGGCAGTGACAAATGAGCGTAAATATATAACATATAATAATTGCTGCTATCTTTGCGATACTTGAAACATGAGAGTGCATAGAAACATTGTAAAACTAATTTTGCTTTTGTTGTTTACATGACTATATTCTTAATGCTATTATTTATGATTGAAACAATAATTCAGCGCTAACCTATACAAATGCAGGTTTCAGAAGAAACAAAATTATTATATCCAAATTTCTCATCTTCTTCTTAAGTTTATAACAAAATTCCTCTTAAAAATTATTGTTTAGACTTTAGACATTTTAAAACAACAGTCACGGTTAGCTGCTGTGTGGTGTTTGGAATACAAACAAAGATTTGGTTCTGATTATGGAAGTAAATGTATAACAATAACAAGCATGGTTTTGACTCAGTTACATATGACGTCATTGGGAATGCAAATCATAAAAGGGGGAAATATTGCTGTATAGGAAATAAATACCATGACCTTACAGAGTCTTAGAGAATTTATGATTTAAAAAAATATAATACTTTTTTTTTAAATAAAAAAAATTATTTAAAAAAAGAAGAAAAGAAAAATCTGAAACAATTATTAAGTTTTTGTTGAAATTGGATCTCTATTCACAGAGATAAAGTTTAAACTATAAAGCCACTGTATATTTAAGAAACAAAAGTTGGTAGCAGCAGAAAATTTAAAGTTTTCTCATCGACCTCAGCACCCGTTCCTATTCGCCACTTACTAGTTTGTTGTATGCATAATTATATTGTTGCGTATTGGGTTCTGGATGAAACGAAGACTAAGTCTCGACTCTTTTCCAATGGATAATTCAAGCCTTTATTCAGTCAGCTATATATTTACAGCAACAGATTCAGGCACACCAACATAATACATTAACAATGGCCACTATCTCGTAAATGCCTACACGGACTCTCTGATCCTAATATTAGCATTATTAACTAGCTGTACACTAGAACACACCACAGCTATTAGAGCTACGCTCTATCACTAAATCGCTAGTCCTTACAAGGACTGTGGACCTCTTACTCAGGTTTCCCTTCTACTCTCTTGTGTTCCTTACTCTCTCTCTCTCTCTCTATCTCTCCTCTTGTGTGTCTCCCCTCACCACACTATATATACCCCACCTGGCTGTCTAACTCTCATACAGAGCAGGGCCGGCTTTAGGGAATTGGAGGCCCTAGGCGAAGTGAATTTGGTGGCCCGAAATGTAATAGGAAAAAAAATACATACGGAAAGAATAAAATTACACTATTTATTAAAAACTACCTGTATTTATATCTAACTCAACAAATAACTGACCTTTATACAACCATAGTCGTGCAGATGTCATAAACCTTCAACAAAAATCAACTTTTCGTGTTTGATGGCAGCAAAGTCCACAATAAATTGTAAATAATCCAGAGACTGGACGATATCTCGTGCGATAGATATCATTGCCAGACTGTTCAGGCGTTCTTGCGTCATAGTCGTTCTCAAATAGTTTTTTTAAATTAATTTCAACTTGGAAAAACGTCTTTCCCCCGATGCAACAGTAATCGGAATAGTCAATGCTATTCGAAGGGCTATAGCGACGTTTGGAACAGCCGTATTCAAACCATGATCATAAATAAAACGTAAAGCATCAAGAGAAGACGAAACAGTATCTGGAACAATGCTGGAAAATATTTTAAATCCCTGCGTTTCGACATTTTCACCAGAGGGAAGCAACAAGGGTGTTCCAGTAGTCTTGAAAAATTAAAAGTTTAATAAACTCTATTATAGAGTTGCATCACTTCACTGGATAGAGAATACAATTCTGTGTATGTAAATAAAAATTGGCGAGGGAAGGTGAACTAGACAAATTTTAGTAGAAAAATTTACATGTAAATAAATAATCGTAAATAAAAAAGGCGAACATTTCATTCCTTGTTTTGGAACTCGTTAATCGCAAATTATAATATTAAACACCGTGAATTATTATCCAGCAGTCAATTAAAAACATTTTCAAACGTAAATTATTAATATTCGTCGGAAATGGACAAAGTTATTGTCGTAACCTATGATAGGTTAACGACGAATCTGTCAAATTTTGACAGATCAAATCTCCACGTCAAAATAACTATTAAAATATTACTAAAATATTGACCCATGATGTTTAATATCAGTAATGAGATCAGAGGAAAGTATAAGAAGAAGATGGAAAGAACAGGAGGGACTTGGGGTGACTCTAAAGACGTTGAATATGTCAGGAGTACATCCTCAGACAGACTCTTATTCTTATTGATGGAGGGGACAGACGAGAATGGACAGATGTATAAAGAGGAAAAGGATGATATGGGCGATAATAAATTTTCTTTTGACATTCCCCGTTGTGCTAGAAGTTATGAACAAAATCGTAGTTTTAGAAAGAAATCTTACCTTTTAGTAATCGAATTAAATCATCATTAGCGCGCCTAAGACAGATTTGACATCAATAAAACAAACAATAAATATTAATCTTCATGGTCATGACATTAAACTCCATCCACACCGAGTGAATCATAACTGTTGTATGGCGCTAATGACCTTTCTGTGTTGAAGCGCTGTTATGACATAAATCTAAAAAACTCACAAATAGACTGCAAAAGGTGACTTTTTAAAAAAATAATAATCTTACTTCCCCCACCCCACTGTGGAGGGAGTTAAGTGGGGAAGGGAAGGGAAGTTGTCTCCTTTTACGGGCTTGTATCGATATATCAAAGCAAGTTGGGTTCCTTTCATATGAAACATCAGACACCGTATCTCTTTCATGTCCAGCCTTCTAGCCGGCAAGGCTGTCCCCATCCCCCCTTCTCAATATCAACATGGTCCTTGATTAATTTGCGCATATTACGCCATTTTCTCTAACTCGAAAACTAAGTAAGTCGATTTTATTTTTCGGGTCCCTTTGATTTCAACTTAGATAGGTCAGACTGTATATATTTTTTTTCCTAGAGTCCTGTGCGAGGCCCCCACTAATCGGAGGTCCTAGGCGGCCGCCTAGTTTGCCTATGCCTAAAGCCGGCCCTGGATGGTCTTGCGCTGCGTATTGTAATGAACATTCTTTTAGTTACGTCTAATACATAAAGGATTTATAGTCAAAAACTTGTTTTTTTACTTTTTTTTTATTTACATAGCCTTTAACTGGATTTATTTTGTTCTATAAAACATTTGTTTAGAACAGTTTTCCATATTGTTTTCTCTATTTTTATACACCGAGTTCATTGTAAACAAATATAAATATATAGATTCCTGAACTTTATGTAGACTCATTCTTAATTACTCAGTACAGTATATCGCAACAATTTATTAAGGTCTAAAATTTATCTGAAATTGCAAACATTTTATATTTGGGTTTCAAAAACACATATATTATATGTATATTGATTTATTTATATGTGGATATAAATATATTATATTTATTAACATATATTATTTTGATTTATGCAATTTTAATGTAAATATCATAATCAAATATGAGTGTGTTTTTTGTTAAAATGTTGTTATTAAAATGTTACTACAAAATGCACATACAGTTTCAACATTATAGCTGAGCAGATGGGACATATTTCGGATTTCTTTAGGAAAGTGATAGTATTTTCCATTGAAATACATTGCGTTTTAAAATAGGATCTGCAACATAACTGTTCTTCCTGTCAGTGTCGCACCACAAGGCACCAGTGCTGACGTATTTAATATTATATTTTCAATTTGAAAGACAGATGATAGTATTAATAATAGCATTTTTAATTTGTTTAATGTATGAAACTATAATGAACAGTTATATGACAATTAGAATTAATAATTTGTGCTACTTAAATGTTTTCTTGCATGAAGTTTATAAGGATTTATAGAAATTGATCATTTGAAGAACAAAACAAAATGTAATATGCTATTCATTTCATTTTTAGTGAATACTATAAAATGTCAATATTTTTTAAAAAGATATGCAAATCTACATGTTAAACCGAAGTGTAGGCTACTAAGTAAACTTGTGATATATTTTATTATTACTTTTGACAGCGCCGCACTAAAAAGCACCGTTCCTGATTTATTTTATACATTGTTGTACGTGAGCAAACAAATAATAATGAGAAAAACTGAATAGTGTTGTTAAAATTTAATGTTAATTGTCATTTAATGTTCTTTGAGAAAATGAAATTTCCATTTTGTATTAATTAAGTGTTGTATTTTATATAGCCTAATATTATATTTAGATATATTGAATTCCAAGAAAATATATATTTAAAAAATATACTTATTTTTAACTTTAGGGAAACTATCATATTAGTATTTTATGTGACATATATTTGATTTCTAGGTGTTAAGGTAGCATCATAGACCATATGTCCTATTTGTAGATGGTTTATTTATAAGTGGCACGCCACTTAACTTCGTTCCCTTATGTTGGGAAATATAGTAATAAACTGCTTGGTTTAGATTAAAATAAAAAAATAAAAAATATTTTATCCTAGTGGCACATCACTTGCACTCGATCCCTTTAACTAAGGATACAACGTCAAAAAAGTACTATTCTCCTATAACGATAAACAATTTTTATAATTTCAAAAAATGACTCCATTGTTCATAGTATAATAATTTTAAGAGTTTCTTACAAACAAAAATAGAAACTTAATTAGAATTTCATAATTAGCCATATAAATGTTTATATTTAGGTTATTATTTTCAAAAATAAATTTATAAACTTTTACAACTAATAAATAAAGGACATCATCAAAACAACAACTTCCAACAAGATGGAGTCATAAAAGTAGCAAACAATAGCTTGGAGCAAGGTACTCACTTCGTATACCTTGGGAGTGTGGTCAGTGTATCAGGGGGAACAGATGAGGACCATCGAACGAAGAATTAATTTGGCGCGACAGGCTTTTGCCAATCTGAAACTGGTCTGGAGATCAACATACATCTCTGTCAAAACAAAAGTAAGGATCTTTAACAACAAATTTAAAATGATCATACATTATGCATCCCAAACATAGCGAATCGACATAGACAACAAAAAATAGACGCCAGACCTTTGTTAACAGATGCTTCAGAAATATTCTGAAAATAAAATGGTTCGACAAGGTCGAAAACACCAAACTGTGGGAGAGGTGTGGACAAAGAACAGTAGAACAACAAATCATGGAATGAAAGTGGAGATGGATAGGACACATCCTTAGGAAAGATAACAGCAGGGCTAGGCAGGCCATAGATTGCAACATCCATGGCAAACGACAACGAGGAAGACCCAAGCGTACATGGAGACGGAGCATGCTAGACGAGACTGGAAGAACTGGGAAGAACTGGGAAGAGTTGAAGCGACTGGCAAGTGACCGTGTAGAGTAGCGAGCTTTGACAAAGGCCCTATGTTCCACAAGGAACTCAAGGGCAAATGATGATGTTGAAGATCAAACCAACACATTAATCAGAATCTCTCTGTTATAAATATAAGCTTAACTTATTTTTGTTTATTTTTCTATTCTTTTAATATCTTAATAAAAATGAGAATTGAATCTGTCCGCATTAAAAAAAAATGTCATGGTTAGAAGTCGAGTGATGTTTTAAATAAACAACGACATGAGTAAATTTTTAACGATCTTTAACAAGCTTTCGACTCAGCTAAGTATGACGTCAGGTGTGCTGCAAAGAAATGAGATTAACTAAGAAAACATTAGAAAATACACGGATCATTATAAAAAATGTGTATGATAACTAAGAGTATCTCAGATATAAGAGACACAATACAACTCATGATCTTTATATAGTTTATCTTGTATACGTCATTGTCCTTAAGTCCTTTGTGTAAACTATTGAACTTAAAGCCCTCGTACCTAATTAAACTCAATACAGTTAATAATTCCTATTTTTTTAAAAATCCTTTATATTACCTCGCGTGTCTGGTTGCTGAGCTTGCTTGATTGCTTGCTTGATTTCTTTTCGCCAAAACTTTGAATCGATTTTTAACCCACTTCCTCGTAAGCTAGCGAGCTGAAATTTAGTAGACAGTTTGGTGGCACTGATAAAAACTATGTATCGAAATTTCAGATCGATCGCATGCACCGTAATTAAATTATTGATTTTTTAGATTATTTTATTTATCTTTTTTTTTCTCTATGTATCATGTTATTTTTTGAGATTGAGTGTCGCGGTGCGTATTATATTGAACGACCTTTCTGTCGCGCAATAAGGTGCGTATTTTACTGACAACACTTTTTATAAACATATTCCTGATCGGTGCGCATTATATTAAACATGTTTTACGACACAACTGAAATTTTGTATTTTTGGATGGTCTTGCGCTGCGTATTATAATGAACATTCTTTTAGTTACGTCTCGTACATAAAGGATTTATAGTCAAAAACTTGTTTTTTTTACGGGTTTGTTTATTAAATGTAAATTTTAAAAAAAAATTAATGAATTTTTTATAACTGACTATTAAAGATTTCATATTATATGAAATCAGGTGAAAGAGGATTTTGTAAAAACGGAATATAAAAAAAATAAGGGCTAAAAAAGTGTTGTGGCGTTTAATTAAGTGCGGGTGTTGTAAGTTATTAAAAAAATATTCTAAAATATTGTGATATCTTAATGTCCTCAAGTACAGTGAGATAAAACTTGTCACCGGTACATCATGGTAGCAGCTCAAGTACAGTGAGATATAACTTGTCACCAGTACATCATGGTACAGCTCAAGTACAGTGAGATATAACTTGTCACGGTACATCATGGTACAGCTCAAGTACAGTGAGATATAACTTGTCACCGGTACATCATGGTACAGCTCAAGTACAGTGAGATATAACTTGTCACCGGTACATCATGGTACAGCTCAAGTACAGTGAGATATAACTTGTCACCGGTACATCATGGTACAGCTCAAGTACAGTGAGATATAACTTGTCACCGGTACATCATGGTACAGCTCAAGTACAGTGAGATATAACTTGTCATCGGTACATCATGGTACAGCTCAAGTACATTGAGATATAACTTGTCACCGGTACATCATGGTACAGCTCAAGTACAGTGAGATATAACTTGTCACCGGTACATCATGGTACAGCTCAAGTACAGTGAGATATAACTTGTCACCGGTACATCATGGTACAGCTCAAGTACATTGAGATATAACTTGTCACCGGTACATCATGGTACAGCTCAAGTACATTGAGATATAACTTGTCACCGGTACATCATGGTACAGCTCAAGTACATGAGATATAACTTGTCACCGGTACATCATGGTACAGCTCAAGTACAGTGAGATATAACTTGTCACCGGTACATCATGGTAAAGCTCAAGTGCAGTGAGATATAACTTGTCACCGGTACATCATGGTACAGCTCAAGTACAGTGAGATATAACTTGTCACCAGTACATCATGGTACAGCTCAAGTACAGTGAGATATAACTTGTCACCAGTACATCATGGTACAGCTCAAGTACAGTGAGATATAACTTGTCACCGGTACATCATGGTGCAGCTCTGGCATAAATGTATTTTAATAAAACACGTCCAATATAATATTAAAAATCTCCATTAAATGTGTTTGACTCTCCTTTTTATTGGCCTTAAAAAATTCAAACTTATTTTACATCGTGCTTTGAGTTGATGGTACATACACTATGTAGTACAAATATATTAGAAATTGATGGTACAGACAATATATAGTACACATACATTAGAGTTTGATGGTACAGACAATATATAGTACAAATGTATTACAGTAGTGTTAATGATACAGACAATATATAGTACAAATATAGTAGAGTTAATGATACAGACAATTTATAGTACAAATATAGTAGAGTTGATGGTACAGACAATATATAGTACAAATATAGTAGAGTTGATAGTACAGACAATATATAGTACAAATATAGTAGAGTTGATGGTACAGACAATATATAGTACACATATAGTAGAGCTGCGTATGATTAGTGCTATTTTTAAAAAAATTCAAATACAGAACAACAATGTTAGCACGGTACATTATTTTTATACTACTTAATTTAACATCTGTCTTATCTGTGCTGTCAAAACTAAGGTCCAGCTCTTCTATTATTTCCTAAAATCGTTAAAGTAAGTGTGTGTGTAGAGACGACGTCACACTGATCTCTGTCATTAATTCCTTAAACTAAATGGTTCATAGAAAATGATTTATAAAATTGTAAATCTGCGCGGCTGGAGAGCGAAGTCAATAAGCTGATGGATGTGGGATCGAGCCCACGTTAAAGCAACAATAAAAATGGAATGACTAACGCTAAGGATGTCCTCCACTGAACAAGTTCTACCCAGCCCCTAGTAAGGTCTAATGGAAACATAACAACCCCTACGACTATCGGTAATCGGTAATATACATTTCAAGAAATGAAATAGATTTTAAAGTCATGTTCATTTCAAATTGAGATAACCATGAAATTTATATATCTACCTTTTAATATATACGTTTATTTTATGTTTAAACACCGTCATTACTTTGCTCTCAAGATATAATTGTTTATCTAAGTGGCACGCTACTTGATGTCGTCCCTACTAATAGATATACAATATTGGTGAATTATTTTGATTTTCATACCAAGGTAAAACCTTATTTAACTTCAATACAATAATGTCACTGGTACTTTTTATAATAATTTGAGATGCTTCTTTAAATTAGTAACTAATATTACAATGAGATAATTAGCCAAGTCTTTGTTGTCCAAATTAGTAACTAAGATTACAATGAGATAATTAGCCAAGTCTTTGGTGTCCACATTAATAACTAAGATTACAATGAGCTAATTAGCCAAGTCTTTGTTGTACACATAGCTGCAAGCTTAAAATTAATTTAAGAATTTTTCAAAACTTCGACATTTAAAAAAAATAACACATATCAAATGCAGACTTAATTTTTGGGGGAATGTCTAATAAACGATGAATAAAACTTTATTTATTGTAAACCAACTGTATGAATAACACGTAGAGTGAAGCCTAATCATGCGACTGGTTATTATAAATAACGCGATGATATTAAGTAACTTGTCAGGTAAGTGTTCAAAGTTATTGACTTAATCATGTTATTGGTTATTATAAAGTTATTTGAACGATAAATATCTAATATCAATGAAAATCGAACTACCTCAAGATATATGTGCTGGGTGATATTGACATGTAAGTCCGTCAATACAAGTCTTATATGAAAATCAAAGAACATCAAGATAATTTGAGATATTTTTATTTAAATTTTAGAAGTTTTTTCAACTGTTGTACAAAAGACCTGAACTAAAAATTGTAGACGGAAAACCGAGGCATAGTACAAGCCAAGGTTGCATCGAACGTACAAACCAGATGTTCAGAACATGATGATGACATGGATGCAGATAAATGAATCAACACATTGGCCAGATAGTATCTTATTTGTTCAATTCATGAAAACACGTTTTTGTCACAAAGGCATTCAGCAGTGACCATTTGAGTTCATGTTATGCTTGAAAGCAAAAGTTGGGCTGAGAATTTCAAATCTGCCCAAAGAAGAATCGTTAATTTAGTAACTAAGGAAGACATTAACAACGTCCAACAATAAATGGAGGATGCTGTCGGGCTGGAGGTAGAACCATCGGAAAATTGAGACCGTTTGCCTTAATAAAAACACACGTCATTAGAAAGTAAAAACAATGTGTAGTTAGGACCATTTTTTTTTGGCAGATACATCTACCTAGACATGCATTTAATGTTTGTAATTTTATTTATTATAGTTTTTTAAAATATGAGTTTGTGTTTATGTGTTTTGTTGTATAATTAATATTAAAATGTTACTATAAAATGCAAATATAGTTTCAATATTATTGATGCACGGATAAGAAAACTTTCGGATCTCTGAGGGAAATTAATAGTTGTCTTTAATAATGGACATGTAGAAGTGAAACAAAATTGTTTTTCCCGTCATCATCGCACCACAAAACACCAGTGTTGACATCAGTGCTGCCAGCGCTAGGTTTTTCAACCTAGATCTAGGTTTTTTCGACCTTGTCTAGGTTTCTAGGCTTTTTATTTTAAAAATAGCCATAATCTAGGTTTTTCTTTTAAAAAATGTAATTAAACTATGTTAAAGTACAAGTGTTATTAAATATGTGCAAATAATATGATAAATAAATTTGAGTTTTTCAAAAATAAAATTAAGCAGCTGGTGGAACAGTTTTTTAAAACGCTCTGTCATGTTACATTATGATATCTATGGCTCTATTCTACTGAATTCGAAAGGTGGCGCTACTTTGGTGCCGTCTGTCTAAAGAAATCAGGTACACGATAAAACAGCTTGAATGAGCCAAAATATTCAATTTTATGAGACTTTATGACAACTTAACAGCTCTTCCATTTTCTTCTGCTTGCGTTGAGAAAATATTCTCTCACGTGTACATGATATAGACCAAAGATAATCTAATACAACGCTCAGACATAGTTATAAAAACACTTTTCCTATTACTTATGCAAGAACAAACACATACAAATTCTCGTTCTTTCCGCCCGGAATTCGGAAGTTGAATTAGTTGGCTGATCAAACGAGGAAAACCAACACTCTATCAACATTTCGAAACTCAAATGTAAATGCAATACGAGACATAAACAATGGATAAAGTTATGACTCAATAATCTTCTGTATAAAAAATGAATGTCTGTATTAGATAAAAAAGAATGGTGCCACGAATGCTGATAAGATGGTCATTTATAAGGAAGATGACATAAGTGATGAATAAATGCAGGTGTAAGCATAATTTACAAATACTTAGAGTACGAAATAATGCCTTAGGGGGCAGTTCATAAAAATGACGACATGCATCCAGGGGAGAGCGAGGGGGTTAAACTTTTGTGAGATGTGTGACAAGGGGGGGGGGTGTTTAAGAACTGTGACGTCACATAAAAACGCGAAATTTAAAGCTCCACTTAAATATTTCATTGCTTACAATTAATTTAATGACGTTTTAAATGGCTTCCTGCGTGTTACGATATTAGACTGCAGCCTCACGCTAAATACATACTTAAATGACAATAAAATAATTTGAAACATGTTCATTTTCAAATAAGAATTATTATTTTTTGGCGTTGGGGTGGGGGTAGGGGGGTAAGAAGCTTTGTGACGTCATATTTGTTTATTTTTAGCATTTCTAGGTTTTTTTCTTTCGGATCTAGGTTTTTTGGACACGTTGGCTAGGTTTTTCCCAAAGTTGTCACTGGCAGCACTGGTTGACATATTCAACGAGAACAGTTACTTTAAAAACTTAGATGAGAAGATTAATGATAGCATCTTTAATTTATAAATATATTAAACTATAATTTACACTTTATGAGATTTAGTACGAATGACGTGTGCTACTTAAATGCCTACTAGCATGACGCTTTTAAGAATTTATGCAATTATAACATTTGAGGAACGAAACACATTTTAATATCTTATTCATTATACTTTCAAGAAAACTATTACATTTATAGATTTACTATAAAAGATATGTCTACCTACATTTTTTTACACCGCCCACTATATTGCTTAGTTGTCCTTGATATATTTTATCCTAGTGGCACGCCACTAGAAGTCGATCCCTAAAATTAAGGATACAACCTTAGTGAAACAAAAATGATTCTCCTACGCCGATAAACCTTCATTTAATTAAAAAAATTAATTTCACGGTTGATAGTAAAGTATTTCAAGTGCTTCTTAAAAATAGTCACCTTTAAGAAGAATCTCGTGTTATTATTTTTTAATAATTTATATATTTTGTAATTCACCCGTATGTTTCATAGTTTTAGCCTAACGATGCTTTGTAGGGTGAAATGAAGTATCATTATTTGAAATATTGTAATTGTTTAAGATAAAATGTCTTTTATTTTAAATTACCAATAGGATATTTGTTTGTTGTTAATATTTTAATACATTTTCTTTGATGTTTTTAACAAATAAATTGTAGTACTTTTATAATTTGTATCTCCTTTACTTTAATTTTTTAGTCATTGCTTATATGTATATTTTTTTAGCATTTACAGACGCTTGTTTTAAGTTTACATGTTTACATTTCTGTTTCATCCTGGTGAAAATGATTACAAAGTTTTTGCAAATATCATAAAGTTAGAAAATCA
Organism: Ampullaceana balthica; assembly: GCA_944989445.1. Classification (NCBI taxonomy): domain Eukaryota; kingdom Metazoa; phylum Mollusca; class Gastropoda; family Lymnaeidae; genus Ampullaceana; species Ampullaceana balthica. Next base: position 88,631 of record CALYLW010000172.1, on the reverse strand, counting down.
CACAATTTGTAATTAAAATTTATTAGCGTATACATTAAAAATATATTCTGAAAGTTATTATCTTTTGTTTCTTTTGTTTGACCTGATCATAATTTATTGTACATATAAATAATAGACTCGTTCTACTGCGTTAAAATTATTTCTCAAACATATTTTTTGTTGTTGTAGTCATCATTTCTGTTATTCTTAATCATTAAAAAATTATAAATTCTTAGTTATAGATCTCATGTGTGTTATCTTATTTTAGCAATACAATGTCTGAGGGTTAAACCTGATACTTGTATACTCAGTTGCATCACATACAAGGTCTAATGATAAGAACTCAATGTTTTAATTTCTTTGTTTGTGATATTGATTAACCAAGGCATTTAGGTACGAGATTAAGGGACTTTAAATAGTTTAATAGGTTGTAGGATAATTACAATATATATTAAATTGTTCCACAGTCTAGTGATTACATTATTTTAGTTGAGTGTGTAACAGTTTGAAGGTCCTGATTGTGCACAAGAATGTAATATTTTTAAGTAGTTACTCAAATTAGAATAGTGTATTGTATGTTTACCGTAAACGCTGTATCATTCACTATCACTCCCTCTTAAAGTTTTTTATGATAAAAAATATCTCTGTTGTTTGGTATGATTCTGATAAAAATACTTTCTTTTAGTTAGTAAGATACAAACCATGGAGTTGAATCAATGAAGATGTACTTATTGAAAACACGCGATTTACCTCTTTAAAGTTACTGACTCATATAATGTGGAGCATTTTGATATGGAAATAGTATAATATAAGAAAATATCAAGGCTAAACATAAAAAAAATCGATCAAAGCAACAAAATCTCCTGTCACAGTTTTCTTTATCTCTGCTACCAATACAGTTCAATGAAAATCTTTTCAAGTAGCATAAGTAAATATAATAAATGAATGAAACGTGGTTTAGTATTTGAGATTGTGTAACGCTAGAGATTCAATATTTTTTTACAATATTTATAATACACATTTAAATTTAGCTAAAAACTTGTCACTTTGCCATTTATAAGTTTGTCATTTATTAGTTAGACATTTATAAGTTGGTCCTATGTTATCAATCTATAAGCCTAATATTTTTAAACCTAAAACTAGTTATAAAAATCAAAACTATAACTTATCTAAAAACGACTTTCGAATTTCATTTCTAGAGCTATATTTTCCCTCACATAATTTATGACGTCCTCAAAATATGGCTGTCTGATTTTTTATTTGTGAGATGCCAAGGATATTTCTATTTTTGACTTTAAACAATGCCGAGTAAATAAATAAAAATGGCTTTAAATAAGCTGATTATATTTATCACAAACACTGTCTAATTAGTGACGTATGGAGAAGATTTTGTTAAGAATGTTTTTAAACGTCTTTAAATTGGGCCATACTTTATTTTGACAAGTATCTTTGTAAATGTTAATTATAATATATTTAAACTTAAGTTTGTGATGATAACAAATGTGTAAACTTTCAAAATGAATTTGGAATATTTTATTTTACTTCTTAAAATTGTTCAGCTTTTTATTAATTTTTTTTTAAATAATGAAATTATTATATTATTTATGTATCAATATACATAATTCCCGTTGCCTGTATGTATGTATGTATGGAAGAATGCTGTTAGGTGGCGCTGCGATCGATTTTGTATACAAATATTATATGACGTCATTGTTTATGCTAATATTTTAATTTTTGAAAAGGGAAAGATGTAAAAATAGGAGTTGATCATTTAATAATTATGAAACTAGACGCCCCGCGGCGTAGCGTACGCCGCAGTCTTGCTCATGGAGAGTGCAAAGAGAGTGGAGAAAGAAAGGACACAAACTACAGAACGATGAAATCAAAAGAACGCGAGTGATCGTCGTTTAATAAATGGGAGGCGGGTAACACAACCTCAGTGTGCATGTCTTTACGTTTACTCGTTACTTTTTATTTACTTAGTGCTGACTTTTTGTGTCTGTACTCTCAGACGAAACCATTCTTTGCACTTTTTATGATGAGCAAGATTTCGGCGTAAGCTACGCCGCGGGTCTCTCCAGAGTTCCTTCTTTTCATTGACTCACAGTCGTTTGCCCAAATCCACACCATTTTGACAACTTTATCTTTCAGGAAGTCTTCACCCGTCACTAAATCATTAGCGGCGTATGCTACGCTGCGTGTCAGCTAGTAACTATATAATACAAATAACATTTCAACGTTATTGATGAGCAAATAACACCAAAAAAATTCAGAGCGATAAAGAACTGACAAAATAGTTTTTATTTATGGACATTACGTCTTCAAATAGGAGGTGCAACGAAATTGAACTTCCCTTCAGCGTCGCACCACAAACAACCAGTGCTGACGAATGTAATAAAACAAATTACTTGAAAATCTAAGATAAGAAAATTAATGATTGCATCTTTAATATAAAAAAAAATTGAAACTATAATTTACACTTCGATAAGATGTTGTATTAATAATGTGTACTACTTAAATGTTGCCTAGCATGAAGCTTGTACTAATTTATTGCAATGTAAACATTTGAGGAGAGAAACACATTTTAATATCTTATTCATTTCACTTTTAATATAACTATTAAATTTATATATTTACTTTGAGGATATGACCTATCTACTTGTTTTAGCCACGTTTATATTCTCTTTGGTGTCAATTTTATATTTTATCCTAGTGGCACGCCACTTGAAATCGATCCCTATTATATTAGGGATACAATGTCAATGTAAGAGTAGGATTCTCCAAACCCGATAAACCATTATTTAATTTTAAAAACTGATTTCATGGATCATAGTATAATAACTTGACGTGCTTCTTGAAATATAGTAACCTTAGTGTCACGTGAAAATTCACGTGTTTGACAACAAAGAGAAAAGGGGAGCGAACATGTGTTAAGAAGGGAATGCGATTGTTTATGATGTCAACTGAAGTCCAAGGTCCAGCATATTAGTGTGGTCACTGAGTCGGGGCGGACACCTGGGTTACGTGAGGTGTGTAGTTGTAAGAGGTCAAGACAAGATGGTTGAGAAGTTGAGTATTTGATTTGTGCTATTTGAATTCTAGAGAACACTTTGGTTTATTGTGACATATGTGTATATATTGGATATTTCGGTATTGAAGAGCATTTTCTTTGACTTCAAGTGTTGTAAAGAATTGTTGTGCGAGAGATGATAGTATTTCATTACGCCTACAAACACACGTGAAAGTAAATCAGCCACAAGACAAGTGACACTTAGGTAGCATTTCATTTTTAGCCATATATTTGTTATTTTAGTAACTACAAACTTATAATTATTTTTTTTTATCAAAACAGAAAATTCGACACCTTATAAATAAAGCACGATATCAAACCCACACATTACTTAAATCAAATTTATTTCTCTATATTTCGCCATTTTTTCTAATTGAAAATGTGTGTCGTCTGTTTTTGTGACATATAATCAACGACAGTAAAACTTTACATTTTGGTTTTACCCCCTGTGATGGTGTCACCCGGTGCGCCCCACACCCCCACATTCACTAGTGACACCTAAGGCACATATACTCATCATCCAGAATAAATTCTAGAAGGATTAAAACTTTGGAACAGCGGATATGGTTTTTTTACTATTTGCCGGATCCGGATAGTTTGGCCATAATATTTGCCGGATCCGGATTCTGGATCCGGATATCTCCACATTTAAGTGTTATATCTAAGAGGGTGTACTTTACTCATTTATATCTAGTATTTAATATTATTTATTAAAATATTTATTATCTAACAAATGGAGGGTAGCTGCTATCTAAAATGACGGTTTGTGACACTGTCAACGTCAACGATGAAATTTGACAATGAATTGAATGAACGAACTTGAACGAAGTTCAACGAACTGTGTAGTGTTTATCAAGCAAATAGTGTTGTACTGTGTGTGTAGTGTGGTGTACGATTAATTAATCGTTAATTTCAATTTAAACCAAAAATTGAAAATTTATAGTTTCATAAGTAACATTTATTAAAATACTTGTCAAAAATCTAAATAACACTGAAATGTCTTTTTTTATATTACATCTAATAACCAACAACGGAAACAGACAAGTGTATTGACATTATTTGGTTCAAGTGATGAGCGAGTCTTATTGACAATATAACCAGCCGAGCTGAAACAATCGTTCACATAGCTTTAGATTGTCTCAGCTGAAGTTTCCGATACTGTAGTGGATGTTTGGTTTGCAGGTGGGATGTAAGCGAAGTGTTAGAACCATGGTAGCAACGTTCCCATTTAAGCAGCGTGGGTGCGCAGATTTTTGACCGATGCCACGCAGGAGTTTAGAATCACCGCGCAGCAAATTTTGTAAAATATTGTAAAAAAATGGACGTTTTGCAACTTTGCACATGAGTTGTTTTTTTGTTTTTTTACTTTTTACACGGACCAACGACTTTTTGACTTCGATTACATTTATAAGTTGTGGGTCAATTAATCGTCTTAAAAAATTAATCGTTAAAATTTAACGATTAATCGAGGAATTAATCGTTAATATCCGCAGCCCTAATATATTTACTTTAAAACAAATGCCTATCTGCAAGTTTACACGCGTTGTACATTGTCTATATGTTTCTATTTTATCCTAAGGGCACACCACTTAAACTCGATCACTATAAAAAGGGATACCATGTCATTGAAAAAGTAGAATACTCATTTCACAATAAACCTTTATTTAATCTTAAAAAAACTGATTTCATTGTTTATGGTAAAATAGTATAAAGTGCATTCTTGAAAATAGTAACTTTAATTATAATTTCATTACTAGCCACATATTTGTTGTTCATGTGACTACATACTTAAATGTTAGATTTAATATTTAGAAATAAATTATAAATTTGATACTTTATTCGGCACGTTAACGAATCTCACAGAACGTTTCTGTTAAAATGAAAACATAAACTTAAAAAAACACATTTTCTTCACTTTTACTCTCTTAATAAAAGGAGAATGGTATCTGTATACATTAAATAACAGCTGTGTTTATTCCATACATATATTTGTGTTCAGTTCGTAAAGATTATATGCCCTTTAATGATCTCTGTTTTAGAGTTGTGTTTCTGTTAGGTTTTTCTATTTATTATAGATATATTATGAAAAACTTAGGTTAGGGTTATATCTTTAATTACGCATATCTGTAAAGTAAAATGACAGGTTAGTGTTTTTTATATATAAGGATCTAATCCTGTTACAATGGAACCCACAGGGTAAGCGGAAAAGAGGCCGTCCAAGAAACACTTGGCGCCGAGAATTGGAGGCAGACATCAAGAGAATTGGCCATGAATGGAAGATCCTGGAGAAGCTGGCCCAGGATAGAGATGCCTGGAGGTCTCTCGTAGGTGGCCTATGCCCTTGGAGGAATCGCAGACGCCGACGATGATCGGTAGATGCCCCTCATGGACGAGAAGGCTCAACAACAACAACAACAATCCTGTTACTGTTTTACACAAGGGAAGTAAGTGAAGAAATAAGAAAAATATTGTTTCATCGTTGTGCAATCATCTTAGCTTATCATCTTAGCTTATCTAGCTATCATCTTAGCTTATCATCTTAGCTTATCATCTTAGCTTATCATCTTAGCTTATCATCTTAGCTTATCATCTTAGCTTATCATCTTAGCTTATCATCTTAGCTTATCATCTTAGCTTATCATCTTCTTTTTATTATTTGTTGTTTTTTTTCTTTGTTGCAGTCCATAAATGACTTAACTCGATTTGATTGATTTTTCACACGCCCTCCGCCCTCGCCACGCATCGTCACAAAAACGTAATCCCCCCCTCCAAATGTGACGTCACAAAGCTTTGCCCCCCCCGCCCCCTAAAAGCTCACCATGTTTCAAATCACCTTTTTGTCATTTAAGTACGGTATGTATTTAGTGTAAGGCTGCACTCTAATATCGTGAGGCCACGTAAAACCTCATAAAATAAGTGTAAGAAATCAAATATTTAACTGGATCTTATATTGAAAGATGCAAGTTTTATGGTGACGTCACATTTCTCAAACACCCCACTCCCCCTCGTCACACATCGTCACAAATGTGTGCCCCCCCCTCTGCCTAGGTGCCTGACGTCGCGAGTCGTATCTAGCTGTTTTTATAATAGGACTTTGTGTTTTCATATAAGACGCGAAATGAATGTTATTTGCACCAGCGTTGCACCACAAAGCATCAGTGCTGACGTATATGTAATATATAATGTCGCTTAAAAAACTTAGGATGAGAATATTAATTATAGCATCTTTAATTTAAAAGTGTATTAAAATATAATTTACACTTCTACGAGTTTTATTACTAATAATGTGAACTACTTAAATATTTCATTGCATGAAGCTTATAAGAATTTATAGAAATATAACATTTGATGAGTAACACAAATTTTAAAATCGTATTTATTTCACTTTTACTAAAACAATTTAATGTATATATTTACCTCAGAGATATTCTTGTCTACATGTTTAACTTGGTATTACTTCATATTGTTATATATGGATTTCATCCTTGTGGCACGCCACTTGAACTCGATCCCTATTATTAGGGATACATGTTAATTTAAAAGTTGTATTCTCCTACCCACAATAAACTTTTATTTAATTTTAAAAACTGATTTCGTGATTCGTAGAATAATACCTTGAAATGCTTCTTACAAATAGTAAATGTAATAAGAATTTCATATTTGCCATAATATATATTGAAACTCGTGTTATGTTAATTAACACACGTTATATTATTTTTAGAAAAAAAAATATTTTATATAATTCGACACCTTTTAAATACATGAAACAACGATATTATTCAAATCTCAAAGAATTCTTATGTAATAAATATAAACTTTACTTGTTATTGTCTTCTTGTTTTTTTTATTTTATTGTTTATTTATTTGTATATTTTAATAAAATGAGAATGGAGTCGGTATGCATTTAAAAACAACTGTGTGAAAAAACATGTAGAGTAGACTATAGACTAGACGTTGTATAGCAAATCTGTTACTAACATGTAGACTGCAGACCCAGACGTTTTACATGAAATATGTTAACAGCATGTAGACTTTAGACAAGCAGTTTCATAGCAAATATGTTAATAGTCTAGACATAACTAGTTGATAGTAGATACATGTTTGATAATTTGTCCATCATCGTCTTATAAAATTGTAAATGAATTCCCTTTTTGTGGTTTTACATCAATGACTCAGTAGACTGATATTTATTTCTTGAGAGAATACTTTCTTATCACCAGATTTACATCCATATATCATAATACTACTTTAAATTTGTATGACATTAAATTAATTCCTTTGTAAAACTACATCAATGTCCTTTATTCAGAAGAACAATTAATATTCTTAAAATGTTATAAAACCTACGACTTATTACCTTTATCATGGATCTGTGTGTATTTCATGTGCTGTCGAACTAAGGAAGGCCTCTTTCAAAAAATAAATTTAAACAATAAATTACAATATTGTAGAAAAGTGTCTGGGATGTTAATTTTAAATGTTAATTTCCAGACATAGTTTTAAAAATTTATTTCGTTTGTTTGTCTTACAATATTATATCAAGACATGTTTTTGACTACTGTGTTTTGGTTTGTAGTCTTAAATGATTCATATCTGGACATAAACATAATTGAAGTGTATCATTTTCTTTTAAGTGTTTAATTTCCAGGCAAAATAAGAAATTCATTAAAAAGTACATTTAAACGTATCATTTAAACGTATAAACACATTTTGGCGGTTTCGTTTTAAATGATGTATATCTTGACATGTTAGCACTACTATTTTAGGGATGGTGTGCAGTTGATAGAGTTAACATCAAGGAAAACAAAAACCATTTTTTAAATTGCTTTTTCATATTAGAGGTGCAATCAATTGTTCTTCCCGTGAGCGTCGCACAAACAAACACCAGTGCTGATGTATTTAATATGAATTTTGACTTGAAAATCTTAGATGAGAAAGTTTAATGATAGCATCTTAAGTTTAAAATTGTATTAGACTATTCTTTACTATGAGAGTTATAATTAAAATGTGTGCTACTTAAATGTGTCTTTGCATGAAGCTCATACGAATTTTATTGAAATACAACATTTAAGAAATGAAATAAATTTTAATATCATATTCATTTTACTTTTAATAAAACTAATAAATATATATATTGAATTAAAAAGATATGCTTAGCCACATATTATAACGATGAGTGTATAATTACATTTACAATTTATATTTTATCCTAGAGGCACGCTCCCTTGAACAAAGATCCCTATAATTAGGGATACAATGTCAATGAAAAAGTAGGATTCTTTTACAACAATAAAACTTTATTTAATTTCAAAAACGTATTTCTTGGTTTACAGTATAATAATTGATTGCTTCTTTAAAATATAACCACTATTTAGAATTTCATTATTAGCCATAAAGATGTTTTTCACATGACTTCTTGTTTGTCTATGTTACTATTAATTTTATCATTAAAAAAATCGACACCTTATAAATAAATCTCGTCATCAAACCCACACATTACTCAAATCTCACAGAATCTTTCTGGAATAAATACAAAATTAACTTATATTTTAATTGTGTCTATTTTTTATATTCCTTTAATAAAGTGGTCCCCAAACTTTTTTGGGTGGTGACCCCCTTTTATATAAGCCAATGTGACTCGCGACCCCCATGAAATTTAAATAAGTCATTTTGAATTAAGTTTTTTACAAAACATACCAAATTAGTATTATAGTGAATATTTTTAGTCGACCGTTGGCGACCCCAAAAACCCCTCGAGACCCCTTTGGGGGGACGTGACCCACAGGTTGGGAACCCCTGCTTAAATATATTAATACAATGAGCATGGATCAAAAAACATTGAAAAAACAAACAGTATAAAAACATATGAATTATAGCCTAGACATTTTACAGCAATTATGTTCCAACGTATAGACCTCAGACTAGAAAGTATATAGCCAATTTGTTAATGTCGAATACACTTGAACTTGAACTATCCCTTAACCCGTTGCTGGGTCGTTGGGGCACCCTCGTGAACTGCTCACTAACACACGCCATTTGTCCCGGTCCTGTGCTGCCCTTTGAGAGTCGCTGAATGACATGCCGGTCCACTCTTTGATATTGTCCTCCCATCTCTTCTTTTGTCTGCCTCTTTTCCTTCCTCCCTGGACTGTGCCTTGCAATATAGTTTTTGCGAGACCTCCAGTTCTTGTCACATGTCCGTACCATCGTAATTTCCTCTTCTTTATTGATGTGAGTAGGTCCTCGTAGGAGCCAATGACAGTACTTATTGTGTTGCGGACCGCTTCGTTTGTGATGTGCGCTGTGTAGGAGATTTTCAATATCTTTCTGAAACATCTCATCTCTAGCGCATTGGTTCTTCTTTGGAGGTCTGCAGTGAGCGTTCAAGCCTCACAACCATACAAAAAGACCAACATCGACACAGAGCGCATTAGCCGGATCTTTGATCTCAGGGAGAGCTTCTTACTTTGCCAGATGTGCTTTAATTTGCTCAATGCTGCCATTGTTTGGGCTACTCTGGCAAGAATTTCTGGCTTTGAGCCTTCGTCGGATATTATGACCCCTAGATATTTGAAGGTGGTTTGTAACAGATGTCAATATTAGATGCCATGCTGCGTTTGTTATGATCTTTTGCTTGTGGTTGTTAATGTGTTTACCATCACATTCTATTTTATTACCATCCGTTGTTTGTTAATGTGTTACCATCACATTCTATTTTATTACCATCCGTTGTTTGTTAATGTGTTACCATCGTTTTCTATTTTATTACCATCCGTTGTTTGTTAATGTGTTACCATCACTTTCTATTTTATTACCATCCGTTGTTTCTTAATGTGTTACCATCACTTTCTATTTTATTACCATCCGTTGTTTGTTAATGTGTTACCATCACTTTCTATTTTATTACCATCCGTTGTTTGTTAATGTGTTACCATCACTTTCTATTTTATTACCATCCGTTGTTTGTTAATGTGTTACCATCAATTTCTAATTTTATTACCATCAGTTGTTTGTTAATGTGTTACCATCACTTTCTATTTTATTACCATCCGTTGTTTGTTAATGTGTTACCATCACATTCTATTTTATTACCATCCGTTGTTTGTTAATGTGTTACCATCACTTTCTATTTTATAACGATCTATTGTTTGTTAATATGTTACCATCTCTTTCTATTTTATAACGATCCGTTGTTTGTTAATGTGTTACCATCACTTTCTATTTTATTACCATCCGTTGTTTGTTAATGTGTTACCATCACTTTCTATTTTATTACCATCCGTTGTTTGTTAATGTGTTACCATCACTTTCTATTTTATAACGATCTGTTGTTTGTTAATGTGTTACCATCACTTTCTATTTTATTACTATCAGTTGTTTGTTAATGTGTTACCATCACTTTCTATTTTATTATTATCAGTTGTTTGTTAATGTGTTACCATCACTTTCTATTTTATTACTATCAGTTGATTGTTAATGTGTTACCATCACTTTCTATTTTATTACCATCCGTTGTTTGTTATGTGTTACCATCACTTTCTATTTTATTACCATCCGTTGTTTTTAATGTGTTACAATCACTTCCTATTTTATAACGATCTGTTGTTTTTTAATGTGTTACCATCACTTTCTATTTTATTACCATCCGTTGTTTGTTAATGTGTTACCATCACTTTCTATGTTATAACGATCTGTTGTTTGTTAATGTGTTACCATCACTTTCTATTTTATTACCATCCGTTGTTTGTTAATGTGTTACCATCACTTTCTATGTTATAACGATCTGTTGTTTGTTAATGTGTTACCATCACTTTCTATTTTATTACCATCAGTTGTTTGTTAATGTGTTACCATCACTTTCTATTTTATTACCATCCGTTGTTTGTTAATGTGTTACCATCACTTTCTATTTTATTACCATCCATTGTTTGTTAATGTGTTACCATCACTTTCTATTTTATTACCATCCGTTGTTTGTTAATGTGTTACAATCACTTTCTATTGTATTACTATCCGTTGTTTGTTAATGTGTTACCATCACTTTCTATTTTATTACCATCCGTTGTTTGTTAATGTGTTACCATCACTTTCTATTTTATTACCATCAGTTGTTTGTTAATGTGTTACCATCACTTTCTATTTTATAACGATCTGTTGTTTGTTAATGTGTTACCATCACTTTCTATTTTATTGCGATCCGTGTCATGCTTATGAATCGGTCAATAATGGGATGAGAAAGACTCAGGAGTATCAGGGGGAAATAACTGTTATGTTACTTGTTACTATGTATAGGGAATGTATATATACCTTTACCAAACTAAATGTCGATTTTTCTAAGTGGCATGCCACTTGACTTTGATCCCTATCATTAGTCATGCGTACATAGAGACGGAGCATGTTGGACGATGCTGGAAGGACTGGGAAGAGCTGGGAAGAATTGAAGCGACTGGCAAGGGACTGTGTAGAGTGGCGAGCTTTGACAGAGGCCCTATGTTCCACAAGGATCTCAAAGGACAAATGATGATGATTAGCCATGCAATGTTTAAGAACAGTTATAATCTTTCAACCCCCGGTACAACAGTCCAGATCACACCAATGTCCGGATTTTATCTCAGGTTAATCTGACGTGGCAATACACCGTGGTTTAAATCAGCGGTTTTCAAACTGTGGTACGCGTACCACTGGTGGTACGCCAGGCCTCTCTAGGTGGTACGCGAAAAATTTTGAAAACAATTTAAATTGTGACCATATTTCTTTGATTGTATCTATTGCTACAATTTTATTTTTTAAAACTTTATATTAGTTAACTAGTAAGTATTAATTACAAAAATATTTTAATTGGAACAAATTTAGGCAATAGTTTGAAGCAAAATAATTCCCAAACGCAACAGATTTCTAAAAATCAAATGCAGATGTGCCAAGTAGTGCATTAACATGGCGGCGATGGCCAATTCATAGGCCTACGACCCTACGTAACCAATTATTCTAATTGGCTTTTTTTGTAAAACTTTTAATTCTCTTCCATAAATACTTATTATTTATACTCAAAAATATCTATCTTCCAACACAATTGCATACGAATATCTCCTATTATAGTTTTGATTCTACAATTAAATAATCTATGGTTGTAAACGTGCCAACTGGCAACTGTGCGAAGGAATTCTGTTTTCTGGTAGAGGTAGCACAGACGTAAATAGTATACTGTGGACTGTGGAGGTAGTCTTGGCAGTTTTGACTTTAGATTTGGCACTTTTATGCGGTGTTCGTAGTTTATTTAAATTTTCATGTGGAAATGTATAATTAATAAGTTTGTGAAGATACATTCTAGGTTCCGTGCCAACATTTTTTGAATATTGGCCTAGCCACTGGCTATATGTTTGAAATACCAAATTTACTTATGCTAGGCCTCCACTTACGATTTCTAGTCGCACGATTGTTCGGTCGAGAACTTTTTGAATATTGGCCTAGCCACTAGCTATATGATTCAAACCAGGTTTAGGCTAGGCCTCCACTTGCGATTTTTTAATCTTTAAACCCATCAATGGATAAATGGTTAAAAAATCAACCGCTTAAAAGAAAGTTAGAACCGGCCAATGCTAAGGTTAGTAATGAATCCACCAAGGCTAGCACTCGAGAACAAAGCTTGAATTTTAACCAGAATGAAGATGATGGCACTCGTAAGCAGCGAAAGATTATTAGACGGTATGACGAAAGCTATTTATACTTTGGATTTACTTGGTGTGGTGACAAAAATGAACCCCAGCCTCAATGTGTCAGTTGCAGTGAAAAACGTTCAAATCATTCAATGAAACCCTCTCTGCTTCAGCGCCATTTCAATACAAAACATATCCTTTATAAAGATAAACCACTTGAATTTTTTAAAAGAAAAAAAATCGAAATGCAACTAAGTAAGACAAGTTTAAAGTCATTTACCAATATTAACTTACAAGCTTTGGAAGCGTCTTATTTGGTCAGTTTGCGAATTGCTCAAACAGGGAAACCACACACTATTGGGGAGAGCCTAATATTACCTGCTGCTAAAGATAATGTAACTTGTTTGTTAGGACAGAATGCTGCCAAAAAACTTGATAATGTTCCTTTGTCGGATAACACTGTTTCCAGACGCATTCAAGATTTAGCTTGTGAAGTAAAGAAAATCCTCATTCAAAGGATACAGAAAAGCAGATACTTTGCAATTCAGTTAGATGAGAGTACTGATATTACAAACTTTGCTCAATTGATGACGTATGTTAGGTATGAACATGAACAGGCAGTTGAGGAAGAATTTTTGTTCTGCGAATCTTTAGATGAGCGGACAACTGCTAATGAAATATTAAAAAAAATTAATGATTTTGTTGTTGCCAATGAAATAAATTGGAAAAACTGTGTTGGGGTTTGTTCTGATGGGGCAGCTGCTATGACAGGCAAACATGGTGGAGTGGTTACTCAAATTAAGCAAGTTGCACCGAGAGCCAACTTCACACACTGCAGCATCCACCGTGAAGCATTGGCATCTAAAGCCATGCCCGACACTTTAAAATAGTTTTAGACCAGGCTGTTAAAATAGTTAACTTCATAAAAGCTCGAGCTCTAAACTCACGCATGTTTACAATAATTTGCAATGAGATGGGAAGTGAACACAATAACCTTCTTTTGCACACGGAAGTACGCTGGCTATCTCGAGGGAAAGTTTTAACTCGGCTTTTTGAACTACGCTCAAAAGTACAAATGTTTCTGTTGAACAGCAAATTTGAAACATCGCATTTACTTTTGGACGAATTGTGGTTAATGCGTTTGGCATATTTGGCGGATATTTTTGGGAAACTAAACGAACTGAATACGAGTTTGCAAGGAAGAAATATCACTCCATTTACTGTTGTGGATAAGATAAATGCAATAGTAAAAAAGCTTCAGTTCATTTTGTCAGATCTTGAGAAATCTTGTGTAGCTTCATGTTCTTCTCTTGAGTCTTTTGTGATGGAGAATAAGCTGCAACTTCATGCTAATTTGATTGAAGACATTAAGAAGCATTGCTCTCAACTGATACTGAATTTTCAATCATATTTTCCTGAACAGTTGGAAAATAAGGAATGGATTCGAAATCCATTTTCGGATGTGGTGTTACCGGCTAATTATTCAGTTTTTGAAAGAGACCAGTTTGTTGAGATTTCATGTGATGGTGAATTGAAGAACGAATTTAAAAAAGACATGCTGTGCGATTTCTGGTTGAAGCGAAGGAATGAATATGGATTAATTTCTGATCGAGCTTTAAAGTTTCTGATTCCTTTCAACACGTCATATTTGTGTGAAACTGGGTTTTCAGCTATGCTTGCAATAAAAAATAAATACAGAACAAATCTTGAACTTGAACCAGATTTGCGATTAAAATTAACAAACATAAAACCTGACATTGCAAATCTGTGTGCGTCTAAACAAGCTCACAGCTCACATTAACATTTCTATTTTCATTTTTTATTGATACTCAGAATGAGCTCCAAAAAATAAAATATTAACTTTTCTATGTCTAAGTTTACCTTTATAGGCCTAGTTAGTACCCATACCTATAACGTACTGTATGTCTGTATGATGTTTTCTTTAATTGCAAGGGGACTTCGTGCCCACCTGCTGCTTTTTTTATCGGACTTAAGCTGCATATGGTACGCCAAAATTTGATTTTTTTACCAAGTGGTACAATAAAAATAAAGTTTGAAAACCGCTGGTTTAAATGGCCATAGACAAACTATACCCTTCAGGCTAGAAAATACGCCCTAATGCTAGCATATGTCCCTTAAAGCAGCGTTTCTCAAATAGTGGGGCGCGCACCCACTGGTGGGGGCGAGGCTCCGTAAGGGGGGTTCGTTTGACCGTTATGCACAGGTGTACTTATAACAATTTTATAGACAAATGATACTATTTACAGTCGCGCGGGGCTCGAAAATTTTCTTTCTTCCTAAGGGGGGGGGGATGACAGAAAATAATTGAGAAACACTGCCTTAAAGCCACACACTGCCTTAAAGCCACACACTGCCTTAAAGCCACACACTGCCTTAAAGCCACACACTGCCTTAAAGCCACACACTGCCTTAAAGCCACACACTGCCTAAAAGCCACACTGCCTTAAAGCCACACACTGCCTTAAAGCCACACACTGCCTTAAAGCCACACACTGCCTTAAAGCCACACACTGCCTTAAAGCCACACACTGCCTTAAAGCCACAAACTGCCTTAAAGCCACACACTGCCTTAAAGCCACAAACTGCCTTAAAGCCACACACTGCCTTAAAGCCACACACTGCCTTAAAGCCACAATAAACCACCTTCGTTTAGATCATTAGTTTACAATATTTACCTCACATTTTACCACAACTAATTGAGAAAAAACAAAACTATTCCTCTAATTTTGTTTTTAAAATCACACCAACAGCAACATCTATAATAATAAAAGTTAGTTGCCTGACCGGTGCTCGATAGCGATTGGTTCCTTGAACTCCCACAGACTCCTACCGCCAATCACTAGCGGAGATAAATTAAATCTCATTTACATATTGAACAAATTTACTCGGACGATCAAAACGAGTTATTTTTGGTGCAGTATTTTTGTCATCATGCAGTACTGTGTTCCAATCTTGAAGTATGTCACTCCATCTAATTTTAACACCTACATTGTCTACAATCTCCACACTTCTTGTAAGTAAATAATTTTTAACAACAAATTAGCTTCTAAGAAAGCCCCGGTTAGTTATTTTTAATATATATCACGTAATGGTGAACGTTTCCTTAAAGTTTTGCTTGTATGTGAAATTTGTCTTGATTTGTTTTTCTTCAATTATTCTAAAATTTATATTTTAAGGCACAAATAAAGTTCGATAATTCAAGCCTCTTTAAAAAAGACGTGTCTAAATTATCAACACAAAATGTTTATAGAATTACTTAAATGTAGGGGAATAAAAACGTGTGTAAGGTTGGTATCCTTGGTCAAATGTCAAAGTATTTATTGTTGTACTGAAATAATATAAGACAAAATAACTTATATTTATTAACACAGAAGTTTCTTTAATACACATATTTGGTTTCGGTTCATAAAATTATATGTCCTTTAATGCTCTCTGTTTTAGAGTTGTGTTTTCGTTAGGCTTTTCTGTTCATTATAGTATATTAGGGAAATACCTTTAATTACACATATTAGTAGTAATATGACAGGATTAGTGTTTTTTATATATGGATCTAATCATGATACTGTTTTACACAAGGTGCTTTCCGTTGTGTAACAGTGCTTAATTAGTTCTTACTGAAATCAGGTTGCTCCTTGACTTGTATGTGTAAATATAGATTTAAATACGTTGACTTATTTGTAATAGAAGTTCTAAATATTAAGACATCTTTCTCTGTTTAATTATCTAAATTTACATAAATGCCAGAAACTAGAGCAAGCAAGATGACGCAGTCCATATATATATGTAGTAGTATGCATACCCGCAATGCACCACCTTATGTGCACCTCATGGAGACATACTATATAGAAGGAAAGTAAGTGAAGAAAGTAGAAAAAAACAACCCTGTAAAAACAAAGTTTTTGACTATAAATCTCTTATATATGAGACATAACTAAAAGTATTGATTATGTTGTGGGGAAAGGTCTTGTCACCTGAAGTCAAGTGACCCGTAAAATGTAAACGATAGCGACCGCTACATATAGTTTATGTAGATAAACTAAAAATGCATTAATTTAATTACGGTGAAAAGTGACAAACATTTACAGACTGAAAACGAAATTATCTCCCCTGCCACTACATATAGTTTATACTAATTTATATAGATAAACTAAAAATGAATTAATTTAATTACAGTACGTTCGATCGATCTGAAATTTTGATACGATGCATTGCTAAGTAACACGGGTCCGTGTGCCAAATCTCAGCTCGATGGCTTCACTGGAAGTGGGTCATTTTTTACTTTTGTTTTTCCGCGGGACGAGACGGACGAGACGAGCCTTGACGACGACGAGCCTTCACGACGAACGAGCCGGCGGTGAAGTTAATAAAAGGGATTTAAAAGTGCGTTACATTGTTGTGCAATCATCTTAGCAGCTCACTTTCTGTTTATTATTATTTTTGTTTTTTTCTTTAATGTTGTTTGTTTGTTGTTGTTTTTTTAATTATGCATTTAGGTGTGTCTTATTGCTATCTTATTTAAGCCATGTTCAGTTTCGTTGTTGTCTTTTTTTTCTTGCTACTGTTTGTGCACGTTCTTTTCTCCTTTTCTTTGCTTCTGTGTTTGCTACGCCATGGGTCGGATCTAGCTGTTTTTTATATTAAAGGACTTTGCGTTTTCATATAAGACGAGAAAGGAATAAGTTATTTCCGTCATCGTCGCACCACAAAGCATCAGTGCTGAGTTATTTAATATACAATTTTACTTGAAAAACTTAGATGATAAGATTTATGATAGCATCTTTAACTTAAAAGTGTATTAAAATATAATTTACACTTCTACAAGTTTTAATACTAATAATGTGTGCTACACAAATGTTTCAATGCATGAATCGTATAAGAATTTATTGAAAGATAACATTTGGAGAACGAAACATTTTTTTAATATCCTATTCATTTCAGTTTTACTAAAACTATTAAATTTAATTATTTACTTTAAAGGTATGCTGTTATGCATGTTTACCCGGCGCCGACTGACAATTGCGTCTTTGAACATATTTTATCCTAGTGGTACGACACTTGAACTCGGTCCCTAATATTAGGGATAACAAGTCAATAAAAAATGCGTATTCTCCTAAGGGGCAATCCATAAATGACGTCACGCAACTAGGGGGGAGGGGGGTCACACTTGTGTGACGAGGGGGAGGGAGGGGGGTTGAAGAAATGTGACGTCACATCAAAAGGGTATCTTTAAATAAAACATCCACTGAAATATTTGGTCGCTTACAATTTATTTAATGACTTTTTTTTCTTTTTTTTAAAAACAAATCAGTGCTTCTCAATAAGCTGGTCGGTAGGCCATCAGACGCTGGTTGGCGTATGCTATCAAGACACGAAAATTAAATCTAATTATAATCCTTAAGTTTGAGAATCCACAAGATAACATATGAAATTGTTACACTGCGTCGTTTGATGTTGACATCAAAGCATTTGTGATCTAACCGCAGCTCCGTTTGGTTCTCTCATGCCCGTTACCACAAAATATACAATTTTATGTATGCGTTACCCCCCCCTCAGACTCTAGGTCCTGCTCATGTGACTCGGGGATTTGGGGGAGCGTCTTTAGCACGCGCACCCCTCCCCCCCCCTCCCCCGAAAATGCTACTGGTGAGTTTTACAAGCATGACAAGTGTCTAAAAATGATTTGAATATGATTATGTGTAGATATTTTAAGTCAAAACGACAGGGAATATCCTTTTTTTTAAAAGGGGAGGGGGGGGGGAATCTATTTGATAGAATTAAAAACGTTTTAAGTTTGATATAATTGTTCGATGGTTTTTGATAAAACGCCCCTGGCCCTTCTAGTCTTCTAGATCAGTGCTTCTCAAAGTGGTTGTCCGCGGACCGATGTCAACCACTGCCGGTCCGCAGATGCTCTCAAAAAAAGGACAGAAAAAAATGTCAGTGCAGGGAAAATAGTGCACAGGTCCCTGGTACAATGGAAAAAATTCCTGCTGGTCCGCAATACTAAAAAGTATGAGAAGCACTGTTCTAGATATAATGGTAAATGAGCCCATTTAAAATTAGTCAAGTATTCATTAATTTTATTGCGTGCATCAAATTCTTGACATTGCAATTCGAGAGGAGAACAAAACAACTTTTCTTCTTAGCTCAGTTTTTAAGGCATTAATTTTAAATATCACAGAAATGATACGTGATAAAGACAAGTCCCGTGGATTAAGATTATTGTCACTCGTGTCAATATAAATGAAAGTATGGTAGATTTAGGTGTCTTCATATAGTGCGTAGGTAAGAAATCTACATAGTTGTCAAATTTTAAAAAAATGCTTTTTCTGGAAGGAACCTGTTTAAAAATGGGCATATGTTCCAAGCGTACACGTACACATGACGTATTTTAATATATCTAGCGGATTGTAGTGGATGTTATATGTCCCAAATGAGTCTGCATTACCCCCAAGAATTCCCTTTTTGACCCCAGTTCAGGTTATTTACCTCTGTTCGCCGACCTCTGTCTTACGGGATGCCCGTCAGTCAATTGAGGGATTTAAAAAAAATACATTTTAAAAATGTTATTTTTAAATAATTTTTTTTCTAAACAAAGACGTTAACCGTGATGATCAATAGTCAATGTTTAATTTGTATTCATTAAAATAAAATATAAGCTAAGGATGTTAACACAGTTCGTTTTCTGAAGGCCGGTTAAACATTTTTAAAAATGATTCATGCGGCTTACGATATTAAAATTTAGATATTCACTAAATAAGTAATAAATACTTAAATGACAATAAAAATGAATTGTGTTGCGTTCTGGGTTCTGGATAAAAGAAGACTAAGTCTCGACTCTTGTTCACGTATACGTCAAGCCTTTATTATTCCTCAATATATGTACAGCATCTGATTCAGGTACATGACGTACTCCATTCAACAATGTCCACTCCCTTTAAGTGCATACATGGACCCTCTGTCCCTAATACGCTGGACACTCGAGCCACCTCGATGTGTCACCAGCTATATCAGAGCCAACGCTCTATACTAATATCTAGCCCTAACAAGGACTATGGACCTCCGCACTCGTCCGTCTTCATACGTCTCTCTGTCTCACACACACTATTTATCCACGACACGGCTCTCTAACTTGCATACCGGGTGAATACAATTAACATCCTTATTCACAAGTGAACTCTTGTCACGCACGCCTTGAGCCGACTCACACACTGGCTCACAACAATCTCACAACAATCATTCGCAGTGATTCTCATACCCTGACAAATTGAAATATACTTATTTTCAAATAGTAAATAAAGTTGTTTTTTTTTGTCGTTGTTTCTTTGTTATTATTTTTTTTTGTTATTTTTTTTTGGGGGGAGGGGGTCAAAGATTTGTGACGTATTTTTAGAGGGGGGGGGGTCTAAGTTTTTGTGACGTCGCGTGACGAGGGGGGGAGGGGTTCAAAAATCGGCAAAAATCGCGTGACGTCATTTATGGACGGCCCCTTACTCGATAAACTGTCATTTCACTATAGAAAGTGATTTCATGGATCATAGTATAATTATTTGACTTGCTTCTTAAAAATAGTAAATTCAGTAAGAATTTCATAATAGCCATATCTTCGTAGTTCACGTGGCTTCAAACTATACATTAACTTTTTTTTAAAAAATGCTTTTATAAAATCTAAACTTTAAAAAAAAATATTTATTTTTAAATAAAATAGAACGGAGTCGGTGCGCATTTAAAAACAACTATGTGTAAAAACATAAAGACTGTAGACTAGACATAATATGTTGTTTTTTTCATAAAATGTAGACTGCAGACTAAAAGTTTGTTTAATGAAATCTTATAATGGCATGTATACATTAGACAAGCTGTTTTATAGCAAATCTGTTAATATCATTTAGACAGCAGTTAGATGTCTTATAGACAATATGTCCATCATCGTCTTATGAAAAGTGTATATGAATTCCTTTTTGTTGCTTTATATCAAAGACTCAGGAGAATGATATTAATTTCTTGGGAGAATATTTTCCTATCATTAGATCCATGACTACTAGTATTACTTTATTTTTTATTATGACATTAAAGTAATTCCTTGATAAAACTACGTCAATGTCCTTTATCCAGAAGCACGATTAATATTCTTAAAATGTTATTAAACCCACAACGTATTACCTTTATCATGGACATTGACTAATCCTTCAATAATTTTTTATTCTGTAATAATTTTGTATTTTTCATTATTTCTCAAAGCTTCAAAATGAATTAGCCAAGGGCGCGGAAAACTCAGTTATGCTTTTCGACATGGGTGTATTCCATGTGCTGTCTGACTAAGAAGGCACGTTTCCAAAATAAAAAAAATAAAAATAAACAACCAAATTCTTGAAGAGTGTATGTGATGTTGTCTTATAAATCGTATATCCAGACATGTGTTTGACTACTCTGTTTTGCTATATTGTCTTATATATCTTATATCCATACATGTTTTTGTCTTCTGTGTTTTGGGATGTTGTTTTAAATGATTCACATTTGGACATAAACATGATTTGAATGTGGCATTTTGTTTTAAGTGTTTAATTTATAGACAAAAAAGAGATTCATTTAAACTTATTGATATAAATACATTTTGGGGGATTAGTTTTAATTTATGTATATCTTGACATGTTAGTGATATTATTTTTGGGTTGGTGTGTACTTGATGAAGTTAACAGCGACTCCTTCTGAAAAACTACTTGTTATTGGACAGTGTATAAAAATTAAAACTTGGCTTTAGGGTGTGACTATTATTGTTGAAATTTAACAAATATACAATAAAACTATATTTAAAATTGTATGGATGTACTAACATAAACTATTTAAATCTCAAAAGAAAAGTGGAATATATTAAAAGACCTTATATTTTCATATTTGACGTGCATTATTTACTGACAGCACCGCACTAAAAAGCACCGGTACTGATCTTTTTAATGTTACGTCGCAGATGAGAGAAATTAGTTGTAGAAATTAATAAGTACATATTGAGGACTATTAAGCAGCGATTAAATTATATTTTATAAATTTGCAAGACATGGCATTATTGATTTTTATTGCTTAAAAGTTTTATTTTATTTCACATAACTAATATCCATAAATATTTTTTTCCATGAAAAAATATTATTTAAAACACAGTTTGTAAAAAAATTATGTAAACAATTAGATCTAAATTTATATATTAAATTTCATATTTCTATCATCTATTTGTTTAAACCACATGAGACATTTACATACATCACCTATATATTAGTGGCACATCACGTGTCTTCGTTTCTTTAACGAGGGATACTATGAATATGTAAATAAATTTTAAAAAACCGTAAAAAACCAAGTTTTTGACTATAAATCCTTTATATACGAGACGTAACTAAAAGAATGTTCATTATAATACGCAGCGCAAGACCATCCAAAAATACAAAATTGCAGTTGTGTCGTAAAACATGTTTAATATAATGCGCACCGATCAGGAATATGTTTATAAAAAGAGTTATCAATAAAATACGCACCTTATTGCGCGACAGAAAGGTTGTTCAATATAATACGCACCGCGACGCTCTATCTCAAAAAATAGCATGATACATAGGAATAAATAAAATAATCTAAAAAATCAATAATTTAATTACGGTACATGCGATCGATCTTAAATTTTGATAAATTGTTATTATCAATGCTACCAAACTGCCTGCTAAATTTCAGCTCGCTGGCTTCCGAGGAAGTGGGTTAAAAATCGATCAAAACTTTTGGCGACAAGCAAGGGCGGGCGGCCGCAGACACCACGAGTTAATATAAAGGATTTAAAAACTAGGATTTTTTTATCCATGGTTAAATTTGAGTTAGATTGAAAGTAATTCTTGTCTTGAGTTCATTTTTTTTTCGAATTAAAATATTTCATTAAAAAAATGTACTATAAGACAGAAAACTCGCTTCTTTAAATAACATTGCTTGTGTTGATTACATTAAGTGAATACTTAGGCTAGTAATAAATTTATTATTAGTTTATACACTAAGATGTTATGACTAATCACATAAGAAAAAGAGACTAATCTAAAACATTTCCTACATTTAATTTCATAAGCTTGTATTTTTTCGTATCCATGTTTAGATCAAATGTTTTTAGACACAGGAAAGTATGTAAGTTGCTTTTTGTGTTATTTTAAAACATTATTATATGATCATGAACGTTACACCACCCACGTGTCTAAAGACAAACTTTACACCACCCACGTGTCAAATGACAAGTTTTGTGTTATTTTAAAACAGTATTATATGTTCATGAACTTTACACCACCCATGTGTCTAAAGACAAGTTTTTTTTAAAAAGATAAATCCTAACATTAAAACTATCTCAGCATTAATATTCATTTTTAAAAAATCGCTAATATAAATTACTTTCCTTGATCGCTTGTTTCAGTAATGGTTACCATCACAAGGGGTGACAACAAAGAGTAACCTTCTGTATAATCCGTAATTCGACACTGAAAGACTCAGAAGAAGTCTATGGGGAAAATCATAATGGGGTGAAACCATGAGCTACATCACTGGGTGACACCAACCCTAGTGACACCTCTGTTTATCATTAGTTGTATTAATTTTTCACTAACTTAAATTTAGAGAAGCTACGTTAACACATTGCATTAATTAAGACGGTTGTAAGCAATGTTCGAATTAATGCTATCACTTGAAGCTTCGAGCCTGAATATTATAATAAACTTTAATAAATCAACTGGTCAAAAATTATTTCTTTATTTTTTTAACACGTGATGTAAAATAAACCTTACTTCTCAATTTCATGTAAGATATTTATTACTTCTCAATTTCATGTAAGATATTTATTACTTCTCAATTTCATGTAAGATATTTATTACTTCTCAATTTCATGTAAGATATTTATTGCTTCTCAATTTCATGTAAGATATTTATTACTTCTCAATTTCATGTAAGATATTTATTGCTTCTCAATTTCATGTAAGATATTTATTACTTCTCAATTTCATGTAAGATATTTATTACTTCTCAATTTCATGTAAGATATTTATTACTTCTCAATTTCATGTAAGATATTTATTACTTCTCAATTTCATGTAAGATATTTATTACTTCTCAATTTCATGTAAGATATTTATTACTTCTCAATTTCATGTCAGATATTTATTACTTCTCAATTTCATGTAAGATATTTATTACTTCTCAATTTCATGTAAGATATTTATTACTTCTCAATTTCATGTAAGATATTTATTACTTCTCAATTGCATGTAAGATATTTATTACTTCTCAATTTCATGTAAGATATTTATTGCTTGTCAATTTCATGTAAGATATTTATTACTTCTCAATTTCATGTAAGATATTTATTACTTCTCAATTTCATGTAAGATATTTATTACTTCTCCATTTCATGTAAGATATTTATTACTTCTCAATTTCATGTAAGATATTTATTTCTTCTCAATTTCATGTAAGATATTTTGAATAGTCAAATTTGAAAGCAAAATTTCAAAGTCCAGTAGATTAGCGTGTGTACAAAACTCATAGTTATCTTCTATGTTCTATATAAATGCCAAAAATTACATAAATTTGCACATTAATCTTATATTATGAAGAATTCAAACTTCTTCTCAACTGCTTTTCTACATAATATGGACACATTCGCTCCGATCGCTTGAAATTTTCTCTCTCGTTTTTTTGAATGGAAGGTTCGATTAAAAAGATGTTTTCTCCACATAAAATGTTAACAAATGTAAAAAAATCTTTTAATTACTCTATTGGTTTCTCTGTGAGTAGACTTTAAAAATTAATTTTTAGCACTACGTTTTTTAATAATTTTGGGCATCATTGAATTCAGAAAATACACGTTCCCAAATGTCAAACATAAATTAGAAAATTAAACAACCCGTAAAAACAAAGTTTTTGACTGTAAATCCATTATATATGAGACATAACTAAAAGTATTGATTATGTTCAAACGTGACAATCAGTTACAGACTGAAACCGACTTATCTCCCCTGGCTGTAAAAAAAGGTGTGGTCACTAATGGCTGGCGTGAACTCAAGCAAGGGGCACGTGATTGCAAACAACAACAGACGCTACATTGAAATTTATAGAGATAAACTAAAAATGCATTAACTTAATTACGGTACATTCGATCGATCTGAAATTTTGACACAATGCATTGTTAGGTGCCACAAGTCTATGTGCAAAAAATTAAAGCTTGATAGCATCACGGAAAGTGGGTCAATTTTTACTTTTATTTTTCCGCCCGACCGAGAACAACAAGATTTCGAAGTTTATATAAGGGATTTAATTAAACAACCCCGTAAAACGAAGTTTTTTTACTATAAATCTCTAATATATGAGACATAACTAAAAGTATTGGTCATGTTCAAACGCGACAAACATTTACAGACTGAAACTGTCTTAACTCCCCTTTGCTGTACAACTGGGGAGGGAAGGGGAGGGGAGAGGTCTGGTCACCGATCGCTGGACTGAACTCAGCGTGACAAGTAAAATGTAAAAAAAACACAGACGGAAATATAGAGTTACATAAAGATTAACTAAAAATACATTAATTTAATTACGGTACGTTTGATCGATCTGAAATTTTAATGCAATGCATTGTTAAGTGACACGAGTCTATGTGCAAAATTTTAGCTCAATAGCATCACGGAAAGTGTGTCATTTTTGGCTTTTGTTTTTCCGCCCGACCACGAGCCCAAGACAGAGACGTCGGTGAAGTTAATATAAGGGATTTAATAAAAATATTTAATTACGACTAACAAAACTCCCGTCTTTTTATGTGTTGAACTTTTTGTCTGCCTCTGTCAATTTTTCTATAGATTTAAAAGTATCCTCTAAATGGCTCTTTGGTATATTCACTATTTTGTATCATGAAATCTGTTTAATGCCTTGCTTGTAGAAGCAATTAGATATTATCAACGATGTATGGACATTGAAAAGAATGCGTAACAATGTTTTAATGTACTAAAATAGAGAGTGCGTTTAAGTTAGAGTACCATGTAAATAAATTAGGTTTAATGAACTGTTTGAGCAAGATTTGATATTGAGATTTAATGTTTTTTGCATCTTTCTAGAACTCGTGTATACTTTCCAGGATAAAAAAAAGACACATGAAATTTGCCAGGATTGATAACAGTCAACATTTCTAACAAAACCTTCTTACTGCTTTGTTTTGTTTTAGTTTACAACAACGTATTGTCCTTTTTAATTAATGGTCTATTTTTAATCCGATATTGTATTACTTCCAATTGCTAACAACTGATAATATTGTGCACTTGTTCATAAGTGACTACTTTAGGTTTATGTGTGCCACACTTTAATTTCATTAGATAAATAATTTTATTCGCTGTTTTTGTTTATGCTATAAAAAAGACATTAACATTAAGATAGCGAATTTCTTTGAAGAATAAACCATTTAAGTACGCAAACATTTTTTCCCACAATAGTTAAAAACAAGTTCAAACAGGTTTTGCGTTAAACTGTTTTCTCACAACTTATAATGTTTCGAGAATAGCGATAATAAATTGACGTATGGATTTTTAAATATTATTATACTTAGGATCCTTGTTTGTTTAAATTATTAGAGCACATAGCCAGATTGTGATGTACGACATTTAAATTAATCAATTAGTACATAGACCGATATCTGAAATGAACATATTGAGCAGGGATTACTACCAGATAGCCAATGAGGATTCCAAAAAGAATTTGGGACCATACACATGTTATTTCAACCAAAGCAGATTCAAGAAAAGTTTCAGGAACAGAACATGGTCATCTCCTCCATATACATTGAGGTGACAAAAGCCTTTTATACAGTTTGCAGAGAATGTCTCAGGAAGATTATGACCAAATACGGCTTCCCAAGAAAGATTATGGCTACTGTAAGGCAGGTCCATGATAATGATGGCATGCAGACTCGGCCCCAAGACAATGGAGAAGCTTTTAAACTAATAATAAATAGCATGACTAAACTTAAAGTTATATACAGTAATATCGCTTTCTCTTTTACAACATAAATTATTATAATTTAATAATTGCTATCTGACTGATGGATATATCTAGACCACACCTAACCCTAATAACTCATATGAAATTCTACATCAAATTGAACTCAATATCCCCACTCCTTTTGTAAAGCTAATAAAATAAATGTTTTCTTTGAATTGTATGTCTCTCTTTCACAAACGTTTTTAAACAAAAAAATAATAACTTAGACAAACCTTGAAAAAAATAGTTTTCTATCATTCCGAAACAAATATTGTAAAAAAGAGGGGGTGTTGAAAAAGTGAGTAGGTTATAATGTCTTAGTGGGCAACGGGAACAAACACAGAATTTAATTCCGTTTTTAAATCTCGAAATATTGGACATTGGTATGTTTCGGTTAATGCACAAAATATTTATAAAAAAGTCATCATTTATTACATTTATTATTTTATTTATTTTGTACACGTATATAGTACAATACACCAGCGTACGGCTTGGCTAACTGAGCTTTACAAACAATTCAACGATTTAACAAAAGTCATTGCACTTTATAGAATAACTGCATAGAGAGTTATCTGCTTCTTGTAAACCTTACATATAAAAATAAATGAACGAACTCAACAAAAACTTAAGTTAGTAAATTAGAAATTAAGCATTTGCAAAATATAATTTAGTGGGTTATTTATAACTACCATTGCATAATACGTGCCTTTGGTTTGCTATTATAATTAGGTGTGATTTTACGACAAAAAATGGCATATTCCATCTTAAAATAAATTCTCCCGGGGAGATCTTATTTTGGGGGAGACTTTATTTCATGACGACGGCAGCCCATTAAACATCTTACATAAGGGAAAAAATATTTTTATATTTTGCTCCCGTGTGTATGGATGAAACTATACATTTTTAGACAGACTTGTATTTAATTATACTTCTAATATCAACTTATTGGGGGCCTAGTCCCCAAAATGTAATTTGTTACTTATATGAGTCTTATAATTATTATGACACATCGGCTAGGGGGATAAATGGATTGATCTTGTCCAAAACTGGCACATATAATCCTCATCAAGAATAAAGTATAAAATTTATATCGTTTATATCCGGCACCAAAATAACTATGTTTATTTAAAGGAATTTATATCGTAACATGATGTGCAATAAAATGTTATTACCTTCAGCACTGCACCTTAAAGCACTGGTACTAATATATTTAATTACGCTTTAATTACTTTTTATGGGGCGAAAATTAAAAAGTTTTTATTTTGTGTGTGTTAACGTTACATTAAATGTTATTTACTCTTGTGTTCGACCTAGTATTACTAACTTCTGTTATCTAATTTAATGTTTTATTTATAGTAAATTAAACAAAGTTTTTAAAAAATTATACATTGCAATGAAATATAAAGTGTATCATTATGTTTATTAACAATTACGAAAACTATTAAATTAATATGTGATGTCAAATATATATTTATCATTATTTTTGTCTACAATCGGGTAGCAATATTCCTTGAAGACGTTTTAATTATTTACCTTCGATCTCTTCAACTAGGGATACAATGTGAATGAATAGCGAGGATTCTACTAAAATTTTACACCGAAACAAAAAAAAACAAAACTAAAAAAACAACAACAACAAAAAAACACTATAAAACATGATGTATCTATTTATTTAAAGCATTAACAAATCAATATTATTAGCCATGCTAATAATAAAACGTGGGGTGGGTGTTAGGTATAAAAATTAAAGATTTCTAATTTAGAAGGCAAAAGAGAGATCTATAAGTGAGAGAATGAGTGAACCGCATATGTTAAACCTCATAAGCGCCCGCCCCACGTTTTTAGTCATATTAAATCGAAGTACTTGAACTAATAAGTTTTAAATTATTTTCTTCTTTTTAGTCCGCTTCTAGAAACGTGGTTTTTAAAAATCTTTTTTTTTACTTTTATTTATTTTACCATGTTTTTATTAACCCGCTTTCGTTGGTGTGGCATTGTTTGTTGGTTTGTTCAAGATTTTTTCAAATCTGCCAACGTAAAATTGAACCACTTTTGATGATCCTAGAGATCTGAAAATTTTACCACGGATAGATCTTGAATGAGAATGCATTGTATCAAAATTTCAGATCGATCGAATGTACCGTTATTAAATTATTGAACTTTTTAGTTTATCTATAGTCTATATATAAGAATCTGTACCGTCTGGTTTTGTTGACATCCGTGAGTTCACCCCGTGACCACATGACAATGTT
Organism: Ampullaceana balthica; assembly: GCA_944989445.1. Classification (NCBI taxonomy): domain Eukaryota; kingdom Metazoa; phylum Mollusca; class Gastropoda; family Lymnaeidae; genus Ampullaceana; species Ampullaceana balthica. Next base: position 59,628 of record CALYLW010000172.1, on the reverse strand, counting down.
TTTTAAACGTTGGGCGGGCGCTTGTGAGGTGTTTGGTAAAATAAATAGAGGTAAAAAAATATTTTTTAAAAACCACGCTTTTTATTAGTGGACTAAAAAGAATAAAATAAATAGAGGTAAAAAAGATTTTTGAAAACCACGTTTTTATTAGTGGACTAAAAAGAATTTAAAAAATAAAGGTAAACAAATGAATTATAAAAACCACGTTTTTATAAGTGGTTTTAGTCATATTAAATCGAAGTACTTCAACTAATCAGTTTTAAATTATTTTCTTCTTTTTAGTTCACTTATAAAAACGTGGTTTTCAAAAATCATGTTTTTACCTTTATTAATTGTGGCTTAAGGTTGTTGTTTATTTATGTCTGAATAACAAGGCATCTGTAGACATGTTATAGTCAAACATTTCTTTTAAGTATAAGACTGTATTATTTATAATAACGGTGTAAATAACAACATGAGTGGAGACTGTATACTTTTTATAACAACTTTATTAAAAAACAAGAAGTAAGAGTGGAGACTGTAGACATTTTATAACAACTGTGTTAATAACGAGTAGAATTAACAAGTAGAGACAGTGTAATGATTAAAACCTATTTTCCTTATTTGAATTACTATGTTATGATATCATTTTTAGTTGAAACCTTTGCATGCTGATGCCTCAGTTACATATAAGCAGATATGAACTACAAGGGAGACATGTAACAATAAAGATGTGTACGTCAGCAGATGGAATAACTTAGAAATTGTTAGAGAAAAGTTGTGTCTTATATAAAAAGTAAATATTAAAACAAAACTTGACTTATAAATAATTAGGGAAGACCCAAGTATGAATTAATGTGGTGTTGATTTAACATGAAATTCAAAACTATTAAGAGGACTTGCTTACCTTTAAGGCTTGAGTAAAGTGTTGATTTAAGATGAACTTCAAAACAATTAAAATGACTTTCATACCATTAAGACTCGAGTAAAATACTGATCTAAGATGAACTTAAAAACTATTAAGATGACTTACATACCATTAAGACTTGAGTAGAAAATTTTATCATCTATTTATAGAACTTGTTGTACTCACGTGACTAACGTGTCACAAATACAGCTGATTATTAATTGATATTTAATGATTGGAACTTCCTGGTAATAAAGAAATTTACAAATTTGTCTAGCCCTGAAGTATTAATGGTAGTAGACACAAAATGTACAAGTTAGTTAGTATATTTTTACAGAAAAAAAATACCTTGGATATCAAACATATTTTAAAAAATTATGCAAGCGATGCTTTTAACTAGTTTAAGTATTAATAATAAGTAGCCTGTTACGTTGTCAATAGTTGTAGTGTAAGAATTTATTTTTACCTGAATTGGTATTACTAGTTATTATTTTATCTAACAACGTATGTAATGACAAAATGTGATTGGTTTTATATAAGGAAATGGGTGTATAGCGGTGTAACAGACAATATTAAGATCATATCCAGAAAATACCCCGGGGTATCATGGCCTAGAACAGAATATAATCTTTGGATTAAACTGGCCTAGGACTAAATATTCAAACCCCAACCCACCCCAGGGCCAGAAAAAAACTCTTTGGACGAACATGATTTTAAAGTAATAACTTGATAAATGGCTAATGTCTGTACACATTCTATTGGTGTCCTTGCTTTGACAGAGAAGATAATCTCATTTGTTAAGTAATAAAATTGATTACATTAAAGTAAGAAATAATGATAAACTAGTTTATATGAAGATGGATAATTAGCTGGTCAATTTCTGTTTACAAATGTTGCAAATCACATGACCAGATCAGAATATACCCATTGTATTTCCTCAGTTAAGAGATATGTCTCATCTAAATTACAAGGATTTTAACATGTATTGTATTGTTTCAGCATTGTGAAGGAAGCTCATTTAGGAAGTATATATATATTTTTTTTTAAATTTAAAAACAAAAACAAAAAATTATTATTATTTTTTTTAATTATTATTTTTTTTTATTGTTGTTTCGTTGTTGTTGTAAAAATGTTACTCGTACGGTTGTGTTGTACTGAGTGGGCCTAATAGGATGTTGAAGTGTACTAGAGCGTTGTGAAGAGAGTGTTAATAGTTATATAAGGCATGTGATGACAGTCTGTGAGACTGTTAAGTGACAATGAGATTCAACAAGTTTACAACTATTGAGCCTGTATATGTAAACGTTTAACTGATGTTGTTCTATGAGGAACGCCAAGATTTTATACGGGAATAAATACATGGATGTTCGATGTCCTAGTGTCGCTTATCTTTGCAATGAGTTAAAGGCGGAAAGCAAGACAATCATATAACTTAGACACTTAACAGACACCAATGGCGCAACACTAAATAAATGCATGTTTCAAAAATATTTTAAAATACATATTATTTCTTTTAAAATCAGAACTTTAGATCATCTTATTTTTCTTTAATTAAAAGTAGGTTAAATTTATAGAAATATCTTAAAAACAAGGATAATTGAGATTTTATACATTTTATAAATAACTGCCACTGTTAGATGTCGTGTGGTTTAAGGAATAAAATAAAGATCTGAGTTTGATTATGTAAATGAATTTGAAACGATCACGTGCATGCTTTTGTCTAAGTAATGTATGACGTCATGGGGACTGCCAATGTTTAAGGTACAATATGGATGTCTAGTTAAGAAATAAGATGAACTCACTAAGTGTTAGAGAAGACACATTTCTGATTTACAAACAATAATAGGAGAACTGAAAGTAACGCAGTAAGTATGAGTCACACACACACACAGTCACACATACACAAACACACACACACACAGTTTTTAAAAAAAAGTAAAATCTTTAAATGTTTTAGTTTTGATACTTCATTTTCGAATAAGTCATTTGAGTAATCAAGCAATGTTGAATATTCTAACTCTAATAAAATACAATGTGTTTAATCACAGCAACAAAAACTGATGTTTTTATTCTTAATTCAGAATTTAATAAAAAATATAATCATTGACCCAGTACATTTAAAAACAGATTAACATAAAAATGTGTGCCTATTCATTGATTTGTAAACGAGAAAATGCTACATAAAGTATTTCTACCATAACTAGCGTATCACCCGTCATAAACGTCCAATTTATAATAAGTATAGACACATCAGATTAAAAAATAACGTAATACAGTACTTTTATTTATTTTATTTATTTTTATTTGATTCATTTATTATCATATTGAACAATTTTATGCAGGACGTTCGAAAAGAGTTATATTTGGTGCAGTAATTTTTGGTGCGCACTATATAACAAATCAGCATTACATCCAAAAAACATTACATCCATTACGGGAATTATTCTACAATGATACGAGTATTACATCATCAATTGCAACTACTATAGCAGGCGTCATTAAATCAGCATGAAAACAATACACTTTATTAAAAACATTTTTTTTAAAACTAGGCCGATATATCTACTTTTGAAAAGCATTGACTTGTGCTTACAATATTCGTGCATTTTAGTACTTTCAATATGGGTAATAATTCTCACAAGAGTAAATTAACTGTATCCATCTATAGTCGCCTTTAAAATGTGTATTCATCATTGCATTCAAAGTGAGGAAAGTCTCTATAACTTCTTGCTAACAATTTTTTTTTACCATGACTTTTTAAATTTATCTCATTTAAAGTAAAGAAACATAGAAACTGAAAGTTGAATCATGTTCTTTATTATTTTTAAATCCCTTATATTAACTTCACCGCCGTCTCTGTCTGTCTCTCTCTCTCTCTCTCTCTCTCTCTCTCTCTCTCTCTCTCTCTCTCTCTCTCTCTCTCTCTCTCTCTCTCTCTCTCTCTCTCCCTCTCTCCCTATCTCCTCTCTCCCTCTCTCTCTCTCTCTCTCTCTCTCTCACTCTCTCTCTCTCTCTCTCTCTCTCTCTCTCTCTCTCTCTCTCTCTCTCTCACTCTCTCTCTCTCTCTCTCTCTCTCTCTCTCTCTCTCTCTCTCTGTTTGTCTTTCGTACGTCGGTCGGGCGGAAGAACAAAATTAAAAAATTTCCCACATCCCACGATGCCATCAAGCTGAAATTTGGCACATAGACTCGTGTCATCTAACAATGTATCGTGCCATAATTTCAGATCGATCAAACGTACCGTAATTAAATTAATCCATTTTAAGTTTATCTCTATACAACGTATGTAATTCAAATTTCACAGTTTTTTTTACACGTGACAGTTCAGTTCGCGCGGTGACAGCACCCGTCAATGTACCGGCGTGCTTTTGTTTACATTTTACGTGTCACGCTGAGCTCAGTCCAGCGATCGGTGACCAGACCTCCCCCCACCCCCGGGTTATAAAGCAAAGGGAAGTTAAGACAGATTCAGCCTGTAAATGTTTGTCGCGTTTGAACATAATCATTACTTTTAGTTATGTCTCATATATAAGGGATTTATAGTCAAAAACTTTGTTTTTACGGTTTTGTTTTATTAATATGTTAGAAATCAGCTAAAACGTTTTTTAGTGAAATCAGTCTAAAATAAAGCGTCTAACAGAGATTCACTCATAGTTAAGTAATAACCACTTGTAAATTATTAATATTAAAATATAACTTATTAATACAAATATAAATCTAATTTCTAGATGCATAGCTCAGACACCGTTCGGATCTCTAAATGACAGACATAATTGTTTTTATTAATGGACATTTACTTGTCATATAAGTATAAGACGTAAAACAAAACTATATGTCCCGTCAGCGTCGCACCACAAAACACCAGTGCTGACATTATTACATATAAAATTTTACTTTAAAAATGTAGATGAAAAAATTAATGATAACATCTGAAATGTTCAAATATATTGGCTATAATTTTACCTTCTATGAGACTAAGTACTACTAATGTTTGTTAATTAAATGTTTAATTGCATGAATCTTATTAGAATTTATAGAAATTTAACATTTGAGCAAAGAAACAAATTTTAAAAGTCCATTCGTTTTAACCTTTAAAAAACGATGTAATTTATACACTTATAAATGTGTTTGCTTTTCTACATGTTTAAAAGACCCAAATCTCAATTACACCCGCTACGTTATATTTTATCGCCACTTGAACTCGATCCCTATAATTAGGGATACAATGTCAATAAAAAAGTACGATTCTCCAAACTCGATAAACCTTAATGTATTTAAAAAAAAACTGATTTCATGGTTCATAGCATAAGAATTTACTGTGCCTCTTGAAAATGTTAACTTGAAGTCGAATTTCATGTTGAGCATTATATTTATTGTTTACGTGACTACCTACTTAATATTAATAACAATTTTATAATTTAGGTCAATATTAGATACCTTTTAGCTTTTTGATTAATCTTTTGCATTCGTTTGTTTGTTAATGTGCTACCATCACTTTCTATTTTATTTCGATCTGTCGTATGCGTATGACTGGGTCAATTATGGGCTGAGAAAGACTGCAAAGCAGAAAAAAGAAAATACATGTGTAAGAAATCAGTTAAAAGAACTTAAAAAGTGTTACAGTTAAAAACTCGCCTATGATTTGAAGAGCCCTTTGTACAGTCCTTGAAGAAAATCGCATTATAAGGTGAAGCCGCGATATTCAAAGTGGGAGATGTTCAGAATGTTTGCAGTTTATTTAAATATTTTTGGGGTTAGAAATGTTAAATAACAACAATGAAAGTAACATTGTTAGTTAAATAAGAACTTGGCGTCATTAAATTGTAAACAAAAATACTTATAC
>CALYLW010000172.1:0-49098 GCA_944989445.1 Ampullaceana balthica | reverse complement strand
ATTCCCAGACATCGTCACAAATGTGTGACAACCCCTCACCTCCCCAGACATCGTCACGAATGTGTGACACCCGCCTCCCCTCCCCAGACATCGTCATGAATGTGTGACACCCGACCTTCCCTCCCCAGACATCGTCACGAATGTGTGACACCCGCCTACCTCCCCAGATATCGTCACGAATGAGTGACACCCGCCTCCCCTCCCAAGACAACGTCACGAATGTGTGACACCCGCCTTTCCTCCCCAGACATCGTCACGAATGTGTGACACCCGCCTCCCCTCCCCAGACATCGTCACGAATGTTTGACAGCCCTCTTTCTTCCCCAGACATAGTCACAAAGTTGTGACCCCCTCTGCCCTCCCCAGACGTCTATTAACATGGACACTTTAGACATTTGATAACAACTCTATTAACATGGACACTTTAGACATTTGATAACAACTCTATTAACATGGGAACTTGAGACATTTGATAACAAGTCTATTAACATGGAAACTTGAGATATTTCTTAAAACCCGTATTATTAAAAATGAACAACAATTTTGTAGAAATTACCTTACAACTCTCAATAATTAGTTGTGTGTTTTGAGTCAGCCAATTTATCGGCATGCGGATATCCGGACTGGATATCGGGAATGATGCCACTATCCGGATTGTCCAAATACTCATGGCAGATCCAGATATCAATTGTGTTTTGATTTAGGAACTTAAAAATAAAAATGTTCTTGTCCCACGTCTTCTATTTTATTGAGTCTTATATTATTTAAACAATAGTCTATTGGGAATATTACAATTATACAAACTAAGTTAAGTAACAAATTAAGTTATACATTAAATTAATAATATAAAAAATGAACAAATTCACAACCGTTGATCATGAAATAGCTAAAATTACAAAACACTTCAGTATCTTTTACTGTAAAATGAATACATTTTTTTCATTAGATTACAAATTGTAAGTTTTGAATATCTTTTTAAATAAAATAAATTAGTCAATAATAAGATACAAAATGTATTCATTTTTTTTTCTCAGACTTACAAATTGCGTTAGTGACCATTGACCAAGTCTAATAAAGTTATTAACATTTAGGAGACAGTTCTCCAAAATGATGATAACTGTGTCAGGTCGTAAGGTACTTTTACCTGTCTCAGTGATCTCCCCGTAACTCTCGTCTTACAAGGCTTTATATTTAATAGAAAATTTAACAACAATATACAGAACACAGGTGGGGCTAGAAAGCGATCATTACCCACAATACAATGAATTCATAAAATATACCCTCCATCATTCCTTATTAAATAAAGAGTCAGAATAGATGACATGAACAATATCAGACTTATTTTTGTTCATAGTTCGAAAAGCTACGCCATAGATTACATACGTTTTACCAAGTGGGATAACCCAATGTAGCTAAATTCAAACATTTTACTTTGTTTACGTTATTGAATAGTGTAATTAAATGTCTGTAAATAACGCGATGGAATCAAGTAACTTTAAAGGTAAGTATTCAATGTTATAGATTCTAATCATGTTATTGGTTATTATAAAGTTATTTAAAAGATAAGTATCTGATGTCATTGAAAATAAAGCTACAGTAAGACATTTGTAGTGCTGAGTGATATTTACCTGTGCTTGCGTCACAAAAAAGAGGCACTGCTCTTATTTGAAAATCAAATAACATCAAGTGAATTTGTGATATTTTTTTTTAATGTCAGAGATTTTCACAACTGCTGTACACATGTCAATAAAAACGTTGAAAGTTGTTTGAGTATATCAAGTAATAAATGATAGAAATGTGCTATAATATTTGAGAATCATGAAAGATAAGGATGTAGTAGTTTGATTTTTATATTTATTTTTTTATCCTGCTAATTTTTGTTTAGTCTGGATAAACTAAGAGTATATATAACTATATATTGCAATCATGGTATCTTCTTAAGTTTACTTAGCTCATATATTGTTATGTTTCGATATGATGTGTTGTATTTAATTTAAGATATTATCAGCTTTCAAGAAAAGAGCAAGTATCGCTATGACCTTTTTATATAAACGTACGTTTTCATTACAAATATTATTTACCAATACGAACGAACAATGTGATTCCCTGTGAATCTGTAGAAGCGAGCAAAATTTTAATATATTTTATCATATCAATTCTATTGGACTTGTATTGAAACTGAAATTCTAACCATACCCGCACCAAAAAGAATCGTTTCTTCTTTATATAATATCGAGTCGTACTGGAGATAATTTAGCTGGCAAGATTAATTAAAATAACTTACTATCTTCTTCTAAACTTGTCTGAAAATATATTTTAAAATCTTTGAGTTAAAGTTTTAAAAGTTTTGCTACATATTTTTTTTCATTGTATTTAAATAAAGTGATGTGTAGAAATATAAAATTGTTAGAAAACATTTTATAAAAATGGTCTTTATTTTAATAAAAAGGAAACAATAAATATAATTTATAAATTATGTGCCACAGATTTTTCCATTTTACAATATGTAAGTGTTATGCTACTTTGCTTCGATCCCTATATTAAGTTAGTTGGAAAATAAAATTTGAAAAGCTCATTTCCCTGATTCATGTTATTTTTAGATTTCATTTGTTCATGATATATAAACATTTATTTAATTTTAAAACAAACTAAATTCATGGATCATAGTATAAGTATTTGAAATGCTTCTTGAAAATAGTAACCTTAAGAAGAATTTCATGTTGAGCCTTATATTTGTTGTTTACGGGACTACCTATGTAATATTAATGAACATTTTACCATTGATGTCAATATTAAATATCGTGTAGATATAAAGCTAATTGGTTCATGTCATTGTACAATTTCATAATTTAAAAAATAAAATTATTTACTTCAATGACGTCCCGCAATTTTAGCAGATTTTTCACCATTTCCCCCCCTCGTCACACATCGTCACAAAAACTTAGACCAAACCTCCTCCAATATGACGTCACAGAGCTTTGCGGGACACCTCCCCCCCCCCAACCCAAACAAAAAAAACAACAAAAAATCAGTATTTTCTTTTAAAATATGTGCATGTTTCAAATATCATTTTTGTCATTTAAGTATGTACATAATGTAAGGCTGCACTCTAATATCGTAACACGCTTGATACCATGTAAAATCTTTATTACATTTTAAGCACTCAAATATTTAAGTGGAAATTTTATTTACAGTGGCGCGTTTTGATTTGACTTCACAGTTCTTAAACACCCCCTCCCCATCTTAAAACATTGTCAAAACTGTGTTACCCCCTCCCCCCCCCAGGTGCGTGATGTCATTTATTGATGGCCCCTAAGATCATTTTTGTTTGTTAACTTGACAGCCCAATTATCTTTAACTAGACGCCCCACGGCGTAGCATACGCCGCAGACTTGCTAATGGAGAGTTCTTTTACCCCTTTAATGCACTTTTTTAGGGCGCCTACGGCGCCGACCTGTTTCAAAAGCCCAACTAACTTGTCCTTGTTTGATCAATACGAAATATTAAACTTTCTGAAATGCACACAAAGTATTTTGTAATAGGGGTTCCCTTACCCAAAATTAAAATACCCTTCACATATTTTTTTTTACAGCGCATATTTAATTTGCACACCTTTTGATGCATTGGTGCAGTAATTTGGTGCGCTGCTTTCTAAAATTAGTATCTGTTGCACATGCAGATTCTTGTTGCCTCGCAGGGTCCGACCACGAAGAGAATTATATTATATAGATAGATTGTGTATGTGATATAGTTTTGTTTTTTACTAGTTATAATCATGCTACTTTGAACGTTTCAGAAAATCCACCGTATATACTCGTTCTAAAGCCGACTTTTTTAGACAAAATCTAGGGGAAAATGTTGGGGTTTACGATCGGGTCAAAGGTGATTTCTACATGTACATTGAATGTCGGTGTTGTTATTGTAGATCAGTGGTCCCTACGATCCCGCTGGGGTCTCCGGCACCATTCAGATGGTCTGTGGAAAAAAAAATTGATTTGGGGGTCCCTGCACAATGTCAGGGGGCCGTTGCAAGGCTTAAAATAAGATAACAAAATTGTGATCCATTTTTATTATTTGGGAAATTAAAATAAAATAATAAAAGAGTATTTAAATGCTTTTTCCACTAGGTGCTGTCAGTCATGGAATATAATGTGGTTTTAACTAGAAACGAAGTAGATCTATGGTAATTTCCACAGCTATAGCCAATCAAAATATTTGGATTATTGAAAAATCAAGTTTAATGCAAAAGATTTAAATCTAGAGCCCTAGAAGTAGGTCAGAAAATATAATTGCTTAATTGGAATCAATGAGGACTGCAAGGATGGGTAATTTTGATGTATCCGGAAGATTAATTTATCTAAATTGTATCCTTGCATCAAATAACTTTTTTTTCAAAAGGGCTTGACTGCAGCATTCCATTGAAAAGGTTCATAATTATTAACAGTGGTATGTTACAACAGTTAAGATTATTAGAGAGCCGAAGAAAATATGCCGACAATACAGTTTTGAATATTTTGAAATTTGGCTTTATTTCATCACCAGGAAATGGTATTTTACTTATGCGTCTGCTATGTAATAGAACTATGACAATTGAGTCAATGAAACATTCCCAGCTTAAAGAACATTTGATAAAAATCATTAGTGACAAAAAATAGAGAAGGATTTAATGTTGTTTTCCAAACAGTCAAAAATAAATATTTGAAAATACCATCACTGCAACAACTCATAGGAACAACATCCAAGCGAGATGAAGATGGACTATGAACCTTAAGGCGTACAATATTGGTAAAGAACTTATTTTACCAGCTGTAATTGAGTTAATATGCAAAGTGTTGCACAATTCAGCTTTCAACATTATAAGAATAATTCCACTGAGTAATAACACAAAACAAAAAAGGATCGACGAAATGGCTCAGTGCGAAGAAAACGTTTTTATTTGAATACTTTAAAACATCTAAATTATCTATACCGCTTGACGAGTCAACTTTACCAGGAAACGAAGCATTAGTTTTAGCTTATGAAGATTGTAAAATAGGAAACATTTTGTCAAGAATTGTCATTAGCTAAATGTTCGGAAAGAGATACGAAAGATTAAACATTATTTACTGAATTGGAAAGATTGTTTTAAATGTTAAAACTTTACCCTTGACTAATACATTTCTGTCGCTACTGGTGATGCTCCGGCAACGGTAGGAGGATACTGATGCTGTCTGGCATACTTTTTTCAGTACATTACGTCATTCATCAACATCATTGAGTCACACAAAACCACAGTGAGCGTTTGCATGGATCTCTTGAGTATGCCATTAGGGGCCGTCCATAAATGACGTCACGCGATATTTGCCGATTTTTGACCCCCTCCCCCCCTCGTCACGCGACGTCACAAAAACTTAGACCCCCCCCCTCTAAAAATACGTCACAAATCTTTGACCCCCCCCCCAAAAAAAAATAACATTAATAACAAAGAAACAAAAAAAAACACTTTATTTACTATTTGAAAATAAGTATATTTCAAATCACTTTTATTGTCATTTAAGTATTTATTATTTATTTAGTGAAGATCTAAATTGTAATATCGTAACCCGCCTGAATCATTTTTAAAAACGTTTAACCGGCCTTCAGAAAACGAACTGTGTTAACATCCTTAGCTTATATTTTATTTTAATGAATACAAATTAAACATTGACTATTGATCATCACGGTTAACGTCTTTGTTTAGAAAAAAAATTATTTAAAAATAACATTTTTAAAATGTATTTTTTTTAAAATCCCTCAATTGACTGACGACATCCCGTAAGACAGAGGTCGGCGAACAGAGGTAAATAACCTGAACTGGGGTCAAAAAGGGAATTCTTGGGGGTAATGAAGACTCATTTGGGACATATAACATCCACTACAATCCGCTAGATATATTAAAATACGTCATGTGTACGTGTACGCTTGGAACATATGCCCATTATTAAACAGGTTCCTTCCAGAAAATGCATTTTTTAAAAATTTGACAACTATGTAGATTTCTTACCTACGCACTATATGAAGACACCTAAATCTACCATACTTTCATTTATATTGACACGAGTGACAATAATTTTAATCCACATGACTTGACTTTATCACGTATCATTTCTGTGATATTTAAAATTAATGCCTTAAAAACTGAGCTAAGAAGAAAAGTTGTTTTGTTCTCCTCTCGAATTGCAATGTCAAGAATTTAATGCACTCAATAAAGTTAATGAATACTTGACTAATTTTAATGGGCTCATTTACCATTATATCTAGAACAGTGCTTCTCATACTTTTTAGTATTGCGGACCAGCAGGAATTTTTCCATTGTACCAGGGACCTGTGCACTATTTTCCCTGCACTGACATTTTTTTCTGTCCTATTTTTGAGAACATCTGCGTACCGGCATCGGTTGGCATCGGTCCGCGGACCACCACTTTGAGAAGCACTGATCTAGAAGACTAGAATGGCCAGGGGCGTTTTATCAAAAACCATCGAACAATTATATCAAATTTAAAACGTTTTTAATTCTATCAAATAGATTCCCTCCCACCTCCCCTTTTAAAGAAAAAGGATATTCCGTGTCGTTTTGACCTAAAATATCTACACATAATCCTATTCAAATCATTTTTAGACACTTGTCATGCTTGTACAACTCACTAGTAGCATTTTCGGGGGGGGGGTAGGGGTGGGGGGTGATAAAGACACTCCCCCAAATCCCCGAGTCACATGAGCAGGACCTAGAGTCTGGGTCACGCATACATAAACTTGTATATTTTGTGGTAACGGGCATGAGAGAACCAAACGTAGCTTCGGTTAGATCACAAATGCTTTGATGTCAACATCAAACGACGCAGTGTAACAATTTCATATGTTATCTTGTGGATTCTCAAACTTAAGGATTATAATTAGATTTAATTTTCGTGTCTTGATAGCATACGCCAACCAGCGTCTGATGGCCTACTGACCAGCACAATGAGAAGCACTGATTTTTAAAAAAAAAGAAAAAAAAAGTCATTAAATAAACTGTAAGCGACCAAATATTTCAGTGGATGTTTTATTTAAAGTTACCCTTTTGATGTGACGTCACATTTCTTCAACCCCCCTCCCTCCCCCTCATCACGCAACGTCACACAAGTGTGACCCCCCTCCCCCACTAGGTGCGTGACTTAATTTATGGATGGCCCCTTAATGGACAACCATAATACTGTTAAACAATGATAGCAGTAAGAAGCGTCTGTGACAGATAGGATAAGATGTCATTAACTTTCAAATATAAAGATGTGCGGATGTACAAATGGAAATAAAGCTTCTTGTATAAAGAAAAGTTAAAAATATTTACTTTATGAAAAAACTTTGTATTCTCATATTTAATGCGCATTAAAATTGTATATCATGTCAGCGCCGCACTAAAAAGCACCGTTTCTAATTTTTTTGTAATGACGCTACACGTAGGAAAACTTTTGAGTTCACAAGATAAATGAAATGATCTTAATAATATTATTTTACTCAACTTCGATTAAGTTTCATTTTTTAAATTTGATACTATAATGATTTGTATCATTGAAATGGTACAGTTAATGTAATCTAAAGACTTATATAAGACAATTTAACTTGAAGGCAAAGTGTTTTTAAAAAAGTATTTTGATTAAATTACGGAAACTATATATAATTTTTTTTATAGATCTTCTTAATTGTTGTCTAGTTCTTTAAATGGCGCGATGATTTATTACACCAATGAGAATGTCGATATTTTTAAGTGGCAAGCCACTTGACTTCGATCCCTATCATTAGGGATACAATATTTACAGAACAGTTATAATCTTTCAACCCCCGGTTTAACAGGCCAGATCAAACCAATGTCCAGCTTTTATCTCAGGTTAATCTGACCGGGCGATACTCCGTGGTTTAAATGGCCATGGCCAAACTATACCCATTCAGAAGAGAAAATACGCACTCAGGCTAGCATTAAAATCCCTTAACCCAGAATACACTTATCTTCATTTTTTAGTGTTCCCTTGAAAGAAAAACAAATTAAGAAGAAAAAAAACGTAAAAACATCGGGTTTTTTTACTATAAATCAGTTAAATATAGCTGACTATTACAAAATACACAAACACATTGTGCAAAGAAAACAATAAATTTGAGCTTTATTTTTAAACTATCACGACAGTAGACGTTTCGGCTAATGTCTTCATCAGTAAAATAACATAAAATACGTACTCACATCTATCTATATATATAATTCTCTTCATGGGACCATGCGAGACAAGCAAGCTGCAAGTATGTGCAAACGAGCATGACGAATGACCATCGCTCGGGTCAACTAATCACTGTTGGCAGGCGTGGTGGGATGAAGAAAAAAAAGGAGGGGGGGCAGGAGTGGGTGGTAACAAAACTCTTGCGTTCACTTGCCGTTCACTTGCATTGTTCCTTCACAGAAATGAGAGATTCGTAGTGTGCTGGTTATCACGTCCGGATCTTTGCATCGGTTGCCAGGATCTCTGCATCAGTTGCCAGGATCTCTGCATCAGTTGCCAGGATCTCTGCATAAGTTGCAAATGTTCAATCACGAGTGACGGCACAATTGTATATACACTTCTCCACATTTTTGTTCAAGTAGTTACAGAGTTGTTTGTACCGACAAAAAAGAACAAACAATAACCTTTGAACTTGTTTATTTAAATATGGTTTACTAGTTTGTGCTGCATCGCCGTGGCGCCTGCGGCGCCCCCCCCCCTTTTTTTAAGGGTGCCTACGGCGCCCACCTTTTTCAAAAGCCCAACTAACTTGTCCTTGTATGATAAATACGTAATATTAACATTTCTTAAATGTACACAAAGTATTTTATAATATTTTTTTAATAATTTTTTTTTATGTCAAAAGCCCAAGTAACTTATCCTTGTATAATAAATACGAAATATTACTGAAAATTAAAGAAGTATTTATATAATAATTTTTACAGTGTTAATCACCAAACGATTTTTAAACTAATGTTAAAAAGCAGCGCACCAAATTACTGCACCAAAAAATAACTATTTGAGTCAATCAGCACTGCTTACAACACAAAATTTTAAAAAAAGCAGAGTGATGTCCCTTAGCGTTAGGCTACATAATTGAGCGTAAATATATATATGAAATAGTTTGTGCTGCGGCGCCGTGGCGCCTGCAGTGCCCCCTTTTTTTTAAGGGCGCCTACGGCGCCCACCTTTCTCAAAAGCCCAACTAACCTGTCCTTGTATGATACATACGTAATATTAAACACATAGTTCATATTGTTATATCAGCTATAACAATGAAAATAATTTAATGACATGAATAAATAACATAGTAAAAATCTTCAAAACCTCTTTTTACATCGTTCCCTTTTGCAAATTTAAAATATGAGCTAAATCAATGAGGTCATATAATATCTTTTTACGCGAGAAATTTTAGAAAGCAGCGCACCAAATTACTGCACCAAAAATAACTCTTATCGAACGTCCGCATGAAATTGTTCAATTATTAATAATAGTGTGGAGAGTGTTTAATGTTAATCTGGAAACCAAAATGATTATTACATTTTTTTTTAAAAAGCAGAGTGATGTCCCTTAGCGTTAGGCTACATAATTGAGCGTAAATATATATATAATAATGTAAGCTAACCATGTGTGTTTAGTTTATTTAATAATTATAATTTTTAAATTGATTTTTATATGTGTATTTCTAGCAAACATATTTCTATCTGCCGTATTTACTCGCAATATAAGCCTATATCGCACATAAGCCGACTCCCTAAAACTATCTCTAATTGGATATGTTTAAAAAAGCATATAAGCCGACCATACAATTGTCTAATTTTACTCCAATTTTTAGTCCTAGAAATTTATTAATTTAAAGATGTAAAATGTTTACTTTTCTGTCACATACCAGTTAGTTTACCTTTTTAGAATGACACAAAGACGTGTTCTGCTCTTTCCATTTGATATAATAATATCTGAACATCCGCTCATAAATTGTTCACAACTGATGATTAACGAAGTATACATTTAGAAAAAACAAATTACACGATTTAGTGTCTGTCCTTGCGTTCATTTTGTTTTATGCGCATATAAGCCGACCACTGATTTCAGTATTGTATTTTACAGTTCTAAACTCGGCTTATATAATTAGAGTAGATACGGCATGTGTTTTAATTTAAAACACATTTATGTTGTTTATTCTGTCTAGTATAGTTTGTATAGGTTATTCAAATATGTATATCTTTGTGTGTGTGTGTTCGAGTGTTTTTGGGTGTGTGTTTGTTTTGATAATCTAAAAATGGGAAGTTTTTATATGCAAAAATAAAACAGGAAACAAATCTTTACATTTATTGAATTTTTATTTTCTAATTTGATGAGCAATACATTTTAATTTCCGGACTGCGACGCACTAAAAAGCACCGGTACCAACGTATTTAATTTAACGTTGTACGTGAGACAATTTAGGTGACAAGATAAGTGAGTACATTTTACAAAATAAATCGATCTATTCAAATGTAAAGGAAAGCTCTATGAGAGATAATATTATTGACTTTTGTTACGTAAATGTGTATTTTTGTGTAACCTAACTTTATTTTTAGATTTAGTAAATGTTTACTTAAAATATAGATTCTTACAAAAATGTAATGTAAATCTACGAAACTATTAAATTAACATAATAGCTTACATTATTATTGATATCTAGTTGATGACTTATTGTGCATTTTACATTTGAGCAGATATGTCTTTAATTAAGTGGCACGCCACTTTAATTCGCTCCCTTAAATTGGGAATAAAATGTCAAAGAATTGCTTGATCTAATATTGTTATATAAAAATGCTCTGATCAAAACCAGAAACAGCTTGTCAAAGTGATGGCTTGTTGTTAGTGTGATTTTTCGAAAGAACTCGCACTTTCTAAAACTATATCCTACAGATAAGTCGTAATATCTGTGATGTTTCTATACACTAAATATATAGTCTAAAGTTATTACCCGAAGAGAGTGTTACGCTCACTAATCGTTTTAAACATATAATTTTAAAAATATTGTTTTTAAGAGTAAGTTTCATAATTCGTCTGCCGTTAGAGAGCTCTTCATACAGTTCGTTTGTGTAATGCTCTCCAAAACACCCATTCTATTTCCAGTCTATGCATAACCTTAGTTCAGGACGAATAGAATGTTATCTGACAGTTAATATTTATGTAAATATTGGTATCATGGGAGGAGGTGGAATATAATTGATGTGTTTATTAGACGCACGTTAAATCACTAGGTTTGAGCTTGAAAATGTCCCTGCAAGTTTGGTGTGGTGATGTGCTATATAAATTATCAATATACTAGTGTATTACCCGTCAAATATGACAGGTGTTTTCAAAATGGATATATTTCAGTTTTTGTAATTGTCCCTTCTGCCTGAAAGCCGCATAGTAAAAAATCAGAAAATGTAGAGACCAAGAGAGAAAAATTAAATCTCTTTTCCATTTTGAACAATTTTATGCGGACGTTTGAAAATAGTGGGGTTTTTTGGGGTGTTTTTTTGGTTTTTTTTTGCAATATACTTTTCAAGGTTATTTTTTTTTACTGCTTTCTAAAATCTAGCGTTATGAACGGACATAGCAGAGTATATATTTTGATTATATATACGAATATATGTGTCATGAGAAAACCTCAAAGCTTAGGCTTCGCGTCATATAAGTTTGCATGAATAATAATGATATAATCATGATAATAGTAAATGCATAGTGAATTACACACAGCATAAAGTGATACTGTGGCAAAGAAGTTTGAAGTTCGACGTATTAAAAAATATTGCTGAGGAGTCAGCCGGACATTAACTTGCGGCATTGAATAGTGCGCATCAATTATGAGTGCACCAATAATATAGCACAGTGCGTTAAAAATAAATTATGTGACTGTAATGTGATCCACATCACGCATATCTGTGATTTGAAGCCGTTTAAGCTTCATCGATGATTATGACTTGTCAGTTTATTCGCCCATTTGTCCATACATTATTACCACAACATTTTCAAAACATGTAAAAAATAAACTGTAATTTTACACATGTTAATAACTATTTATTTTGCATGAAACGTAGTAAGCAACGTTTGTCACAGGATAACAGAAAAGATTAACTCATCAACTGTTAATCATATTTACAATTTAATATCCACGTGTTAGTAATTCACATAAACGTTTTTATTGTTGTCAAGTCAGCACCTTTTCAAGATCTATTATGACTTGTCAGTTTATGCGCCCATTGGTCCATACATTATTACCTTTACATTATCAAAAACATGTAAATAAAAAATTGTAACTATTTACAAATATGAATAACAACGAACTATTTATTTTGCATGAAACCTTTGAAGTAAAGTTAAGCACTGGATAAAAGAAAATATTAAGGTATCAACTTTAATATACACGTTTTAGGAATTCTAATAAACGTTTTCATTATTGTCAAGTCAGCATCCCTTCCAGTTCTATATTAAAGGCAAAGATTTTTTATTCAAAATTAGTCTAAAACACATTGAAATATTACATGTAAATAACAATAAAAAAACTGTTGTGGGGAGGAGTCCGATTTTGTTTTTAAACATACAAATATGCAATTTCAAAGTGTATAAAAGAAAAACAAAGGCTAAACTGAAGCATAAGTTGACAAATTTCATTTGCAGTAATAAATAATGGCTTTGTAGTTCAAAACGCATCGAAACTTGACAACCGAACGACAACCAATTTTTAAATCCTTTATATTAACTCGTGGTGTCTGCGGCCGACCGACCGACCTTGCTTGCTTGCTTGTCGCCAAAACTTTTGCTCGATTTTTAACCCACTTGCTCGCAAGATAGCGAGCTGAAATTTTGCAGGCAGTTTCGTACCGATGATAAAAACAATGTATCAAAATTTCAGATCGATCGCATATACCGTAATTAAATTATTGATTTTTTAGATTATTTTATTTATTCCTATGTATCATGCTATTTTTTGAGATAGAGCGTCGCGGTGCGTATTATATTGAACAACCTTTCTGTCGCGCAATAAGGTGCGTATTTTACTGACAACACTTTTTATAAACCTATTCCTGATCGGTGCGCATTATATTAAACACGTTTTACGACACAACTGCAATTTTGTATTTTTGGATGGTCTTGCGCTGCGTGTTATAATGAACATTCTTTTAGTTACGTCTCATACGTAAAGGATTTATAGTCAAAACACTTGGTTTTGTACGGGTTGTTTTTATTTAATTTCATAAACCGAAAAACTAATGTTATATGTTAATATAGAAAATTAAATTTAAAATTACGTACGTAATATTGACATAGACACATACACAAAAACGGACATTTAATACAAAAAAATAATAATATTAATCACATCAAATAAAACATTGCTCTTTTTAAATCCTTTATATTAACTCGTGGTGTCTGCGGCCGCCCTTGATTGCTTGCTTGCTTGTCGCCAAAACTTTTGATCGATTTTTAACCCACTTGCTCGTAAGCTAGCGAGCTGAAATTTGCAGGCAGTTTCGTACCGATAATAACAACAAAGTATTAAAATTTCAGATCGATCGCATGTACCGTAATTAAATTATTGATTTTTTAAGATTATTTTATTTATTCCTATGTATCATGCTATTTTTTGAGATAGAGCGTCGCCGTGCGTATTATATTGAACAACCTTTCTGTCGCGCAATAAGGTGCGTATTTTATTGACAACTGTTTTTATAAACATATTCCTGATCGGTGCGCATTATATTAAACATGTTTTACGACACAACTGCAATTTTGTATTTCTGGATGGTTTGAGGCTGCGTATTATAATGAACATTCTTTTAGTTACGTCTCGTACATAAAGGATTTATAGTGGAAACCTTGGTTTTTTACGGGTGTTTTTTTAATTACTTCGTTCCCTTCACACATTAATAAAAGCTCAAATAATGACGCCACGTCACAATATTTTATGGTGAGCAACACATTTTGTTATAATCTCGAAAGGAACTTTTTATTTTTTTATCGGGAATTACTTCGCATAGCGTAGGACTGACTGACAGACACTACTGACTTGCGTGACAATTGCAAATTATATAGTTTTATTATTATTGTTATAAAAACGCCCTTGCGTATTACTCCTATAAATATTCCACTGTCTTCTCTAAAAGTCCCAATCGTTTTATAAAATCGTTGAATTTAGTGGAGCAATCGTCCCAAAACAAGCACTTGTACCATCTAAAAGCTAAGGTAAATTTTCCTTTTAACTTACAAATATGTGCACCTGTTTTTATCACTCCTTAATTTCCCCATCGATCAAAAAGCGGTTTATTCTGGGTTTTTTAAATTATGAATGTAATTTTATGCAATTTCATGTTGTTATTTACCTAAAAAAAACTGACTACTCCATTAAAAAGTAAACCATGTTGTCATATTGTAGTTTGTTAGAATTGTTTTTTTAACACGATACACATTTTTCTTATGCTAGATTTGATAATAAACGTGAATATAAACAATCTTATATTAAAAAGTAAATTTGATCATTTTTCTTCCATGAAAAACGCTTTTCACATTTCCTAAAGTTAAATTCCAAGTATGAAACATAAAATTGTATCTTAAGGTTTAGCCTACGTTATGCTTTAAACCGTATTGACAGTGACTAAGTTAGAGTTAGTCAGGTTAGGGTGATATTACTGACGCCTGCCACTACCCATAAAAAGTACCCTTTAAAAGGTCACACATGTGCCCCTCAATATAAACAATAAATTGTTCCACCAAGTAGCCTCAATCTTAACCCAGTGCATTTTAAAACTATACATAATCCATTTTCTTCTATGGTGCCTCGGTAAGTTTTCAATGTTTGACATTTTTTAGTGATATTTTTTTACAAATTGTCATTACTTGTTGCATCGGGGCATCTTTTAAAGTGGCGACCAATCGCTAAGGATATTTTGAAGAACACGTAACAGTCACTTTTTGAAAACTGTTTTGGCCACGCTACCCGTTGAAAATAGATTAATAGACTGGACTGATAGCTACAGTATGTACTGGTTCTAAAGACGAATTTCTTTTGACAAAATCTAGGGGAGAATGTTGGGGGTGGAAGGTGGTTTACGAGCGGGTCATGGGTGATTTCTGCATATACATTGAATATCGGTGTGCTTATTGTAGATCAACAAGGTTCCTGTCTACATTCTACAATATTCGACTGCTCTACAGAGAAGCTATACACGATTATCATACTTCTGCACTTATTTTATTTATTCATTTTTATTTATTTGTGCGAATGTTTCGATAAATTGTTTTAAATTTTTCTAACAATGAATATTAATGCACGCGCTTTTGCGACTTTTTAGCAAAGAAAAAAAACACTGGCAACTCTTGCCTATCAAAGAACACAAAGACAAATAATGGGGCAATCCTCCGAATCCCGGTCCCAAATTATTTTAAACTAAAAAGAGGAAGTATAGCACATCAAAGTATGTTATTTATTGATAGAACACAGCGCACTTGTTACTTATTTTCCTGTAACCAGTAATGAAATACTCAATATTGTAATTGTCACATAGTATTTCCAAATAGTTGCCGAAAACGTTCAGTTTGTGACTGTCGCGACTATAAGTCCGACAAGACACAAATCTTGCTTGAATACAGAGCACAACATGATATACGAAAGTTAACGTTTCTCTTGATTCGCAGTCCTTCGATAGTCTGAGTGTGAATGCCCTGTGTGCTGAATGAACGAACTCATAAGCGTGCACAACAACTGCCTCGTTATTTTTCGAGCGAAATTCTGATAGCCTTGCCAAACGTCTGTGACGACTGTTGT
Organism: Ampullaceana balthica; assembly: GCA_944989445.1. Lineage (NCBI taxonomy): Eukaryota > Metazoa > Mollusca > Gastropoda > Lymnaeidae > Ampullaceana > Ampullaceana balthica. Next base: position 33,273 of record CALYLW010000172.1, on the reverse strand, counting down.
CCCTGGCAACACATGATTAGAGACAATGCGTTTCAATGTTTGTAAAATTTATGCAAATACGCTGAAATATGTTCTAATTAACAAAATGTCAGTAATGACGTCATTGTTTATAACTGAGACGTTTCCGTGTCATGACACACGCAAACTAATTTGGGACATGATTCGGAGGATGTAACAAAATAATTTACTGTGGCATTTTTTTAATTTACGAACTATATTGAAGAAATATTTCTGTTGTTGTTTAATGACTTTATTAAAATGAATAATAAAAAAGGCGCATTTTCTTTTCGTTTTAATCAAATAAAAGGGATCTAGCGAATGCTTTAAAAATGACTTCTTCTCTGTTAATCAAATCTCATTGTTCTTTAACCTAAAGAAAGTAAACAATCATAATTACCATTTTAGCCTGTATTTTAAAAAAAAATTGTACCATTTTTTTAAACTCTGTGCTATTATTTTTTGGGGTCGGCTTAAGAGCGGGTTACACCCTTTTAATAATATTCTCTTCCAAAGAGTGGGGGGTCGGCTTATGAACGAATGGGATTAGAACTAGTATATACGGTGTGTTTAATAATTATATTATCATGTCTCTATTTGGGATTAGTGTTAAATGCATTTTATATGAAAGAACACAAATTTAGCACAGACAATTTGCATTATAGTGAATATTTTTTAGTCGACAGTTGGTAACCCCTATAAAACCCGTCACGACCCCATTGGTTGGGAGCCACTGCAATAGAGGATAGAAGAAGACAGGGCAAAGTTGTAATAATATATTAGGCAATTAATTCTCAATTGGAAATAAAACCCATAGATAAATATTAAATGCAATATACGTGTGCATTGTTTAATTTAATCAAATAAAATTCATAATATTCTACCTTACATGAAGCATAATCAGAATAAAAATATAATTTTAAGGCAGCATTTTCTTAATTCTTTCAAAAAGATTATAAAGCTGGATCTCATGTTGAAATTTTATTTTTCAGTTGTAAAATAGCTATTGAGAATATTTCTGCATACTGTATTCATCTAGTCTGTTGTAAGAAATATAAAGTATAGGATTTCTGACCTTAAAATACTAAATAATACTTTCTCAGAAATAATCAATTGCAAAATTTTATTAAATGATAAATTTTAACTAAGAATGCATTTCAATTTTGTCTTGGTTTCACATGTTTTAGTGAATATATATTAACTAGGTAGCGCTGAGGCACCGTGGCGCCTACAGCGCCCACTTTTTTAAAATGCCCAACTAACTTATCCTTGTTTGATAAATACCTAAAAAGTATTTTATAATTGGGGTTGTAGGGCGCCTACGGCACTCACTGCAGCTGTAGGGCACCTACGGCGCCTACTTTTTTTGTCAAAAGCCCAAGTAACTTATTCTTGTTTGATAAATACGAAATATTAAACTTGTTGAAATTTGCACAAAGTATTTCATAATTATAAATCCTTAAATCCTATTTTTACATCATTCCCTTTTCAAAAATTAAAACATAAGCTAAAACAATGACGTCATATAGTATTTTTTTTACAGCGGGTCTTTAATTTATAATTATTTTGCATACCATTTTGCGCGCCTTCAATGCACGCCTTGTATTAAAATATAGGCTCAAAAAGTGACGTCATAGAGTTGCACTTCTAACCTGTGAGCCAGTGACTTGGACTATTATATTATATACGAGAGCAATGCCCGTGCGATGCTACGGGTAGGCACAATGAAAATAACTTTATTTGGATTTGAGTTTCACATTCCCCTTAATAATGTGTGTAAACGTATCAGGAAATTAGGGTAGTGATAAATCAAACCCCTTCTTTATAAAAATCACGATATGTGTGTCTAGAAAATAGAAAGTATGATGAATTTAAATATTACCCATCAATTTTGGTATTTCTGCTTTAATAACGCACGCTTTTCTCTATATACTTTACCAGAATAACAAAGGTCCTTAACAGTTACAAAAATCTAATGGGCAAGGCTCAATTTCTTTTTCCATGAATCAAAAAATGAAAACAATATCTTTGATTCATTTGGTTCTAGGAAAAAGCTCTTAAAATCACCCACTCCATTTTATAAGCTAAGTATGAAATTAGTTCAAGACGATTAGGATATTTTTTTAGCATAGTAACAAAGCAATACATTGGCAGATACTTGTTTCACTTAAATAGCGGATTATTTTTCTTTGCATTTATATTCAAGCTTTTTTTCATTGTAGCTGTTTTAGCTTCTAAAATGACATATAAGTTAGGGCTTAATATATAACATCTAGTATGTAGGCATTTGATTTTAAAACAGAATAGTGTTTAAAAAAATCAGTCTGTATACAAAACTTTATCCTCGTTGTATAATATTGCTCAGATAAACTCAAGTATTTATGTCACGATATCATTTGCTGTTAGTGTATTTTTTTGCCAGAACAGGGGTAGGCACAATTAAAAAAATAACTTTATTTGGTTTTGGGTCTCAAATTTCCCTTAAAAATGAATGTAAATGCATCATGAAATCATTAAATTTCTTTTATAAGAAAACTACACAAAAAACACATCACCGCTGGGCCCAATAATGTGCTATTAATATCGCCACGATGTTTTTTGCTTGGAATTTCGACTTTCGCAGAAAGATGCGCGCACACATACCTACAATTCATTGGGTTCAAATATTGTGTTTCATTTGCAAGTAGTAATTTATTATATAAAAAATGGGTAATTTATATTACTGTTTCATTTTTCAGAAAATTATTGTAAGGTACGATATTAAAAATAAAATTTATTTAGTTTTTATTGCATTAAAGTAGCACAAATAATTTGTGTTTTTCATTACAATACTGTTATTCATTAAAAAATGTTACGCCTATCAAATTAAAGTAATGTATAAATAATTTGAATTGGTCTGTTTTATGGAAAATTAATAAGATTTATGGCAAAATAATGAAAATATTCAAATTTCTCCTTTAATAAACACCACAATATGCATAAATAATTTTGAAAAAGACACACTTTAAAATTTCAAGCGTCTTTGAAAAATTGACATCTGAAGAAGTAACTAGTAAAATTAGATAAGATGCTTAAATTTTATTCAATTAAATGCAATCTTTTTCTTCTCTGTGTTATCTCAACTTATGGGAACCCGTCATTTTTTAATCCTTTATTTTAACTCGTGGTGTCTGTTTGAATCCTTGATTGCTTGCTTGTCGGTCGCCAAAACTTTGGATCGATTTTAACCCACTTCCTCGTAAGCTAGCAAGCTGAAATTTAGCAGGCAGTTTTGTAGCAATGATACAAACTATGTACCAAAATTTCAGATCGATCGCATGTACAGTATTTAAATTATTGAATTTTTAGATTATTTTATTTATTCCTATGTATCATGTTATTTTTTGAGATAGAGTGTCGCCGTGCGTATTATATTGAACAACATTTCTTTCGAGCAATAAGGTGCGTATTTTATTGACAACACTTTTTATAAACATATTCGTGATCGGTGCGCATTATGTTAAACATGTTTTACGACACAACTGCAATTTTGTATTTTTGGATGGTCTTGCGTTGCGTATTATAATGAAAATTCTTTTAGCTACGTCTAGTACATAAAGGATTTATATTGAAAAACTTGGTTTTTTACGGGTTTTTTAATTTAAATTAATGCAAACCCATTGCACGAAACAAAGAGATTTACTAATACAAAACGCTGTTATATCAGTCAAACAATTTGTGAAGAGTCGGAGATATCAACTGAACGCTAAGTTAGAAGGAGAAAAAATACGAGTGGGGAAAGTTAAGAACATGTGGTTCTATCTTTCGAAAAAGAAGTACAACGAGAAATGTTTTATCCATGGATGGAATTATAACAGAAAATAAAAGAAGGCTTTGATGAGTTGCAAGTCCTTGCAAGAAAATATTCGTAAATAATACCATGTAACCTACTATATGAAGCATTTTTGAACATCAAATAAATTACTTTATTGACATTGATAAAGAACAGTTCAATATTGAAAGAAAAGTGATCCAGGTTTTTATGGCTGTACCTACACTACAAGAAGAGGCCTTATGTTAGAAAAACGGGAAAAAGGGTCCCCTTGATCTATTTAATTCTTTCAACGGTATCGATTGGAAAATTCTGTACCCAAAATTGTAATTTTGCTATGTTTTTTTTCAACAATTGCTATTAGCGTCGCTAGCTGTGAAAGGAGCTTCTCCAAACTGAAGTTGGTAAAAAATTATCTTCGTTCTACAATTAGCGATTTAAGACAACAAAATCTTGTAATATTGTCCATAGAACAAAATATTACAAATAATTAAAATTTTGATAGCATAATACACGAATTTTCTATTATGAAACATAGGAAAGTAAATGTATAACTATAATGTATACAATTTTTTTGTTTGGTTATGGTTTTTGGGCTTAAATTTGGAATATGTTTGGTCTCTGTTCCTGTGACCTCAGTAACTTTCTTGTGGCTTTTAAAAAAGGATAGTTTTTTTTTAAATAAATGTGTATTTATAGGTATAACATCTTATGCGGCCTCTTTAATTACTGCTTACATAAATATGGCATGTAATGGTAAACATGTTCCCCACCTTTACTTCGTTTCAATTACAATAATTTATTCATGTTTATTAATTTATAAAAACCATAATATAATCGACTAATTTGCCGTCCATAAATCAAGTCACGCGATTTTGGCTGATTCCCCCCCCCCTTTTTTCCGTCCTCGTCACACTGCGTCACAAAAACTTAGACCCATTCTTCAAAATGACGCAATAAAGTTTTCATTACCCCCACCATAAAAGCCGCATTTTCTATTTGATAATGGGCATGTTTCAAATCAAATTTTTGTCATTTAAGTATGTTTTTAGTGCAAGGCTGCACTCTAATATCGTAATTGCGTTTTACGTAAACGTCATTAAATAAAGTTCTAGTAATCAATATTTAAGTGGTAATTTTATTTAAAGTTGGGCGTTTTGACGTGACGTCACATTTCTCAAACACAGGCCGCTCGTCACACATCGTCACAAGTGTACGACTCCCCTCTTCGCCACAGGTGCGTGACGTCATTTATGGACGGTCCCTAAAAAGGGCGGCACATTGAACACCGCCCCGGGCGACAAAAGTTCTAGCTACGCCACTGAATAGTATTTTTGACGTGATGAACATGTAATGCCGGTCGAGACGGCTGTTGGAGGGGAGTTACAACATGCCACCGAACGGTGGCAGAACGTCCTTTGGCGGGTTTTGTTGCTCGTATGTTATAATATTGAACGTAGGTCAAATTATATTTCCCGTCAGCGTCGCACCACAAAGAACCAGTGCTGAAGTATGTAACATAAAAACGTATTTGATTAACATGTTTGGGAAAGTTTAATTATAACATAATTTTTAAAAAGTGGTTTTTAATTTATATTTCCAATTACTTGAGATTAGTAATAACCATTGTGTTTCTTTGCATAAAAATTAAAAGAATGTACAGAAACAAAAAATTCCCTAACACAAATAGATTTAAAAACGTTATTTATTTTAAATTAAGAGAACTATAGAATGTATATATCTATCTTAATATCTATGCAGTACTTAATGTTTCAGTGCCTTATACTTCTTTCCCTGGGACTGATAATTAATATCCATGTAGCACGCTACTTGATCTCGGTCCCTACAAATAGGGATACAATATTAATGAATTGTTTAGATTCTCCTACCATGATAAACCCTTATTTACTTTTAATATATTTATATCACTTGATCTTGTTATCATAATTTGAGGTGTTTCTTTTAATTAGTAATTAAGATTAGAATAGGATAATTAGCAATGACTTTTGTGTCCAAATTTCACAAATCAATTAAAGATTCTTAGGAATATTGTTATAATGTGTTTAAGTAAATCATAACTAATGTCAAAATGGGATTGTTTCTAACCTTCAAATGGAGATATTCATCAAATATAAGGTGTATTACGTCATTGGTTGTAACGACTTATGAAGATTTAGAATCAACACGATGAAAACAAATGAACTCCAACAATTCACTAAACTCATTCAATAAATATAATCAATGGCATTACGTTGTTAAAACGAAACATATTATTCACATCTAAAAACATCTTGTATATATAACAACCATTTGCACATTTGTCACAATACTTATTATGTTTGCAATTAAATGGATTTTTAAAATAAGTGAGATAAATTGAAATTTAAGATAGCTGTCAATCAATATACAGGTAAAAGTGCACGACACATCTAAATCAGTTTATTTGATAGTTTTACCTTTTAAAGATTTGCTTTTTTTGAAAGGTATTGGGAACAGAAAAAATATTATAAATTTTTATGTCGGTGGCATCAGTGTCGTAGCTAGGAATTTGTAGAGATTTAGGGGAGCGGAGGGCTAGGCCTCTTTGTGGCCCCTCCCCCTCCCTAGCTACGCCACTGGACGGCATATAGTTTAATATAGATCGAAAGTATAGTTAATGTTATCTGAAGGCATCTATCTCTACATAACACAATAAAAAAGCGTGTCATTATGATTCTATGAGAAGATATCCCAACAATATTCTGTGGTAATATATCTCAACATTATCCAAATGGATGTGATCTAATCACTTGATCTGTATTGTATTGTTGATTAAACATAGTCTCAATGTTCAAATCTTTTGTAATTTACCCATACGTTCCATTGTTATGGTCTAACAATGTATAAAAGGTGAAATGAATGAAGTACGATTATCCGATGTTTGTCCCACGACCAATGTGACTAACAATGTCCTAAAAGTCTTGTCTAAACACATTTTAATAACATGTTAGATGGTACCGGTATAATCGTGTGTGTATCTTTGTTGATGTAGTCTACAGAAAAGCTAGGCTAAGAAGATGTCTGGAGCATACTATTGTCAATCTAATCAGGAATTGCTGTTATTTGAGCTGCATGCCATCTAGATAGGCATGGGTTAAAAACTTACAAGACCTACAATTACGTATGAAAACGTAAAACTACAAGACCCAAGTTTGCTTTATCAAAGACATACGCATCGATTATCTTAGATAGATGTGATGCATTATTATTTTTAAAAAATACCTGCTTGAAAAAGTAAGAAGTTACAATTTGTTTTGTAAGTCACGTAGAAATTATTTTAACTTAAGTATATTATGTATTTTTGGTACATTTTTTTACGGAATATAACTTTGTAAAAACATTTGAAAAACATGTGATTTTTATTTTAAACTTTTTAACCTGATTTTATAAATCCTTTTACAGCATTTAATGTGTGTGATTATCTATTTATTTCGTTTTCACAAGGAAGCAAGTTCAAATAAATATGGCAAAAACAAAATCGAAAAACGATGATTGTAAAATCATAATATTAATTAATGACTTATTTCTGTGTTATGGTACTTACAGTTGCAGAAATATATAATATTTTTATATATGTGTATCAAAAAGCATAAATATTTTTGTTGACTCTGTCTTTATTACCCATTCTAATTTTACTCGATTTGAACCATTGTTGAAAAATATATCAATCATGATCTAGAATGAAATCAATTGGGTTTTTAACTATACACTTGACACTATCGAGCCATTGATGTCATTTTTTTAATGATTTAAGCTGAATAAATATTATTGTGTTTAAATTCAAATTATCACCATGTAATTTAACGAAGTTGTACAGTACGTTTACACAAAAGTTGTACAGTACGTTCACACAAAAGTTGTACAGTACGTTAACACAAAAGTTGTACAGTACGTTCACACAAAAGTTGTACAGTACGTTCACACAAAAGTTGTACAGTACGTTCACACAAAAGTTGTACAGTACGTTCACACAAAAGTTGTACAGTACGTTCACACAAAAGTTGTACAGTACGTTCACACAAAAGTTGTACAGTACGTTCACACAAAAGTTGTACAGTACGTTCACACAAAAGTTGTACAGTACGTTCACACAAAAGTTGTACAGTACGTTCACACAAAAGTTGTACAGTAAGATCACACACAAGTTGTACAGGACGTTCACACAAAAGTTGTACAGTTCGTTCCCCCAAAAGGTTATGACATAATTTATTTTAATACCAATTATTTAGGGCTGGGGGCCCAAAATCTCATTTTCGTGACATGAGTTCCATAAAAAGTATTTTTAACAGTTGCTAATTGATCTTCACACAACTTGATACATACAAACTTGTTGGCCCATATTAAAATTATAAATGGGAACCAAACTCCTAAATTCACTTCTTCGGGTCTAGGGACCCCACTTTTTTGGTTTACTTTTAAAGCTTTTTACCCATTAAAATTTTAAAATTTTAACAAATATTGACACATATTGTCATCATGATCCAGATTGAAAATTTCAGGCCTATGAACCTAATATCTTGGTCCATATTGAAAATGTCAGGCCTAAGAACCTAATATCTTGGTCCACATTGAAAATGTCAGGCCTATGAACTTACTATCTTGGTCCAGTTTGAAAATGTCAGGGCTGTGAACTTAATATCTTGGTCCACATTGAAAATTTCAGGTCTATGAACTTAATATCTTGGTCCACATTGAAAATATCAGGCCTATGAACTTAATATCTTGGTCCAGATTGAAAATATCAGGCCTATGAACTTAATATCTTGGTCCACATTGAAAATGTCAGGTCTATGAACTTAATATCTTGGTCCACATTGAAAATGTCAGGCCTATGAAATTAATATCTTGGTCCACATTCAAAATGTCAGGCCTATGAACTTAATTTCTTGGTCCACATTGAAAATGTCAGGCCTATGAACTTAATATCTTGGTCCACATTGAAAATGTCAGGCCTATGAACTTAATATCTTGGTCCACATTGAAAATGTCAGGCCTATGAAATTAATATCTTAGTCCACATTGAAAATGTCAGGCCTATGAAATTAATATCTTGGTCCACATTGAAAAGGTCAGGCCTATGAAATTAATTTCTTGTTCCGTTTTGGCTGGGGTCCTTGGTGTCCTTTTAATCTCAATCTTTAAAGCTTTATCCTTATTAAATCTCGCACTAATTGGGCTTCGGGGCCCATTAATGTCGTTTTTTACATAAGGGTTATTTACATTATTTGTAAACGTTTGGTGAAAGGTCGTTCTCTTTTTGTGCAGCCAAACAATGGAATTCTCTCCCATTACACATACGTAGTATTCAAACAACCAAGCCTTTCAAGACTGCACTTAAGACACATCTTTTCAAAATGTATTTTTAAAATTGATGAAACAACATTTCTTGTAAATGATTAACGTAGCTTATGTATAATGTATTGTAATTTTTTGTGTTTGTTGTGATATGAAAGTTAATTTAATACTTATAAGTATGTTATTTCTTTCATGTAAAGCGCTGTGAGCCCAGTTCCTTACTGGGATACAGCGCTATATAAATAATCAATTTATTATTATTATTATTATTATTCTCCGACAAAAATAAAACTTTAAAAAGTTCTTGAATACACTCCCACAAAGTTATTGAATACACTCCCACAAAGTTCTTGAATACACTCCCACAAAGTTCTTGAATACACTCCCACAAAGTTCTTGAATAAACTCCCACAAAAGGTTCTGTCTAAAATAATAGTTTCTTGATCAAACCTGGTGCATTAGATTTTGATGAGACAAAATATGTCCAAAAGTAAACAGGTTTCATTTTGAAATTCTACGCGTAACTGAATTAACGGTCGACAACACGGCAGAAAACGTTCGCAATGTTTAGCCTTTTCCTTTATGACCCCATCTTCACGAAATTTGTTAGTCGGCTTCCCTGCTTTAACCGACACTGATGAGCGTACTTATTTCGTTAGTATGACGTCAATGTCATGCGCCTTATTGAACCATACCAACGTCTTTATACTTATGAACCCATCTTCCAGATATTTGGCATATATATTATTATTTTTTTAAAATTTATTTATTATAACTTATTAAAATATGTCTGTGTGTTTCTATGTGTGTTTTGTTAAATTATTTTTACAATGTAACTATACCGATACATTTGAACTTAAATTTCGTTTAAATGCTATTGATGCACGGACAATACAACTTTGGAGCAGGAAACATTGCTTTTTTGTGTGTTGTCATATAAGACGTTCAACAAAATTGTTCTTCCCTTTAGCGTCGCACCACAAATCACCAGTGCTGTTCTATTTAATATTAACTTTTACTTGAAAACTTAGATCAGGAGATAAATGATAGCTTCTTTATATTAAACATGTATAACATTATAATTTACACTTCTATGAGATTTGTGCGCTACTTAAATATTTCCTTGCGTGAAGCTTATAATATTTTATTGGAAAATAACATTTGAGGAAAATAATTCTTTTTAATAATCTGCTCATTTCACTTTTATATAACCATTAAATGTATATACATATTTTAACAAATAAGCCAATCTACATTTTTATGTAGTATCAGTGAAGGTCCAAATAATCTGTTCATTTATTCTAGTGGCACCCCACTTGAACTCGGTCCGTATAATTAAGGATACAATGTCAATGAAACTCCGACATCGATAAGTCTTTTTTTAATTTCAAAAGCTGATCTCATTGTTCATAGTATAATAATTTAAATGTCTCCTCGCAAATAATATACGACATCAAAATTTCATAATTAGAATTTTTCATTAACAAATAAATACAAACTTAATTTATTTTTGTTTTTAAACTATTTTTTCTATTCTTTAACTATCTTATTAAAATGAGAATGAAGTACGGACACATTAAAATAATCTGTGTGAAAAACATGTAGACTGTTGACTAGACATTTTATAGCAAATCTGTTTATAGCATGTAATGTGGATCAAATTGACATGGAAACAATAAAATAAAAGAAAATCGCAAGGGTGTACGAAATACAAAAATCGGTTTAAGTGACTAAATCTGTCTTCAGTTTTCTTTAAGCAGTGCTACCAACAAATTTCAAGGAAAGTTTTTTAAAGCGGCTGAAAAAAATTGAAAAAATTACTGAAACTTGGCGAAATATTTGATATTGAGGAAGGGTGGAGATTCCATATTATGACTTTTTTTTTAAACCTGTAGATTTTCAACGTATTTTTATAATACATTAAGTTTTATGGTTTTGTGTTTTTAAAACCTATTTTTTTTTCTTTCAATTGTGTGCAAGACAGACGTTTAAAGTGCTCAAAAAGTTGTAACATTTCTGGACATTTCCCCATATCAAATAAATCAATAAAGCAACTGCAACATATGTATACGGACTCACCGCTTGTAAGTACGCTGTAACTTTTATTGTCAATAATTGTATGTGTAGTATTTTTTTTGTTTTGTTTTTTTGTTTTTGTTTAGTATATTGCTAAATTTTATTTTAAACAAATATATTCGTTCTTTTAGTGAATAATAAGATACAAAAAGTATTCAATTTAATCTTTCTCTAAGACTTTAAATTGTCGTAAGTTACTATTTACCCAGTCTAATAAAGCGATTAACGTTAGGAGACCATACTCCAAAATGAGGATAACTGTGTCAGGTCATAAGGAACTTTTACCTGTCTCAGTCATCTCCCCTTAATGTGCTTTTCTTAATTTTAGGAATGTCGCTAAATTCCAATATTTTTCTTTGGTTAGGTTATTGAATAGTGTAGTTTTAAGGTCATTAAATAAGGAAATGGTATCAAGTAACTTTAGAGGTAAGTGTTTTAAGTTATTTACCTAATCAAGTTACTTGTTATTATTAATAACTCGATTGTATCAGGTAACATTAAAGTTAAGGGCTTAAAGTTATTGACCAAATTATGTTACTGGTTATAATAAAGTTATTTCAGAGAAAAAGTATTTGATATCATTGAAAATAAAGCTACACCAAGATATATGAAGTGCTGAATGATATTGACCTGTACGTCTGTCAAAACAAAAGGGAACTTGTCTTATATGAAAATCACACAACATCAAGCTAATTTGTGATATTTTTTAAATATCAGAAGTTTTCACAACTGTTGTACAAATGTTAAGAAAAATATATTGAATTAAATGATAGAAATGTGCTATAATATTTAAGAATAAGGAAAGATGAGGATGTAGTAGTTTGATTAATGTGATCTTTAATTTGATATTCTGCTATTGTTTTCTTTGGCTGGATAAACTGAGAGTATATATAAATATTTATTGTAATTATGTTTTCTTCTTTAGTTGATTTAAACTGAGAGTATATATAAATATGCATTGTACTTATTTTGTCTTCTTTAATGGTTTAGCTTATTAGATAATATGTTAAGATAATATGTGTTGTATTATATTTAAGAAATTATCAGTCTTCAAGAAAAAGCAAGTATTGTTCTGACCTTGTATTGTATATTTACCTAAAACGCTGAATCATTCATTATCACTCTCTCTTAAAGCTTTTAAAATAAAAAAATATCTCTGTTGTTTAGTATGATTCTGATAAAAATACTTTCTTTTAGTAAGTAAGATACAAACCCCGGAGTTGAATCAACGAAGATGTACTTATTGAAAACACGCGATTCACCTCTTTAAAGTTACGAACTCATATAATATGGAGCATTTTGATATGGAAATTGTATAATATAACAAAATATCAAGGGTTAAACATACAAAAAATCGATCAAAGCAACTAAATCCCCAGTCACAGTTTTCTTTTAGCTCTGCTACCAACACAGTTCAATGAAAATCCTTTCAAGTAGCATAAGTAAATATAATAAATGAATGAAACGTGGTTTAGTATGTGAGATTGTGTAATGCTAGAGAGTCAATAGTATTTAAAATATTTATAATACACATTTAAATTTAACTAAAACTTGTCACTTTGCCATTTATAAGTTGGTCATTTATTAGTTATATAACTTATCTAAAAAAGACTTTCAAATTTCATTTCAAGAGCTAGATTTTGCCTCACATAAGTTATGACGTCCACAAAATATGGCTGCCTGATTTTTCATTTGTGAGATGCCAAGGATATTTCGTATATTTCTATTTTTGACTTTAAACAATGCCGAGTAAATGAATAAAAATGGCTTTAAACAAGCTGATAATATTTATCACAAACACTGTCTAACTAGTGGCGTATGGAGAAGTTTTAAACAATGTGAAATATGTATCACAAACACTGTCTAATTAGCGGCATATGGAGAAGATTTTGTTAAGAATTTTTTTAAACGTCTTTAAATTGGGCTATACTTTATTTTGACAAGTCTCTTTGTACATGTTAATTATAATATATTTAAACTTAAGTTCGAGATGATAACAAATGTGTAAACTTTCAAAATGAATTTGGAATATTTTATTTTACTTCTTAAAATTGTTCAGCTTTTTATTGATTTTAAAAAAAAATTAAATTATTGTATTATTTATCTATCAATATACATAATTCCCGTTGTCTGTATGTATGTATGTATGTATTGAAGAATGCTGTTAGGTGGCGCTGCGATCGATTTTGTATAAAAAATATTATATGTCGTCATTGTTTATGCTTATATTTTAATTTTTGAAAAGGGAACGATGTAAAAATAGGATTTGAGGATTTATAATTATTATGAAACTAGACGCCCCGCGGCATAGCATACGCTGCAGACTTGCTCAAGGAGAGTGCAAAGAGAGTGGAGAAAGAAACGTACACAAACTACAGCACGAAGAAATCAAAACAACGCGAGTGATCGTCAGTTAATAAATGGGAGACGGGTAACACAACCTCAATGTGGATGTCTTTACGTTTACTCGTTACTTTTTATTTACTTAGTGCTGCTTTTTTGTGTCTGTACTCTCATCCCCCCAACCGTTCTTTGCACTTTTTATAATGAGCAAGATTGCAGCGTAAGCTACGCCGCGGGTCTCTCCAGAGTTCCTTCTTTTCATTGACTCACAGTTGTTTGCCCAAACCCACACCATTTTGACAACTTTATCTTTCAGGAAGTCTTCACCCGTCACTAAATCATTAGCCGCTTATGCTACGCTGCGTGTCAGCTAGTAACTATATAATACAAATAACATTTCAACGTTATTGATGAGCAAATAACACCAAAAAAAATCAGAGCGCTAAAGAACTGGAAAAATAGTTTTTATTCATGGAAATTACGTCGTCAAATAGTAGGTGCAACGAAATTGCACTTTCCTTCAGCGTCGCACCACAAACAACCAGTGCTGACGAATGTAATAAAAAAAATAATTGAAAATCTTAGATAAGAAAATTAATGATTGCATCTTAAATTAAAAAAAAATTAAACTATAATTTACACTTCGATAAGATGTTGTATTAATAATGTGTACTACTTAAATGTTGCCTAGCATGAAGCTTATAATAATTTATTGCAACGTAACATTTGAGGAGAGAAACACATTTTAATATCTTATTCATTTCACTTTTAATATAACTATTAAATGTATATATTTACTTTGAAGATATGCCCTATCTACTTGTTTTAACCACCATACTTTTCTCATTGGAGTTAATCTTATATTTTATCCTAGTGGCACGCCACTTGACATCGATCCCTATTATTAGGGATACAATGTCAATGTAAGAGTAGGATTCTCCAAACCCGATAAACAATTATTTAATTATAAAAACTGATTTCATGGATCATAGTATAATAACTTGACGTGCTTCTTAGGTATAGTAACCGTAGTTTCACGTGAAAATTCACATGTTTGACAACAAAGAGAAAAGGGGAGCGGACATGTGTTAAGAAGGAAATGCGATTGTTTATGAGGTCAACTGAAGTCCAAGGTCCAGCATATTAGTGTGGTCACTGAGTCGGGGTGGACACCTGGGTTACGTGAGGTCTGTAGTTGTAAGAGGTAAAGACAAGATGGTTGAGAAGTTGAGTATTTGATTTGTGTTATTTGAATTCTAGAGACCACTGTGGTTTTTTGTGACATATGTGTATACATTGGATATTTCGGTATTGAAGAGAATTTCCTTTGACTTCACGTGTTGCAAAAAATTGTTGTGCGAGAGATGTTAGTATTTCATTACGCCTACAAACAAATGTGAAAGTAAATCAGCCACAAGACAAGTGACACTTAGGTAGCATTTCATTATTAGCCATATATTTGTTATTTTAGTGACTACAAACTTATATATATTTTTTTTCAAAATAGAAAATCTACACATTATAAATAAAGCACGTTATAAAACCTACACATTACTTAAATCAACTTTAATTTCTCTGTATATCGCCTTATTTTCTAAGTGAAAATGTGTGTCGTCTGTTTTTTGTAACCATATAATCATAGACAGTAAAACTTAACATTTTGGTTTTACCCCCTATGATGGTGTCGTCCGGTGCGTCCCACACCCCCACACCCACTAGTGACACCTAAGGCCACATATAATCATCATCCAGAATAAATTTCAAGAAGGATAAAAACTAGGGAATATGGTTTTTTTACTATTTGCCGGATCCGGAAAGTTTGCCATAATATTTGCCGGATCCCGGATTAAGGATCCGGATATCTCCACATTTAAGTGTTATATCTAAGAGGGTGTACTTTACTCGTTTATATCTAGTATTTAATATTATTTATTAAACATATTTATTTCTAACAAATGGAGGGTACCTGCTATCTAAAATGACGGTTTGTGACACTGTCAACGTCAAAGATGAAATTTTACAATGAATTGAATGAACGAACTGGTACGAAGTTCAACGAACTGTGTAATGTATCAAGCAAACAGTGTTGTACTGAGTTTGTAGTGTGGTGTACAAGAGGTCGTGATCTAGAGCTATGGGGCCGTCCATAAATGACGTCACGCACCTGAGGGGGGTCACACTTTTGTGACGATGCGTGACGAGGGGGAGGGAGAGGGGTTGAAGAAATGTGACGTCACATGAAAAGGGTAACTTTAAATAAAACTTCCACTGAAATATGTGGTCGTTTACAATTTATTTTAATTTTAAAATCAGTGCTTCTCAATGTGCCGGTCGGTAGGCCATCAGACGCTGGTTGGCATAAGCTATCAAGACACGAAAATTAAATCTAATTATAAACCTTAAGTTTGAGAATCCACAAGATAACATATGAAATTGTTACACTGCGTCGTTTGATGTTGACATCAAACCATTTGTGATGTAACCGCAGCTCCGTTTGGTTCTCTCATGGCAGGAGTCGTCGATTTTATTTTCCAAAATATACAAGTTTATGTATGCGTTACCCCGTTATGCTCACATGACTCGGGGGAGAGCGTCGTTAACCCCCCCCCCGAAAATGCTACTGGTGAGTTTTACAAGCATGACAAGTGTCTAAAAATGATCTGAATAGGATTATGTGTAGATATTTTCAGTCAAAACGACACGGAATATCCTTTTTCTTTAAAAGGGGAAGGGGAGGGGGGAGGGAATCTATTTGAAAAATTAAAAACGTTTTAAGTTTGATATAATTGTTCGATTCGTTTCTGGACAAACGCCCCATGCCATTATAGTCTTCTAGATCAGTGCTTCTCAAAGTGGTGGTCCTCGGACCGGTGCCGGTCAGCGGGAAAAAACATCAAAGAATTAAGGCTGTCAACAATTAATTTAAATTTAATCGTTAACTTTTGAAAAAATAACGATTAATTAATCGTTAATTTCGATTTAAACCAAAAATTGAAATTTATAGTTTCATTAGTAACATTTATTAAAATACTTGTCGAAAATCTAAATAACACTGAAATGTCTTCTTTATATTACATCTATCAAGCAACAACGCAAACAGACAAGTGTATTGACATTATTTTGTTCAAGTGATGAGCGAGTCTTATTGACAATATAACAAGCCGAGCTGAACAATCGTTGACATAGCTTTAGATTCGATTGTCTCAGCTGAAGTTTCCGATACTTTAGTGCATGTTTGGTTTGCAGGTGAGATGTAAGCGAAGTGTTAGAACCATGGTAGCAATGTTGCCTTTAAGCAGCGTGGCTTCGCAGATATTTGACCGAGGCCACACAGGAGTTTAGAATCACCGCGCAGCAAATTTTGTAAAATATTGCAAAAAATGGACGTTTTGCAACTTTGCACACGAGTTTTTTTTGTTTTTTTTTACTTTTTACACGGACCAACGACTTTTTGACTTCGATTACATTTATAATTTGTGGGTCAATTAATCGTTTAAAAAAATTAATCGTTAAAATTGTAACGATTAATGGAGGAATTAATCGTTAATATCCGAGCCCTAAAATATTTACTTTAAAACAAATGCCTATCTGCAAGTTTACACGCGTTGTACATTGTCTATATAATTCTATTTTATCCTAAGGGCACGCCACTTAAACTCGATCATTATAAAAAGGAAGACCATGTCATTGAAACACTAGGATTCTCATTTCACCATAAACCTTTATTTAATCTTTAAAAAATGATTTCATTGTTAATGGTAAAATCTTATAAAGTGATTCTTGAAAATAGTAACTTTAATTATAATTTCATTGCTAGCCACATATTTGTTGTTCACGTGACTACATACTTAAATGTTAGATTTATTATTTAGAAATAAATTATAAATTTGATACTTTATTCGGCACCTTAACGAATCTCACAGAACGTTTCTGTTATAAATGAAAACATAAACTTTAAAAAAAAATTTCTTCACTTTTACAGTCTTAATAAAAGGAGAATGGTATCTGTATACAATAAATAACAGCTGTGTTTATTCCATACAAATATTTGTGTTCAGTTCGTAAAGATTATATGCCCTTTAATGATCTCTGTTTTAGAGTTGTGTTTCTGTTAGGTTTTTCTATTTATTATAGATATATTATGAAAAACTTAGGTTAGGGTTATATCTTTAATTACGCATATCTGTAAAGTAAAATGACAGGTTAGTGTTTTTTATATATGGATCTAATCATGTTACTGTTTTACAAAAGGGAAGTAAGTGAAGAAATAAGAAAAATATTGTTTCATCGTTGTGCAATCATCTTAGCTTATCACCATATTTTATTATTTGTTTTTGTTTTTTATTTTTCTTTATTGCAGTCAATAAATGACTTAACACGATTTTGATCGATTTTTCACACCCCCTCCGCCCTCGCCACGCATCGTCACAAAAACGTAGTCCCCCTTCAAATGTGACGTCACAAAGCTTTGCCCCCCCCCGCCCCCTAAAAGCTGACCATGTTTCAAATCACCTTTTTATCATTTAAGTACGGTATGTATTTAGTGTAAGGCTGCACTCTAATATCGTGAGGCCACGTAAAACCTCATAAAATAAGTGTAAGAAATCAAATATTTAACTGGATCTTATATTGAAAGATGCAAGTTTTATGGTGACGTCACATTTCTCAAACACCCCACTCCCCTCGTCACACATCGTCACAAATGTTTGCCCCCCCCTCCTCCGCCTAGGTGCCTGACGTCGCAAGTCGTATCTAGCTGTTTTTATAATTGGACTTTGTGTTTTCATATAAGACGCGAAATGAATGTTATTTGCACCAGCGTTGCACCACAAAGCATCAGTGCTGACGTATATGTAATATACAATGTCGCTTAAAAAAACTTAGGATGAGAAGATTAATTATAGCATCTTTAATTTAAAAGTGTATTAAAATATAATTTACACATTTATTTTTATATTTTAATAAAATGAGAATGGAGTCGGTATGCATTTAAAAACAACTGTGTGAAAAAACATGTAGAGTAGACTATAGACTAGACGTTGTATAGCAAATCTGTTACTAACATGTAGACTGCAGACCAGACGTTTTACATGAAATCTGTTAACAGCATGTAGACTTTAGACAAGCAGTTTCATAGCAAATATGTTAATAGTCTAGACAGAAGTAGATGTAGGATTACGTTTAGATAATATGTCCATCATCGTCTTATAAAATTGTAAATGAATTCCCTTTTTGTGGTTTTACATCAATGACTCTGTAGACTGATATTTATTTCTTGAGAGAATACTTTCTTATCACCAGATTTACATCCATATATCATAATACTACTTTAAATTTGTATGACATTAAATTAATTCCTTTGTAAAACTACATCAATGTCCTTTATTCAGAAGAACAATTAATATTCTTAAAATGTTATAAAACCTACGACTTATACCTTTATCATGGATCTGTGTGTATTTCATGTGCTGTCGAACTAAGGAAGGCCTCTTTCAAAAAATAAATTTAAACAATAAATAACAATATTGTAGAAAAGTGTCTGGGGATGTTAATTTTAAATGTTAATTTCCAGACATAGTTTTAAAAATGTATTTTCGTTTGTTGTCTTACAATATTATATCAAGACATGTTTTTGACTACTGTGTTTTGGTTTGTAGTCTTAAATGATTCATATCTGGACATAAACATAATTGAAGTGTATCATTTTCTTTTAAGTGTTTAATTTCCAGGCAAAATAAGAAATTCATTAAAAAGTACATTTAAACGTATCATTTAAACATATAAACACATTTTGGCGGTTTCGTTTTAAATGATGTATATCTTGACATGTTAGCACTACTATTTTAGGGATGGTGTGCAGTTGATAGAGTTAACATCAAGGAAAACAAAAACCATTTTTTAAATTGCTTTTTCATATAAGAGGTGCAATAAATTGTTCTTCCCGTGAGCGTCGCACAAACAAACACCAGTGCTGATGTATTTAATATGAATTTTGACTTGAAAATCTTAGATGAGAAGTTTAATGATAGCATCTTAAGTTTAAAATTGTATTAGACTATTCTTTACTATGAGAGTTATAATTAAAATGTGTGCTACTTAAATGTTTCTTTGCATGAAGCTCATACGAATTTATTGAAATACAACATTTAAGAAATGAAATAAATTTTAATATCCTTTTCAATTCACTTTTAATAAAATTAATAAATGTATATATTGAATTAAAAAGCTATGCTTAGCCACATATTATAACGATAGTGTGTACAATTACATTTACGATTTATATTTTATCCTAGAGGCACGCCCCTTGAACAAGATCCTTATAATTAGGGATACAATGTCAATGAAAAAGTAGGATTCTTTTACAACAATAAAACTTTATTTAATTTCAAAAACGTATTTCTTGGTTTACAGTATAATAATTTGATTGCTTCTTTAAAATATAACCACTATTTAGAATTTCATTATTAGCCATAAAGATGTTTTTTACATGACTTCTTGTTTGTCTATGTTACTATTAATTTTATCATTTAAAAAAATCGACACCTTATAAATAAATCTCGTCATCAAACCCACACATTACTCAAATCTCACAGAATCTTTCTGGAATAAATACAAAATTAACTTATAATTTTAATTGTGTCTATTTTTTATATTCCTGTAATAAAGTGGTCCCCAAACTTTTTTGGGTGGTGACCCCCTTTTATATAAGCCAATGTGACTCGCGACCCCAATGAAATTTAAATAAGTAATTTTGAATTAATTTTTTACAAAACATATCAAATTAGTATTATAGTGAATATTTTTAGTCGACCGTTGGTGACCCAAAAACCCCTCGAGACCCCTTTGGGGGGACGTGGCCCACAGGTTGGGAGCCCCTGCTTAAATATATTAATACAATGAGCATGGAGTCTATACACATTGAAAAAATAAACAGTATAAAAACATATGAATTATAGCCTAGACATTTTACAGCAATTATGTTCCAACGTATAGACCTCAGACTAGAAAGTATATAGCCAATTTGTTAATGTCGAATACACTTGAACTTGAACTATCCCTTAACCCGTTGTTGGGTCGTTGGGGCACCATCGTGAGCTGCTCACTAACACACGCCATTTGTCCCGGTCCTGTGCTGCCCTTTGAGAGTCGCTGAATGACAGGCCGGTCCACTCTTTGATATTGTCCTCCCATCTCTTCTTTTGGCTGCCTCTTTTCCTTCCTCCCTGGACTGTGCCTTGCAATATAGTTTTTGCGAGACCTCCAGTTCTTGTCGCATGTCCGTACCATCGTAATTTCCTCTTCTTAATTGATGTGAGTAGGTCCTCGTAGGAGCCAATGACAGTACTTATTGTGTTGCGGACCGCTTCGTTTGTGATGTGCGCTGTGTAGGAGATGTTCAATATCTTTCTGAAACATCTCATCTCTAGCGCATTGATTCTTCTTTGGAGGTCAGCAGTGAGCGTCCAAGCCTCACAACCATACAAAAAGACCGACATCGCCAGAGAGCGCATTAGCCGGATCTTTGATCTCAGGGAGAGCTTCTTACTTTGCCAGATGTGCTTTAATTTACACGCATTGTTTGGTCTACTCTGGCAAGAAATTCTGGCTTTGAGCCTTCGTCTGATATTATGGCCCCTAGATATTTGAAAGTGATTTGTAACAGATGTCAATATTAGATACCATGCTGCGTTTGTTATGATCTTTTGCTTGTGGTTGTTAATGTTTTACCATGACTTTCCATGTTATTACGATACGTTGTTTGTTAATGTGTTACCATCACTTTCTATTTTATTACCATGCGTTGTTTGTTAATGTGTTACCATCACTTACTATTTTATAACGATCTGTTGTTTGTTAATGTGTTACCATCATTTTCTATTTTATTACGATCCGTGTCATGCTTATGAATCGGTCAATAATGGGATGAGAAAGACTCAGGAGTAGCAGGGGGGAAAACTGTTATGTTAATAGTTACTATGTATAGGGAATGTATATATACCTTTACCAAACTAAATGTCGATTTTTCTAAGTGGCATGCCACTTGACTTTGATCCCTATCATTAGTCATGCGTACATAGAGACGGAGCATGTTGGACGATGCTGGAAGGATTGGAAAGAGCTGGGAAGAATTGAAGCGACTGGCAAGGGACCATGTAGAGTGGCGAGCTTCGACAGAGGCCCTCTGTTCCACAAGGAACTCAAAGGACAAATGATGATGATTATGCATGCAATGTTATAGAACACTTATAACTTTTCAACCCCCGGTACAACAGTCCAGATCAAACACATGTCCGGATCTTATCTCAGGTTAATCTGACGTGGCAACTCCGTGGTTTAAATGGACATGGACAAACTATACTTTTCAGGCTAGAAAATACGCCCTAATGCTAGCATATGTCCATTAAAGCAGCGTTTCTCAAATAGTAGGGTGCGCACCCACTGGTTGGGGGCGAGGCTCCGTAACGGGGTTTCGTTTGACCGTTATGCACAGGTGTACTTATAACAATTTTATAGACAAATGATACTATTTACAGTCGCGCGGGGCTCGAAATGTTTTCTTTCTTTCTAAAGGAAAAGGGGGGGGGCATGACAGAAAATAATTGAGAAACACTGCCTTAAAGCCACAATAAACCACCTTCGTTTAGATCAGTGGTTCCCAAAGTGGTCAGTACGGACCCCCAAGGGTCCCCGGTACATTTCAGGGGGTCCATGGAAAATTAAAATTGATTTGGGGGTCCCTGAACAACGTCAGGGGGTCCGCACAAAGCTTAATATAAAATAACTAGATTGTTCCGGGGCGCCGTGGCGCCTTCGGCGCCCACTTCTTTTAGGGCGCCTACGGCGCCCACCTTATTCATAAGCAAAAATTAAACTTGCTGAAATGTTCACAAAGTATTTTTATAGGGGCCGTCCATAAAGTACGCCACTTTTTTTGTCAAAACCCCAAGTAACTTATCCTTGTTTGATAAATACGAAATATTAAACTTCCTGAAATGTACACAAAGTATTTTATAATTATAAATCATCAAATCCTATTTTTACATCGTTCCCTTTTTCCAAAATTAAGATATAAGCTAAAGCAATGACGTCATATGATATATTTTTTACAGCGCGTCTTTAATTTGTAATTAATTTGCACACCTTTTGATGCACACCTTGTGTTAAATATAAGATCAACCAATGACGTCATATTAAATATTTTTACAGCGCTAATCACCACACGATTTTTTAAAACTGCTATAGACTGTTCTACATCATGAGCGTTCCACATCCAATGAGTGACTTGGGCTTTTATATTATACTAGATTGTGCTGCGGCGCCGTGGCGCCTGCGGCGCCCCCTTATTTAAGGCGCCTACGGCGCCAACCTTTTTCAAAAGCCCAACTAAGTTATCATTTTTTGATAAATACGAAATATTAAACTTCCTTTTTGTTTGATAAATACGAAATATTATACTTACTGAAATGTACACAAAGTATTTTATAATTATAAATCCTCAAATCCTATTTTTACATCGTTCCCTTTTTCCAAAATTAAGATATAAGCTAAAGCAATGACGTCATATAATATATTTTTTACAGCG
Source organism: Ampullaceana balthica (assembly GCA_944989445.1). Taxonomy (NCBI): domain Eukaryota; kingdom Metazoa; phylum Mollusca; class Gastropoda; family Lymnaeidae; genus Ampullaceana; species Ampullaceana balthica. Next base: position 10,129 of record CALYLW010000172.1, on the reverse strand, counting down.
CGTCTTTAATTTGTAATTAATTTGCACACCTTTTGATGCACACCTTGTGTTAAATATAAGATCAACCAATGACGTCATATTAAATATTTTTACAGCGCTAATCACCACACGATTTTTTAAAACTGCTATAGACTGTTGTACATCATGAGCGTTCCACATCCAATGAGTGACTTGGGCTTTTATATTATATATAATACTGTGATACATTTTTATTATTACGGAAATTAAAATAAATAATAATAAATAAAATAGTATGTGAATGCCTTTTCTACTAATTAAATACCATCTTAGGTGCTATCATTCATGGATACAATGTTGTTTTACTTAGAAAATGTAGTAGAATACTTTAATTCCCACATCTATACCCAATCAAAATACTTGGTTTTTTTGAAAGGTCAAGATTAATGCAGAAGAAATGCCGAATTCCTATAACTATAAGTAGAAAAATACAAGTTTATAACTTGTGTTGTAATGTTGTTTATTTTTGGATGTGTCGGGAAGTTATATTTATCTAAATTGTATCCTATTATAAAATATTGTTTTCAATACGGCTTTACTGTAGCATTCCATTGAAAACGTTAATAATTCTTAACAGTGGTTTGTTACAACAGATAAGAGAATGAATGAGTCAAAGGCTGGATTTAGACTTGATGGGGCCCTAAGCTATTTAAGGCCCTTTTGAAGTCTAGATATTCTATATCAGTGACAAAATTAACAACAAATTCCGGGTGCTCCAAGAAGGCAGGGGCCCTAAGTTATAGCTTGTTTAGCAAATAGGTAAATCCAGCACTGAGTGAGCCGAAGAAACAATGCCCACAATACAGTGTTATTGAATATTTGAAGTATGGCTAAATGTTTGGAAACAGATACGAAAGGTGAAACGTTATTTACTGAATTTAAAAAAATGTTTGAAGTTGAAATCAATACTCTTGACTTTCTGGCATACTTAAAACATGCTGTACCAAATGTATTTTCCGGAAATTGAGTCATTCATCGACATCAAATATTCACTAAAAATCATAGTGAAAGTTTGCATTGATCACTACATTATGACATTAGAGCAGTTAATAAAATCAAAAGGAATGCCTTCAATTAGAGATTATTTGCTCCATATTGTTTGGAAAATGAAGAAGACTAAAATGGATTACTTATTCACACAGAAGTACACTCGTTATCAACACGTACATATTTAAATCGATTTCATGCTCACTTTGATTCAGTGTCCGAATTCCTGGAAAACAAAGACAATGATCTGCAACACAATTAACTCAAAAAAGTGACATATCCTTTACGAATGATTTATTTACCCTAACTTTAACGAAACTAATTTGAAACTACAACTACTACAAGGTAAACAATTAAATTTAATTAAAACTAAAAGCTGTTATATCTGAGTTTGTTGCAAAACTTTTCTGTGGAAACAAAACTTAGGAACAGGAGAATGTTCTCAGTTTCCAAATCTTTTGAAATTACAAAATAGAGATAACTATTTGCTGGCTTACTGGCAAAATTTAACGGCTCTTCATGCAGACCTCAGACCTGAACCAAAGATTTGTAGGCATTCGTAACTATTGGATATTTCCGACTGGCAGTTGAACCCTTTTGCGCATGGACAAACTCAAATCAAAATCACAGATGAATCCATACTAGTGCAGGGGGAGCTTATTGAAATATCCCCAAATGAGGAACTTTAACCAATGTTTGAACTAGGATACCACAAATTCCGGTTACAAACTCAGATCCCAATTTTATATCATGCATTATGGGTTATTGTACATAATTTGTTGACTGTTTTCCTGTCTTCCTATATGGTAGAAGGAACATTCAGTGGCGTTATGAAACTCATTTTAAAAAAAAGAAAAAAAAAGGAAACACCTAGAAATTGGTGCTCATGAGGATTTGCGGTTCCTACACACTAACATTGAGTCGGTCATAAATACACTCATAAATTCTCATCACATTAATCCAATTTATTAATTGTTTTCGATTTTATTTTTAAAAAAGTGATAATTTCAATAAATACCATACTTCTTCATCAAAATGTTGCTTTTTGTAATTTTTGTACAATGCATTTATAAAGTTTTTTTCACTTGGGAGTCCGTGGGGAAGTTTTGACTATAAAGGGGGTCCGTGGGTCAAAAAAGTTTGGGAACCACTGGTTTAGATCATTAGTTTACAATATTTACCTCACATTTTACTACTAATTGAGAAAAAACAAGACTATTCTTCTAATTTTGTTTTTAAAATCACACCAACAGCAACATCTATAAAAATAATAGTTAGTTGCCTGACCGGTGCTCGATAGCGATTGGTCCCTCAAACTCCTACAGACTCCTACCGCCAATCACTAGTGGAGAAAAATTAAATCTCATTTACATATTGAACAAATTTACTCGGACGAGCAAAACGTGTTTTTTTGGTGCAGTATTTTTGTCATCATGCAGTACTGTGTTCCCATCTTGAAGTGTGTCACTCCGTCTTATTTTAACACCTACATGTCTACAATCTCAACACTTCTAGTAAGTAAATAATTTGTAACAAGTGTGCCCAGAAAGCCCTGGTAAGTTCTTTTCAATATTTATCACATAATGATGAACTATTTCTTAAAGTTTTGCAAGTTTTACTTGTATGTGAAATGTGTCTTGATTTGCTTTCCTTCAAGTAAAGAATTATTCTAAACTTTTATATTGTAAAGTACAAATAAAATTCGATGATTCAAGCCTCGTTTAAAAAGACGTGTCTAAATTATCAGCACAAAATGTTTATAAAATTACTTAAATGTATGGGAATAAAAACGTGTGTAATGTCAAAGTATTTATTGTTATACTGGAATATTTTAAGACACAATAACTTATATTTATTAAAATAGCAGCTTCTTCCATAAACATATTTGGTTTCCGTTCGTAAAAGTATCTGTCCTTAAATGCTCTCTGTTTTAGAGTTGTGTTTTCGTTAGGTTTTTCTTTTCATTATAGTTATATTAATAAAAACTTAGGGAAATATCTTTAACTAGATTGTTCTGCGGCGCCGTGGCGCCTGCGGCGCCCCCTTTTTTAGGGCGCCTACGGCGCCAACCTTTTTCAAAAGCCCAACTAAGTTATCATTTTTTGATAAATACAAAATATTAAACTTTCTGAAATGTACGCAAAGTATTTAATAACAGGAGTTGTAGGGCGCCTACATCCTTCTTTGATAAATACGAAATATTAAACTTCCTTTTTGTATTATATTATACTTACTGAAATGTACACAAAGTATTTTATAATTATAAATCATCAAATCCTATTTTTACATCGTTCCCTTTTTCCAAAATTAAGATATAAGCTAAAGCAATGACATCATATAATATATTTTTTACAGCGCGTCTTTAATTTGTAATTAATTTGCACACCTTTTGATGCACACCTCGTGTTAAATATAAGATCAACCAATGACGTCATATTAAATATTTTTACAGCGCTAATCACCACACGATTTTTTAAAACTGCTATAGACTGTTGTACATCATCAGCGTTCCACATCCAATGAGTGACTTGGGCTTTTATATTATATATATTACGCATATTAGTAGTAATATGACAGGTAAGTTTATTTTTATATATGGATCTAATCATGATACTGTTTTACACAAGGTGCTTTCCGTTGTGTAACTGTGCTTGAAAGTTCTTACTGAAATCAGGTTGCTCCTTGACTTATTTGTGTAAATATTAATATGGTTTTAAATACGTTGACTTATTTGTAATAGAAGTTCTAAATATTAAGACATTTTTCTCTGTTTAATTATCTAAATTTACATAAATGCCAGAAACTAGAGCAAGCAAGATGACGCAATTTATATATATTTATATATATATATATATATATATGTAGTAGTATGCATTTCCGCAATGCACCGCACTATGCGCACCTCATTGAGACACACTATATACAAGGGGAGTAAGTGAAGAAAGAAGAAAAAGTGCGTTACATTGTTGTGCAATCATCTTAGCAGCTCACTTTCTGTGAAAAAAGACATTTTGGGCCCCCAGCCACGAAAGAAAATGGACATTAGGAAATTAGTCCCCTCTAGTATTTCAATATTGGCTACCAAGTTGTTATATACCAAGTTTGGTTATGATCAATCCCTTTACCTAACAGCTAACGCTTAAACTAATTTTGATATAGCTCATATAAGACAAAAATCATATTATGGGCCCCCCGGTGTCCCATGAGTGTTACATTTTGAAAAACAAATTACCGTTGACCTCCACAGAAACGTATTCAAAAGTCTCCAAAAGTTTCATGTGGATCGGATAAATGGTTTAGTCACCTAAAGGACATACATACATACTTTGTTTTATATATGTATAGATTAAGACTTTTTAATATACATTTCTAAAAAAATAATAATTTAAATTGTTTTAAATAAAAAAAGAAAAGTATGCTTAGTCAAATTACATTTTAAGGCATTTGTATATCACTGGTACTTATTTTAAAATAGAAACGTAGATATTTAGATATTAACTGTAAGATGTACATATTTTAAATTTTCTCTCAGTGTTACAGCTGTATCATTAATGACATAGTATTTATAAGAGAACTATTTAATATGTTGGCAAGCTAATTGACATGAATCTTTACATTTGAGATAAATCATTGAATTGTCAGGATTTCCCTTTCTCACAGAGTCCTATAAAAATGCGGTAATTGGTTCATGCCATTGTACAATTTCATAATTTTAAAAATAATTTTTACTTAAATGGCGTCACGCGATTTCAGCCAATTTTTTCACCCCCTCTTTCCTCCTCTCATGTCGTCACAAGAACATAGATCGCACGCCTCCAATATGACGTCAGAAAACTACATCCCCACCAAAACGAAAATTGAAAAAAAATAAATAAATGAGATAAATTTAAAAATGTTCATGTTTCAAATAAAATGTTTGTCATTTAAGTCTGTATTTAATGTAAGGCAGTACTCTAATATCGTAACAGTCTTGAAGCCATGTAAAACATCGTTTAAGAACTCAAATATTTAATGTTGACTTTTTAAAAATTTGCGCGTTTTGACGTGACTTCAGAGTTCTTAAACACCCCCTCCCATCGTCACACATCATAACAATTAATGTATAACCACCTTCCCTTCCCTCCCCCCCACGTGCGTGACGTCATTTATGGACGGCCGTAAGAGAATTTTTGTTTGTTAACTTGACCGCATAATTACCTTTAAAAATACTTATAATGGTACTACATGCATGGCAATCGGGCCGCGGTGGTCTAGCGGTAGCGCGCTGGACTGCCGAACCGAGACAGAAGAGAGTCACGGGTGCTAATCTCGGTGCTGGAAAGGCCCCCGGGTCATTATTCTAGCCACACAATCCCTTACTCGTTAGTGGTGGCTAAATAAAACTTGTGAAAGCTACTTTCACTTGCCTCATGGACTATATATGGGGTTAATAATATTACTGATACGTTATTATATACATTGTTATTGTCCTTTTTATAATTTTTGAATAGGAAATTGAATTAAATAAATAATATTTTTTTACTGCTCTTTTCTTTCATTATTTCATCAACATCACGCACCTGTAAAAGTCATGTTAAAACAAGTAACACACGAGAATATTTTTAAAAAATATATTGATTAATCGAGAAATTAATCGATAATTTTCGCAGCACTAATTTGAGTATAACATTCGAATTTTCGAAATTTTTATTTTTAAATGACTCATGGCAAACTTATAATCTGGTCAAAGGGACAGAGTCGTGAAAAAAAACTTTGAGGAACTTGAAAACTGTGATTATAAGCCTTGGATTTCAACATATTTCTCGCAATTCTGAAATTCATTAGATTGATTGCGTGGAAGTTATTTTACAGAGAGAAGAACATAATAAACTAGTGTATCACCCATAAAAAATGACGGGCAGTTTTCAAAATAAATACACATCAGATTAAAAAATAACGTATTACAGAACTTTCATCATTTATTATCATATTGAACAATTTTATGCGAAACGTTCGAAAAGTGTTATTTTTGGTGCAGCACTATAAAACAAAATCGATTGCAGCGCCACCTAACAGCATTACAAATTTCGCAGCACCACCTAACATTATAATTACATCCATACATGCAGACAACGGGAATTATATATATTGATATTTTGTTTTCATGGGTTGTTTTTATTTCTTCATTTATTGTGATAGTGTTTTAAAATGGCAATGCTTTTTTTTTATATATAAATGAAAAGCTAGGATTCTATTACCCCCTGTATACTCTGAGTTAGATTGAACGAAATTATTGTCTTTAGTTTATTAGTATCGAATTTAAATATTTTATAAAATTAGTAATATTCTGTAAAAGAGAAAATTTAATTAATAATTTACCTTGACTTTTTTGATAACATACGTAGTGATAATGCTATGACCAGTTTAACCACTAAACTATTTCGATTCCCTTATACAATAGCACGAGACTAACGTAAAACATTTTTGAATATTTCATCTCTAAAACCTTGTCATGTATACATATTTTGATCACATGTTTTTAGCAAACACAGTTGTTTTTTATGCCTTCTTCAAGCAGTATTATATGAAGTTGAACTTATTAAAATATGTATGTATGTTTTGTTAAATTATATTTTATATTATTCTAGATAACTATACCGATATATTTGAACTCAAATTTAGTTTCAATGTTATTGATGCACAAAAGTAAACTTTTGGATCTCTAAAGAAGAGGCTTTTTTTTCTTTCCTTGTGATGCCTTATAAGAAGTGCACCAAAAGTGTTGTTCCCGTGAGTGACGCACAATAAAGCACCAGTGCTGACGTATTTAATATGAAATTTGACTTGAAAACCTTAGGTGAGAAGATTAATGATAGCATCTTAAGTTTAAAAATGCACTAAACTATAATTTACACTTTTAGGAGAATTATAATTAAAATGTGTGCTATTTAAATGTGTCTTTGCATGAAGCTTATGCGAATTTATTGAAATACAACATATGGGTAATGAAATACATTTTAATATCCTATTCCTCTCACTTTAAATAAAACTTTTAAATGTAAATAATTAATTAAAAACAATACCCACCTACATGTTTAAATCATCACCATTTAATAAACACTGTTGTTGGGTATATACTATTTATCCTAGTGGCACGCCACTTGAATTCGATCCCTATAATTAGGGATACAATGTCAATGAAAAAGTAGGATTCTTTTACCCGGATAAAACTTTATTTAATTTCAAAAACCTATTTCATGGTTTTACAGTATAGTAATTTGAAGTGCTTCTTGAAAATATTACCATTATTTAGAATTTCATTAAAAGCCATATAGTTGTTGTTCACATGACTACATATTTGTTTCTGTTACAATTAATTTTATCATTTTTTTATTTGTGTTTATTTTTTCTACTCTTTTAGTAATTTAATAATTTGAGAATGGGGTCTATACACATTTAACAAACAGTGTAAAAACTTATAAACTATGGACTGGATATTTTATACCAAATCTGTTCAAACGTATAGACCTAAGACTAGAGGTTATATAGCCAACTTGTTAATGTCAAATATACAGGAGACTGAAAAGTTTGTAACATATTATGTCAATATTAGATACCTAGTAGCGTTTGGAATATCGTTTGCCTGTGCATGTTTGTTAATGTGTTACCATCACTTTCTATGTTATTATGATCCGTTTCAAGCGTATGAATCGGTCAATAACGGGATGAGAAAGACTGCGGAGTAGAAGTGGGAAATAACAGTTATTATGTTAATAGTTACTATGTATAGGGAATGTATATATATCTTTATCAAACTAAATGTCTAAATTTCTAAGTGGCATGCCACTTGGATTGAATCCCTATCATTAGGGATACAATGTTTAAGAACAGTTATAATCTTTCAACCCCGGTCCAACAGACATGCCACTTGACTATGATCCCTATCATTCGTGTTACTCAAATAGTGGTGCGCGCACCCACCGCGAGGCTCCGTAAAGGGGGGGTTCGTTTGAATGTTATTTAGAGGTGTACTTATAAAAATTCTATAGACAAATGATACTATTTACAGTCGCGCGCGCCGCGAAATGTTTTCTTTCTTCCTGGGGGGGGCATGACATAAAATAATTGAGAAACACTGCCTTAAAGCCACAATAAACCACCTTCGTTTAGATCATTAGTTTACAATATTTAACTCACATTTTACCACAACTAATTGAGAAAAAACAAGACTATTCCTCTAATTTTTTTCTATAATAATAAAAGTCAGTTGCCTGACCGTTGCTTTATAGCGATTGGTCCCTCAAACTCCCACAGACTCCTTCCGCCAATCGATAGCGGAGAAAAATTAAATCTTATTTAAATATCGAACAAATTTACGCGGACTCTATAAAAACGAGTTATTTTTGGTGCAGTATTTTTGTCATCATGCAGTACTGTGTTCCCATCTTGAAGTGTGTCACTCCTTCTAATTTTAACACCTACATGTCTACAATCTCAACACTTCTTGTAAGTAAATATTTTGTAACAACAAATGAGCTTCTAAGAAAGCCCCGCTAAGTTCTTTTCAATATTTATCACATAATGGTGAATGTTTCCTTAAAGTTTTGCAAGTTTTACTTGTATGTGAAATGTGTCTTGATTTGCTTTTCTTCAAGTAAACAATTATTCTAAAATTTATTTTTAAGGTACAAATAAAGTTCGATGATTCAAGCCTCGTTTAAAAAAGACGTGTCTAAATAATCAGCACAAAATGTTTATAAAATTACTTAGATGTAGGGGAATAAAAACGTGTATAAGGTTGATATCCTTGGTCAAATGTAAAGTATTTATTGTTATACTGGAATAATTTAAGACAAAATGACGTATATTTATTAACACAAAAGTTTCTTCCATACACGTATTTGGTTTCCGTTCGTAAAATGATCTGCCCTTTAATGCTCTAATGTTTTATTGTTGTGTTTTCGTTGTGTTTTTCTGTTCATTATATTTACATGATGAACAATTGAGGGAAATATCTTTAATGACGTATATTAGTAGTAATATGACAGTTTAGTGTTTTTTATATATGGATCTAATCATGATACTGTTTTACACAAGGTGCTTTCCATTATGTAACCGTGCTTGAAAGTTCTTACTGAAATCAGGTTGCTCCCTGACTTGTATGTGTAAATATAGATTTAAATACGTTGACTTATCTGTAATAGAAGTTCTAGCCATTAAGACTTCTTTCTCTGTTTAATTATCTAAATATACATAATTCGCCAGAAACTCGCATGCAAGATGTCACAGTCCATATATTTATAGCAAGTATGCATACCCGCAAACGCAACGCACTATGTGCACCTCATTGAGACACACTATATAGAAGGAAAGTAAGTGAAGAAAGAAGAAAAAGCGCGTTTCATTGTTGTGCAATCATCTTGGCAGCTCACTTTATTATTATCAATATTATTGTTTTTTCTTTAATAAGTTTTTGTCTATTTTTTTAATTTATTTAATAAAAGTATGCATTTAGTTGTGTCTCATTGCTATCTTACTTAAGCCATGTCAATTTCGATGTTCTCATTTTTTACTTACTACTGTTTGTGCACGTTCTTTTCTTCTTTTCTTTCCTGCGGTGTTTGCTACGCCGAGGTTGGGATCTAGCTGTTTTCATTAAAGGACTTTGCGTTTTTATATAAGACGCGAAAGGAATACGTTATTTCCGCCAGCGTAGCACCACAAAGCATCAGTGCTGAATTATTTAATATAAAATTTAACTTGAAAAACTTAGATGAGAAGATTAATGATAGCATCTTTAATTTAAAAGTCTATTAAAATATAATTTACACTTCGAAGAGTTATAGAACTAATAATGTGTGCTACTTAAATGTTTCATTGCATTAATATTATAATAATTTATAGAAAGATAACATTGATGAACGAAACACTTTTTAATATCCTATTCATTTCACTTTACTAAAACAATTAAATTTATTCATTTACTTTATAACGATATGCCTTAAAACATGTTTTAACTAGACATTGATTGATCCTTCTATTTGTTCCACATAATATATCTCAGTGACAAGCCACTAGAACTCGATCCCTATTATTAGGGATACAATGTCAATAAATAAGTTGTATGAACCTACCACGATCAAAT
>CALYLW010000171.1:1078518-1273172 GCA_944989445.1 Ampullaceana balthica | reverse complement strand
GATCAGATGAGAAGACTGTGATCAGATGAGAAGACTGTGATCAGATGAGAAGAATGTGATCAGATGAGAAGACTGTGATCAGATGAGAAGACTGTGATCAGATGAGAAGACTGTGATCAGATGAGAAGACTGTGATCAGATGAGAAGACTGTGATCAGATGAGAAGACTGTGATCAGATGAGAAGACTGTGATCAGATGAGAAGACTGTGATCAGATGAGAAGAATGTGATCAGATGAGAAGACTGTGATCAGATGAGAAGAATGTGATCAGATGAGAAGACTGTGATCAGATGAGAAGACTGTGATCAGATGAGAAGACTGTGATCAGATGAGAAGACTGTGATCAGATGAGAAGACTGTGATCAGATGAGAAGACTGTGATCAGATGAGAAGACTGTGATCAGATGAGAAGACTGTGATCAGATGAGAAGACTGTGATCAGATGAGAAGACTGTGATCAGATGAGAAGACTGTGATCAGATGAGAAGAATGTGATCAGATGAGAAGACTGTGATCAGATGAGAAGATGTGATCAGATGAGAAGACTGTGATCAGATGAGAAGACTGTGATCAGATGAGAAGACTGTGATCAGATGAGAAGAATGTGATCAGATGAGAAGACTGTGATCAGATGAGAAGAATGTGATCAGATGAGAAGAATGTGATCAGATGAGAAGAATGTGATCAGATGAGAAGACTGTGATCAGATGAGAAGAATGTGATCAGATGAGAAGACTGTGATCAGATGAGAAGATGTGATCAGATGAGAAGACTGTGATCAGATGAGAAGAATGTGATCAGATGAGAAGACTGTGATCAGATGAGAAGACTGTGATCAGATGAGAAGACTGTGATCAGATGAGAAGACTGTGATCAGATGAGAAGACTGTGATCAGATGAGAAGACTGTGATCAGATGAGAAGACTGTGATCAGATGAGAAGAATGTGATCAGATGAGAAGACTGTGATCAGATGAGAAGACTGTGATCAGATGAGAAGATGTGATCAGATGAGAAGAATGTGATCAGATGAGAAGAATGTGATCAGATGAGAAGACTGTGATCAGATGAGAAGACTGTGATCAGATGAGAAGAATGTGATCAGATGAGAAGAATGTGATCAGATGAGAAGACTGTGATCAGATGAGAAGACTGTGATCAGATGAGAAGACTGTGATCAGATGAGAAGATGTGATCAGATGAGAAGACTGTGATCAGATGAGAAGACTGTGATCAGATGAGAAGATGTGATCAGATGAGAAGACTGTGATCAGATGAGAAGACTGTGATCAGATGAGAAGACTGTGATCAGATGAGAAGACTGTGATCAGATGAGAAGACTGTGATCAGATGAGAAGACTGTGATCAGATGAGAAGACTGTGATCAGATGAGAAGAATGTGATCAGATGAGAAGACTGTGATCAGATGAGAAGACTGTGATCAGATGAGAAGATGTGATCAGATGAGAAGACTGTGATCAGATGAGAAGACTGTGATCAGATGAGAAGACTGTGATCAGATGAGAAGAATGTGATCAGATGAGAAGACTGTGATCAGATGAGAAGATGTGATCAGATGAGAAGATGTGATCAGATGAGAAGACTGTGATCAGATGAGAAGACTGTGATCAGATGAGAAGACTGTGATCAGATGAGAAGACTGTGATCAGATGAGAAGAATGTGATCAGATGAGAAGACTGTGATCAGATGAGAAGACTGTGATCAGATGAGAAGACTGTGATCAGATGAGAAGAATGTGATCAGATGAGAAGACTGTGATCAGATGAGAAGACTGTGATCAGATGAGAAGACTGTGATCAGATGAGAAGACTGTGATCAGATGAGAAGACTGTGATCAGATGAGAAGACTGTGATCAGATGAGAAGAATGTGATCAGATGAGAAGAATGTGATCAGATGAGAAGACTGTGATCAGATGAGAAGACTGTGATCAGATGAGAAGAATGTGATCAGATGAGAAGACTGTGATCAGATGAGAAGACTGTGATCAGATGAGAAGACTGTGATCAGATGAGAAGACTGTGATCAGATGAGAAGAATGTGATCAGATGAGAAGACTGTGATCAGATGAGAAGATGTGATCAGATGAGAAGAATGTGATCAGATGAGAAGACTGTGATCAGATGAGAAGACTGTGATCAGATGAGAAGACTGTGATCAGATGAGAAGACTGTGATCAGATGAGAAGACTGTGATCAGATGAGAAGACTGTGATCAGATGAGAAGATGTGATCAGATGAGAAGACTGTGATCAGATGAGAAGAATGTGATCAGATGAGAAGACTGTGATCAGATGAGAAGACTGTGATCAGATGAGAAGACTGTGATCAGATGAGAAGACTGTGATCAGATGAGAAGACTGTGATCAGATGAGAAGACTGTGATCAGATGAGAAGAATGTGATCAGATGAGAAGAATGTGATCAGATGAGAAGACTGTGATCAGATGAGAAGAATGTGATCAGATGAGAAGACTGTGATCAGATGAGAAGACTGTGATCAGATGAGAAGAATGTGATCAGATGAGAAGAATGTGATCAGATGAGAAGAATGTGATCAGATGAGAGATCAGATGAGAAGACTGTGATCAGATGAGAAGACTGTGATCAGATGAGAAGAATGTGATCAGATGAGAAGACTGTGATCAGATGAGAAGAATGTGATCAGATGAGAAGAATGTGATCAGATGAGAAGACTGTGATCAGATGAGAAGAATGTGATCAGATGAGAAGACTGTGATCAGATGAGAAGAATGTGATCAGATGAGAAGACTGTGATCAGATGAGAAGAATGTGATCAGATGAGAAGACTGTGATCAGATGAGAAGAATGTGATCAGATGAGAAGACTGTGATCAGATGAGAAGAATGTGATCAGATGAGAAGACTGTGATCAGATGAGAAGAATGTGATCAGATGAGAAGACTGTGATCAGATGAGAAGAATGTGATCAGATGAGAAGAATGTGATCAGATGAGAAGACTGTGATCAGATGAGAAGAATGTGATCAGATGAGAAGAATGTGATCAGATGAGAAGAATGTGATCAGATGAGAAGACTGTGATCAGATGAGAAGAATGTGATCAGATGAGAAGACTGTGATCAGATGAGAAGAATGTGATCAGATGAGAAGACTGTGATCAGATGAGAAGACTGTGATCAGATGAGAAGAATGTGATCAGATGAGAAGATGTGATCAGATGAGAAGAATGTGATCAGATGAGAAGAATGTGATCAGATGAGAAGATGTGATCAGATGAGAAGACTGTGATCAGATGAGAAGAATGTGATCAGATGAGAAGACTGTGATCAGATGAGAAGAATGTGATCAGATGAGAAGACTGTGATCAGATGAGAAGAATGTGATCAGATGAGAAGAATGTGATCAGATGAGAAGACTGTGATCAGATGAGAAGACTGTGATCAGATGAGAAGACTGTGATCAGATGAGAAGAATGTGATCAGATGAGAAGACTGTGATCAGATGAGAAGAATGTGATCAGATGAGAAGACTGTGATCAGATGAGAAGACTGTGATCAGATGAGAAGAATGTGATCAGATGAGAAGACTGTGATCAGATGAGAAGACTGTGATCAGATGAGAAGACTGTGATCAGATGAGAAGACTGTGATCAGATGAGAAGAATGTGATCAGATGAGAAGACTGTGATCAGATGAGAAGACTGTGATCAGATGAGAAGACTGTGATCAGATGAGAAGACTGTGATCAGATGAGAAGACTGTGATCAGATGAGAAGATGTGATCAGATGAGAAGATGTGATCAGATGAGAAGAATGTGATCAGATGAGAAGACTGTGATCAGATGAGAAGACTGTGATCAGATGAGAAGACTGTGATCAGATGAGAAGAATGTGATCAGATGAGAAGACTGTGATCAGATGAGAAGAATGTGATCAGATGAGAAGAATGTGATCAGATGAGAAGACTGTGATCAGATGAGAAGACTGTGATCAGATGAGAAGAATGTGATCAGATGAGAAGACTGTGATCAGATGAGAAGACTGTGATCAGATGAGAAGAATGTGATCAGATGAGAAGACTGTGATCAGATGAGAAGACTGTGATCAGATGAGAAGAATGTGATCAGATGAGAAGAATGTGATCAGATGAGAAGACTGTGATCAGATGAGAAGACTGTGATCAGATGAGAAGACTGTGATCAGATGAGAAGACTGTGATCAGATGAGAAGACTGTGATCAGATGAGAAGACTGTGATCAGATGAGAAGAATGTGATCAGATGAGAAGACTGTGATCAGATGAGAAGACTGTGATCAGATGAGAAGAATGTGATCAGATGAGAAGAATGTGATCAGATGAGAAGACTGTGATCAGATGAGAAGACTGTGATCAGATGAGAAGACTGTGATCAGATGAGAAGAATGTGATCAGATGAGAAGAATGTGATCAGATGAGAAGACTGTGATCAGATGAGAAGACTGAGATCAGATGAGAAGACTGTGATCAGATGAGAAGAATGTGATCAGATGAGAAGACTGTGATCAGATGAGAAGAATGTGATCAGATGAGAAGATGTGATCAGATGAGAAGAATGTGATCAGATGAGAAGATTGTGATCAGATGAGAAGAATGTGATCAGATGAGAAGACTGTGATCAGATGAGAAGAATGTGATCAGATGAGAAGACTGTGATCAGATGAGAAGAATGTGATCAGATGAGAAGACTGTGATCAGATGAGAAGACTGTGATCAGATGAGAAGAATGTGATCAGATGAGAAGACTGTGATCAGATGAGAAGAATGTGATCAGATGAGAAGAATGTGATCAGATGAGAAGACTGTGATCAGATGAGAAGACTGTGATCAGATGAGAAGAATGTGATCAGATGAGAAGACTGTGATCAGATGAGAAGAATGTGATCAGATGAGAAGACTGTGATCAGATGAGAAGAATGTGATCAGATGAGAAGAATGTGATCAGATGAGAAGACTGTGATCAGATGAGAAGACTGTGATCAGATGAGAAGACTGTGATCAGATGAGAAGAATGTGATCAGATGAGAAGACTGTGATCAGATGAGAAGAATGTGATCAGATGAGAAGATGTGATCAGATGAGAAGACTGTGATCAGATGAGAAGAATGTGATCAGATGAGAAGACTGTGATCAGATGAGAAGAATGTGATCAGATGAGAAGACTGTGATCAGATGAGAAGAATGTGATCAGATGAGAAGAATGTGATCAGATGAGAAGACTGTGATCAGATGAGAAGACTGTGATCAGATGAGAAGACTGTGATCAGATGAGAAGACTGTGATCAGATGAGAAGACTGTGATCAGATGAGAAGAATGTGATCAGATGAGAAGACTGTGATCAGATGAGAAGAATGTGATCAGATGAGAAGAATGTGATCAGATGAGAAGACTGTGATCAGATGAGAAGACTGTGATCAGATGAGAAGAATGTGATCAGATGAGAAGACTGTGATCAGATGAGAAGACTGTGATCAGATGAGAAGAATGTGATCAGATGAGAAGAATGTGATCAGATGAGAAGACTGTGATCAGATGAGAAGACTGTGATCAGATGAGAAGACTGTGATCAGATGAGAAGACTGTGATCAGATGAGAAGAATGTGATCAGATGAGAAGAATGTGATCAGATGAGAAGACTGTGATCAGATGAGAAGACTGTGATCAGATGAGAAGACTGTGATCAGATGAGAAGAATGTGATCAGATGAGAAGATGTGATCAGATGAGAAGACTGTGATCAGATGAGAAGACTGTGATCAGATGAGAAGACTGTGATCAGATGAGAAGAATGTGATCAGATGAGAAGACTGTGATCAGATGAGAAGAATGTGATCAGATGAGAAGATGTGATCAGATGAGAAGAATGTGATCAGATGAGAAGATGTGATCAGATGAGAAGACTGTGATCAGATGAGAAGACTGTGATCAGATGAGAAGACTGTGATCAGATGAGAAGAATGTGATCAGATGAGAAGACTGTGATCAGATGAGAAGAATGTGATCAGATGAGAAGATGTGATCAGATGAGAAGACTGTGATCAGATGAGAAGACTGTGATCAGATGAGAAGACTGTGATCAGATGAGAAGAATGTGATCAGATGAGAAGACTGTGATCAGATGAGAAGAATGTGATCAGATGAGAAGACTGTGATCAGATGAGAAGAATGTGATCAGATGAGAAGACTGTGATCAGATGAGAAGAATGTGATCAGATGAGAAGACTGTGATCAGATGAGAAGAATGTGATCAGATGAGAAGACTGTGATCAGATGAGAAGAATGTGATCAGATGAGAAGACTGTGATCAGATGAGAAGACTGTGATCAGATGAGAAGAATGTGATCAGATGAGAAGACTGTGATCAGATGAGAAGAATGTGATCAGATGAGAAGACTGTGATCAGATGAGAAGACTGTGATCAGATGAGAAGACTGTGATCAGATGAGAAGAATGTGATCAGATGAGAAGACTGTGATCAGATGAGAAGAATGTGATCAGATGAGAAGACTGTGATCAGATGAGAAGAATGTGATCAGATGAGAAGAATGTGATCAGATGAGAAGACTGTGATCAGATGAGAAGACTGTGATCAGATGAGAAGACTGTGATCAGATGAGAAGAATGTGATCAGATGAGAAGACTGTGATCAGATGAGAAGAATGTGATCAGATGAGAAGAATGTGATCAGATGAGAAGACTGTGATCAGATGAGAAGAATGTGATCAGATGAGAAGACTGTGATCAGATGAGAAGAATGTGATCAGATGAGAAGACTGTGATCAGATGAGAAGAATGTGATCAGATGAGAAGAATGTGATCAGATGAGAAGACTGTGATCAGATGAGAAGACTGTGATCAGATGAGAAGACTGTGATCAGATGAGAAGACTGTGATCAGATGAGAAGATGTGATCAGATGAGAAGACTGTGATCAGATGAGAAGACTGTGATCAGATGAGAAGAATGTGATCAGATGAGAAGACTGTGATCAGATGAGAAGACTGTGATCAGATGAGAAGACTGTGATCAGATGAGAAGACTGTGATCAGATGAGAAGACTGTGATCAGATGAGAAGACTGTGATCAGATGAGAAGAATGTGATCAGATGAGAAGAATGTGATCAGATGAGAAGAATGTGATCAGATGAGAAGAATGTGATCAGATGAGAAGATGTGATCAGATGAGAAGACTGTGATCAGATGAGAAGACTGTGATCAGATGAGAAGAATGTGATCAGATGAGAGATCAGATGAGAAGAATGTGATCAGATGAGAAGAATGTGATCAGATGAGAAGACTGTGATCAGATGAGAAGAATGTGATCAGATGAGAGATCAGATGAGAAGACTGTGATCAGATGAGAAGAATGTGATCAGATGAGAAGACTGTGATCAGATGAGAAGAATGTGATCAGATGAGAGATCAGATGAGAAGACTGTGATCAGATGAGAAGAATGTGATCAGATGAGAAGAATGTGATCAGATGAGAAGACTGTGATCAGATGAGAAGAATGTGATCAGATGAGAAGAATGTGATCAGATGAGAAGACTGTGATCAGATGAGAAGAATGTGATCAGATGAGAAGACTGTGATCAGATGAGAAGACTGTGATCAGATGAGAAGACTGTGATCAGATGAGAAGAATGTGATCAGATGAGAAGAATGTGATCAGATGAGAAGACTGTGATCAGATGAGAAGACTGTGATCAGATGAGAAGACTGTGATCAGATGAGAAGACTGTGATCAGATGAGAAGACTGTGATCAGATGAGAAGACTGTGATCAGATGAGAAGACTGTGATCAGATGAGAAGACTGTGATCAGATGAGAAGAATGTGATCAGATGAGAAGAATGTGATCAGATGAGAAGAATGTGATCAGATGAGAAGAATGTGATCAGATGAGAAGAATGTGATCAGATGAGAAGACTGTGATCAGATGAGAAGACTGTGATCAGATGAGAAGACTGTGATCAGATGAGAAGACTGTGATCAGATGAGAAGACTGTGATCAGATGAGAAGAATGTGATCAGATGAGAAGAATGTGATCAGATGAGAAGATTGTGATCAGATGAGAAGAATGTGATCAGATGAGAAGAATGTGATCAGATGAGAAGACTGTGATCAGATGAGAAGACTGTGATCAGATGAGAAGAATGTGATCAGATGAGAAGAATGTGATCAGATGAGAAGACTGTGATCAGATGAGAAGACTGTGATCAGATGAGAAGAATGTGATCAGATGAGAAGAATGTGATCAGATGAGAAGATTGTGATCAGATGAGAAGAATGTGATCAGATGAGAAGAATGTGATCAGATGAGAAGACTGTGATCAGATGAGAAGACTGTGATCAGATGAGAAGAATGTGATCAGATGAGAAGAATGTGATCAGATGAGAAGAATGTGATCAGATGAGAAGAATGTGATCAGATGAGAAGAATGTGATCAGATGAGAAGAATGTGATCAGATGAGAAGACTGTGATCAGATGAGAAGAATGTGATCAGATGAGAAGAATGTGATCAGATGAGAAGACTGTGATCAGATGAGAAGACTGTGATCAGATGAGAAGACTGTGATCAGATGAGAGATCAGATGAGATGATCAGATGAGAAGACTGTGATCAGATGAGAAGAATGTGATCAGATGAGAAGAATGTGATCAGATGAGAAGAATGTGATCAGATGAGAAGAATGTGATCAGATGAGAAGACTGTGATCAGATGAGAAGAATGTGATCAGATGAGAAGAATGTGATCAGATGAGAAGACTGTGATCAGATGAGAAGAATGTGATCAGATGAGAAGACTGTGATCAGATGAGAAGAATGTGATCAGATGAGAAGAATGTGATCAGATGAGAAGACTGTGATCAGATGAGAAGACTGTGATCAGATGAGAAGAATGTGATCAGATGAGAAGAATGTGATCAGATGAGAAGACTGTGATCAGATGAGAAGACTGTGATCAGATGAGAAGACTGTGATCAGATGAGAAGAATGTGATCAGATGAGAAGACTGTGATCAGATGAGAAGAATGTGATCAGATGAGAAGAATGTGATCAGATGAGAAGAATGTGATCAGATGAGAAGAATGTGATCAGATGAGAAGACTGTGATCAGATGAGAAGACTGTGATCAGATGAGAAGACTGTGATCAGATGAGAAGACTGTGATCAGATGAGAAGAATGTGATCAGATGAGAAGACTGTGATCAGATGAGAAGACTGTGATCAGATGAGAAGACTGTGATCAGATGAGAAGAATGTGATCAGATGAGAAGACTGTGATCAGATGAGAAGACTGTGATCAGATGAGAAGAATGTGATCAGATGAGAAGAATGTGATCAGATGAGAAGAATGTGATCAGATGAGAAGACTGTGATCAGATGAGAAGACTGTGATCAGATGAGAAGACTGTGATCAGATGAGAAGAATGTGATCAGATGAGAAGACTGTGATCAGATGAGAAGACTGTGATCAGATGAGAAGACTGTGATCAGATGAGAAGAATGTGATCAGATGAGAAGACTGTGATCAGATGAGAAGACTGTGATCAGATGAGAAGAATGTGATCAGATGAGAAGACTGTGATCAGATGAGAAGAATGTGATCAGATGAGAAGAATGTGATCAGATGAGAAGACTGTGATCAGATGAGAAGACTGTGATCAGATGAGAAGACTGTGATCAGATGAGAAGACTGTGATCAGATGAGAAGACTGTGATCAGATGAGAAGAATGTGATCAGATGAGAAGACTGTGATCAGATGAGAAGACTGTGATCAGATGAGAAGACTGTGATCAGATGAGAAGACTGTGATCAGATGAGAAGACTGTGATCAGATGAGAAGACTGTGATCAGATGAGAAGACTGTGATCAGATGAGAAGACTGTGATCAGATGAGAAGACTGTGATCAGATGAGAAGACTGTGATCAGATGAGAAGAATGTGATCAGATGAGAAGACTGTGATCAGATGAGAAGACTGTGATCAGATGAGAAGACTGTGATCAGATGAGAAGACTGTGATCAGATGAGAAGACTGTGATCAGATGAGAAGACTGTGATCAGATGAGAAGATTGAGATCAGATGAGAAGACTGTGATCAGATGAGAAGACTGTGATCAGATGAGAAGAATGTGATCAGATGAGAAGAATGTGATCAGATGAGAAGACTGTGATCAGATGAGAAGACTGTGATCAGATGAGAAGACTGTGATCAGATGAGAAGACTGTGATCAGATGAGAAGAATGTGATCAGATGAGAAGACTGTGATCAGATGAGAAGAATGTGATCAGATGAGAAGACTGTGATCAGATGAGAAGACTGTGATCAGATGAGAAGAATGTGATCAGATGAGAAGAATGTGATCAGATGAGAAGAATGTGATCAGATGAGAAGACTGTGATCAGAT
The DNA here is from genome assembly GCA_944989445.1 of Ampullaceana balthica. Lineage (NCBI taxonomy): Eukaryota > Metazoa > Mollusca > Gastropoda > Lymnaeidae > Ampullaceana > Ampullaceana balthica. The sequence continues at coordinate 1,262,720 of CALYLW010000171.1, read as the reverse complement.
GAGAAGACTGTGATCAGATGAGAGATCAGATGAGAAGAATGTGATCAGATGAGAAGACTGTGATCAGATGAGAAGAATGTGATCAGATGAGAGATCAGATGAGAAGAATGTGATCAGATGAGAAGAATGTGATCAGATGAGAAGAATGTGATCAGATGAGAAGAATGTGATCAGATGAGAGATCAGATGAGAAGAATGTGATCAGATGAGAAGAATGTGATCAGATGAGAAGAATGTGATCAGATGAGAAGACTGTGATCAGATGAGAAGACTGTGATCAGATGAGAGTGATCAGATGAGAAGAATGTGATCAGATGAGAAGACTGTGATCAGATGAGAAGAATGTGATCAGATGAGAGATCAGATGAGAAGAATGTGATCAGATGAGAAGACTGTGATCAGATGAGAAGAATGTGATCAGATGAGAAGACTGTGATCAGATGAGAAGACTGTGATCAGATGAGAAGACTGTGATCAGATGAGAAGACTGTGATCAGATGAGAAGACTGTGATCAGATGAGAAGACTGTGATCAGATGAGAAGACTGTGATCAGATGAGAAGAATGTGATCAGATGAGAAGACTGTGATCAGATGAGAGATCAGATGAGAAGAATGTGATCAGATGAGAAGACTGTGATCAGATGAGAAGAATGTGATCAGATGAGAGATCAGATGAGAAGAATGTGATCAGATGAGAAGAATGTGATCAGATGAGAAGAATGTGATCAGATGAGAAGAATGTGATCAGATGAGAGATCAGATGAGAAGAATGTGATCAGATGAGAAGAATGTGATCAGATGAGAAGAATGTGATCAGATGAGAAGACTGTGATCAGATGAGAAGACTGTGATCAGATGAGAGATCAGATGAGAAGAATGTGATCAGATGAGAAGACTGTGATCAGATGAGAAGAATGTGATCAGATGAGAAGACTGTGATCAGATGAGAAGACTGTGATCAGATGAGAAGACTGTGATCAGATGAGAAGACTGTGATCAGATGAGAAGAATGTGATCAGATGAGAAGAATGTGATCAGATGAGAAGAATGTGATCAGATGAGAAGAATGTGATCAGATGAGAAGACTGTGATCAGATGAGAAGACTGTGATCAGATGAGAAGAATGTGATCAGATGAGAAGAATGTGATCAGATGAGAAGAATGTGATCAGATGAGAAGAATGTGATCAGATGAGAAGACTGTGATCAGATGAGAAGACTTTGATCAGATGAGAAGAATGTGATCAGATGAGAAGATTGAGATCAGATGAGAAGACTGTGATCAGATGAGAAGAATGTGATCAGATGAGAAGACTGTGATCAGATGAGAAGACTGTGCTAAAGTATTTGGTAACTTATCTGTGTAATGTTTGTAATATGAAAAAAAAGAAAACTACATTTCCTGAGAGCTGTTAATATATTTGAAATGAAAAGTGATCACCACTATGCTTGACATATATATCCAAAACCAAATGATATCTTACTGACTATGTTCACATGGCATTGTCACGTGATTTATTAATTTAACACCGGGTAATGCCTAAGGATCTTAATAAGAGTTAATTTTAAAAATACAGTCAAGGTTCTTGGAACACGGCTCTATGGGTTTGGAACTCTATAGTATACGTGTCTCAAATTTTTCTGATTGGTTCTTTTTTGTTTCCAATTCTTTGGGCACAAATAATTATTTCCTACCGCTGTGGAAATATCCGTACGTTTCTGACTGAGCAGTTGTTGTAGAAGATTCCATTGGTCTCGCAAGAGGAGTTATAGAACCAATCTGGCTATTTATTGTAGGAGATTCCATTAGTCTCGCAACAGGAGTCATAGAACCAATCTTGCCACCCAAGCCTTAAAACTAAATCACTGTGTTTTATTTGGATAACTCACTGGCTTTCTTCTCCTCGACCACAAGTTGTGTTACTGTATCAATGTCCGTCTCTGTGAATAGATAGACATGAAAATGTTGGGCGTGTGTTACCTGTCTTAGAAATGAATGAGGTCATGTGTTACCTGTCTTAGAGATGAATGAGGTCATGCGTTACCTGTCTTAGAGATGGTGTCCGAGTTGTAGGAAGAACTAATCAACGGATGGGCGATGACTTCATTGGAGTAGCCGTGAACGTTGCAGGAGTAGTTCCCCAGGGTGAAGACGGTGGCCACGGTGAAGGTCATCACAAGGAAGCTGTTGGTTACCTGTTGATTTAATTTGTTTTCAACTTAAGGACAATAGGTCTCATGCTATTAACAGTGGGTGTCGTCTTTTATAAATAGCATCGGGATAATTCTAAACCACCCCCTACAACGCTTTTATATCTCTAACATTTGGAGCGAATTTACTTCTTTTTAAATCCTTTATATTAACTCGTGGTGTCTGCGGCCGACCCTGCTTGCTTGCTTGTCGCCAAAACTTTTGATCGATTTTTAACCCACTTGCTCGCAAGATAGCGAGCTGAAATTTTGCAGGCAGTTTCGTACCGATGATAAAAACAATGTATCAAAATTTCAGATCGATCGCATGTACCGTAATTAAATTATTGATTTTTTAAATTATTTAATTTATTCCTATGTATCATGCTATTTTTTGAGATAGAGCGTCGCGGTGCGTATTATATTGAACAACCTTTCTGTCGCGCAATAAGGTGCGTATTTTACTGACAACACTTTTTATAAACATATTCCTGATCGGTGCGCATTATATTAAACACGTTTTACGACACAACTGCAATTTTGTATTTTTGGATGGTCTTGCGCTGCGTGTTATAATGAACATTCTTTTAGTTACGTCTCATACGTAAAGGATTTATAGTCAAAAACTTGGTTTTTTACGGGTTGTTTTTATTAAATCCCCTATATTAACTTCACCGCCGTCTCTGTCGTGATCTCTGTCTGTCTCTCTGTCTTGGGCGGGCGGAAAAACAAAAGTCACAAATGACCCACTTCCCGTGAAGCCATCGAGCTGAAATTTGGCACACGGACCCGTGTCTCCTAACAATGCATCGTTCTATATGTAGCGGTCGCTATCGTTTACATTTTACGGGTCACTTGACTTCAGGCCAGCCACCGGTGCACACATCTCGTGTTTAAACCAGGTAAACCACATGGAGTTGAGTTAACGCGTTGACGCCATCCGTCCATGTCCACACCCCCAACCCCTTCCCCCAGTTTTAAAGCCAGGGGAGATAATTTCGGTTTCAGTCTGTAAATGTTTGTCGCGTTTGCACATAATCAATACTTTTAGTTATGTCTCATATATAAGGGATTTATAGTCAAAAACTTTGATTTTACGGGGTTGTTTTATTAAATACCTTATATTAACTTCACCGCCGTCTCTGTCTCTCTGTCTTGGGCACCGCGGAAAAACAGAAGTCAAAAATGACCCACTTCCCGTCATGCCATCGAGCTGAAATTTGGCACTCGGACCCGTGTCACCTAACAATGCATCGGTTCAAACATTTAGATCGATTGAACGTACAGTTATTAAATTAATGCTAATTTAGTTTGTCTCTATACGCGGTATGTAATTCAATTTCACTATTTGTTATTGTTTTTTTCACGTTATTGTTCAGTCACGCGTTGAGCGGACCCATCGAAGTACCGGCGTGCTTTTGTTTACATTTTACGTGTCACGCTGAGTTCGGTCCAGGGATCGGTGAAGAGACCTTACACCTCTCCCACCCACCCACCCCCCCCGGGTTATACAGAAGGAGTTAAGGCAGATACAGTCTGTAAATGTTTGTCGCGTTTGAAGATGATAAATACTTTCAATTATTAATCATATATTAGGGATTTATAGTCAAAAACTTTGTTTTAAAGGGTTTGATTTATTAAATCCCTTATATTAACTTCACCGCCGTCTCTCTCTGTCTTGGGCACCGCGGAAAATTTGAAGTCAATTTTGACCCATTTCCCGTCATGCCATCGAGCTCAAATTTGGCACACGGACCCGTGTCACCTAACAATGCATCGTATCAAAAATTCAGATCGATCGAACGTACAGTTATTAAATTAATGCATTTTTAGTTTATCTATATAAACTATATGTAGAGGTCGCTATCGTTTACATTTTACAGGTCACTTGACTTCACGCCAGCCAGAGGTGAACACATCTCGTGTTTTAACCAGGTGTACCGGCGTGCTTTTGTTTACATTTTACGTGTCACGCTGAGCTCGGTCCAGCGATTGGTGACAAGACCTTTCCCCTCTCCCACCCCCCGCCCCGGATTAAAAGCAAAGGGAAGTTAAGACAGATTCAGTCTGTAAATATTTGTCTCGTTTGAACATAATCAATACTTTTAGTTATGTCTCATATATAAGGGATTTATAGTCAAAAACTTTGTTTTTACGGATTTGTTTTATTAAATGTACTATATTAAAGAAGTTGTTTACTTAATCGTCAACGATATTTATTTATTCATATTTAAACGTATGACCCAAGCAAGCTTCCATCTAAATTATAAACTTCTTGTAAAATTTTGATCAGTCTTTAACAAATATCTATTTTGAAATTTAAAAAAAAATATATTTAATTTTATATTTGAATGAGTTCATGTGACAGTAATAGGGAATAATTGTAATATACCGACTAAATCATGTGACAGAAATAGGGAGTATTTGTAATATACCGACTAAATCATGTGACAGAAATAGGGAGTAATTGTAATATACCGACTAAATCATGTGACAGAAATAGGGAGTAATTGTAATATACCGACTAAATCATGTGACAGAAATAGGGAATGATTGTAATATACCGACTAAATCATGTGACAGAAATAGGGAATGATTGTAATATACCGACTAAATCATGTGACAGAAATAGGGAGTAATTGTAATATACCGACTAAATCATGTGACAGAAATAGGGAATGATTGTAATATACCGACTAAATCATGTGACAGAAATAGGGAATGATTGTAATATACCGACTAAATCATGTGACAGAAATAGTGAATAATTGTAATATACCGACTAAATCATGTGACAGTAATAGGGAATGATTGTAATATACCGACTAAATCATGTGACAGAAATAGTGAATAATTGTAATATACCGACTAAATCATGTGACAGTAATAGGGAATGATTGTAATATACCGACTAAATCATGTGACAGAAATAGGGAATGATTGTAATATAACGACTAAATCATGTGACAGAAATAGTGAATGATTGTAATATACCGACTAAATAGTCAAGAGTAACAAAATTGGGTGATTAATACCCGAATAAAAACAGGTTGTCGAAAAGGGAGATAAGTTTAACTGTGTAAGAGACGAAATGCTTAGAATGCAATAACAAATACTGCACACGTATACCTTTCCAGAGGTTCTCGCGTTTCTTATGAGTATCTCTGGGTCGTCTAAAAACAACGCCATGAAAAGAATGAGACTAGGAGTATCATGCACTAACCTCTTGGATCGATCCCTTGACTTTCAGGGTGCCGTCTGGAAATATGGCGCCCCTGGTGCCGTTGCAGTTATCAATGCTGGCCACAATTTGATGTTCCATCTCTGGGGCAGGAGAAGGTAAAAGGGTAAAATTTAGTTTTCATTGATCGGGTTTTAACAAGTCTCAGTTAGTGTTGGATGTTATTAGCTATTGTGACGGCCGTCGAGTTAAGGCAGGCAAACGTTCATTCTAAAAGTTGGTGACTTGTGACTAGTGAGTCATAGGTGATTCGTCGAAATAGATCAGTCGAAGTTCAAGGTTTAGCATACCAACAGGACATGTGACATTTTGTGTCAAGCTGTTGTTGGTGCCAATTTCATAAGTGATATATTATATTCTTCAGTGTGCCAACGGCATATGTCACATATGTGACATATGTTTTTATGATGTTTTTTGTGTGTTAACGTGATGTTTGATGTATGATTTGAAATCCACAGTTCGGGAAATGTCAATCACCGGTTACTGTAGTCAAGAAAGTAGTGAGCAGATTACTGGAGAGAGGTGTCATGCTCTGCAAGGTCTCTAACCGAAGAGGAAATAAAAAATTATCGTTCCTAACGACATTTCCTTAATACAAATTCAGAGTCACCCGCAAGGACCTTACCAAGAGTGTTCTCATTTTGACTAGACTTGTCAATCTCTATCTTGTTAATCTGAGGAGAGAAGTTTCAGTTGAGTTAGATATAAATGTGATGATAAGTCATAGTCTTAGTGGACAGGAGAGGGGGGCGGGGAGAGGGGACAGGGAGAGGCGTGAGAGTGGATGGAGAATTCGGATATTACAAAGGCAAACAGTTCTATACCATTATTGCTAAAGGCAAGTGCTAGTGGAATATGTATATATATATATATATATATATATATAAATATATATATGGCCTTGAGCCCCCAAAACATGCGCCCGCCACTGCTCCCTTCCCCTCTTCCTTCCTCAAGCACCCAACAAAGGACCCTCTGTTCATTCCTGCAGAGGTGTTGGGTTACAGATAGGTGACAGGCACCGGGGATAAGGACTTCCGGCTCGATAATATATGCGCCTCCCCCCCCCAGCCCACCACACTGTTGTGTATTTGGCTGCCGGACATTGAGACCTTCCGAATTCCTTCTAACACTGACCGGAAATGAATTAGACAGATTAGAGTATTAGGACAATACTGCTAGACCGGAACCAACTTCTCCCGGTTCACCGACTATATAAGAGACACCCAACACATGGTTAAGAGAGAGACTTAGTACTAGAGACAGTTGTAGAGCATAGGCTGTAATAAAATTGTACACTGTGTTTCCTGTGTCAACCTTAGAACTTATTCAAATAAACACTATTCAAGACTATAGTCCTCAACTTACCTGCAGTTAGTTGATTTACTAGCTGTTCAGTCAGTCTTATTAGCTGTTCAGTCAGTCTTATTAGCTGTTCAGTCAGTCTTATTCAGAATAATAATATAGCCACCACTCAGCTACATAATGTTTATAATAATATAGCCACCACTCGGCTATATATAATATTCAGAAGGTATTTAAAGATGTATAAATGTTTATAGATTATAATCTATTTTTGTACCATCTGCGTCCCCGAAATATTGTCCCTAGCAAATAAAAATCATTTCAACAAAATATTTGTTTCACATAAGAACATTACATAAACTAAACATAATGTTTAAAATAAATTAAGTAGAAAGAAGGCACTATAAGTTACTGGTGTGTACAAGACATGTACAATTATACAAATAAATGCACACAATTACACAAGGGATTAAACGAAAAGATATACAAAAGATTAATACACATGAATTATACACGAAAAGTTATGTAAAAGTTTAATAAGAATTATATCAAATAAATGTATGAAAATGGTTTAACGAGCAGGACAAATACAGCTATGGGAAAAAGGGGGTGGGGGTAAACGGTCGTGCTATTCAAGGGAGGTTAACTAAAATGGTTCACAAGCACGTATACAAAAAAATGGTATAAAAATAGTAATGGTGTGATGCTAAGAGCAGAAGAAAACAATAACAACCAAAGCCGACCACTTTGTATCCATCATCCAGAATCTTTTCACTGGTGGCGCACAGGATGCTAACGTCTTCTGTGAAGTCCAAGACGACAAGATTCATGGTGACGTTCAGCTTGATTCCTGGACGACACAAGGTGAACCGGTGTGTGTGTGTGTGTGTTGAGGTGACGAGTGGCGAGGATGGGGTGTTATACATTAAAGAGATAGTACAACTGTATAATATATATATATATATATATATATATAATTCTTTTATTAGATTAAAATACAAGACACAAACGATTTTCGTAGTCGAAACAATAAGTTCAAGCTTTATTTTTTGGACTATCGCACAAATAAACGTTTTGGAAAATGCCTTTATCAGTGTAAATAAATACAAGTATGATAATTGAATTTACATTCATGGGCGTCGCTAGGAATTTTTCCAGGGGGGGGGGACCAAAAAAACTACTTTTTTATTTTAACTGACAATGCCATACAGGTACAATTTTCAATTAAATTCAAGTTCACTATAAAATAAGGGTCGAAAAAAGCCTTCGAAATTAAATGTAATAAGACTTACAAATTAGTGCTGTAATAGCTAAAATACAACATTTATTAATGCATTTAATAAATTAAAAACTTAAGTTCTCACGAGAGAATTGAATTTTGCTGTGAAATAATAAAGGTGTAGAAACTGCAGGGTTACCAAGGATGGATATCAGAATTTTTTTTACAGGCTAACAAAAATCGAAAAGTAGACCAATCGCGGGATTCCGAAATGCCGTTATTAGAAGATTTTGGGGCGTCTGCAGCATCTGACTTAACATTGGCATTGAGGACAACAGTACACGTTCAAGAGCCAGACACAACTGAAGCAACTGTTCCTAATTTGATTGCCGCTGACACTTATTCATTTCCTAAATTTGATATTGGAAGGTATGTCTGGACATACGACCTTTCAAATAAGTTGAAATTGCAGCTGATTCGTGATTGTTGGACCCTTGATAAAAATTATGATTTTAGAGCTGACAGCGAGGGAAACAGAGTTTTTAGTTTTTAGATATGCATGGTTATCAGACTATTCACCGTGGCTTGTATACTCGCAAATGTTAATAGGTGCCTTTTGCAAATATTGCGTGTTGTTTCTGAAAAAAGTAATTCTATGAGTTCAGTGGGTATTTGTCATCAAACCATGTACAAAATATGAAGATTTCAATGAAGATGCACGTAGCAACCTGCAAAGCACATTATGGCACAAAAGCTCTCATGAAGATGAAAGCAATTTTATTTGCTTTATTGGAAGCCAAAGCAGTTTCTATAGATGAGCAGTTGGACTCATCATTTAGAAGACAAATTCAAGAAAATCGCAACAAACTTGGTCCGATCATTTCTACAATCCTCTTTTGCTGCATTCATGTTTTAGCACTTCGTGGAACAGAATCAAATTCTGGTAATTTTGGCTGAACTGTTAGAGTTTCGTGTTGAATCTGGAGATGAAGTTCTTGGTAATCGTTTGTCAATTGGTTCGTGTAGTGCTGAGTATGGTTCATCGACAAAACGCCCCGGACAAAACGGCCCCGACAATTGGGCTCCGACATAACGGCCCCGACAAAACGGCCTGGACTAATAGATGGACCATTATTAAAATGTACAATCAAATATATTCGTATTTTTACTCACCTATTCAGTGTCAGGTTTAGCTAACAATAAACAATAATAATAACACCACAAAAGTGAATTTAATAGCCTTTACGCGAAATGGTTCCAATAACGGTTGTTTGTTGACAAGAAACAATATAATAACATCACAAGAAATAATTTTACAATTTTAACACATTTTTTAAGGGTGAAAAATTTGACGAAAGCTTAAAATGCAACAACAAAAAAATAGGGTTTTTGTTAAAAAATGTTAAAAATTTGTCTAGGGCCGTTTTGACCGAGGCCGTTATGTCGGGGCCGTTTTGTCTGGGGCCGTTTTGATGGGTAACCGCTGAGTGTATCTCGGCAACTACGCAAAACACTAAAATCGAAATTTGTGGGTCTCTCTTGCGTGAAGACATTGTTCGTGAAGCAAATAATTCAGTTGCATTTTCTATACTTGCTGACGAGACAAATGACATTTCAGGAGGCATTGAGCAGATGTCACTTGGTGTTAGATTTGTCAAAGAACAAAATGGGAAAATGATGGTCACAGAAGAATTCCTGGGATATATTACAATTGTCAATAGAACAGCTGAAGGTTTAGCCAACACCATCATTACTAATTCATTAGAATTTTGATTAAATATGACAAAGCTTGTTGGTCAAGGATGCTACGGATGTTCTACAATGGCAGGTAAAGATGGAGGAGTCAATGCAATACTTCGGAAAAAAAACCACCAAAAGCAGCATTTGTACATTGCAGTTCACATAAACTAAATTTTGTTGTGAACGATTTAAATAATGTGAATGTTGTACGAAACACAATAGGAACAATTAAGTCAATTATAGTGTGTTTCCGAGAAAGTAATCAGCAAAGAAAACTTATTCTAAATGTTCCTTTGCTATGTGAAACTAGATGGTCACATAAATATAAAAGCTTGCGGATTTTTGCTGAAAATGTTACAGAAATTATTAAACAACTAGACTATTTAGAACAATCAGTAATGTAATCAGTTATATTTGCAGATATAATTCCTTTTTATGTTTGACAAATGTAAACTGTCTTCCATGTAATATACTTTCAGGAAATTTAGTTTAGTTTTATTGTAACAACTGTATGACATTTTTATGACATTTGTTCCCTCAAATGTAGAGGGCGCAAATGCCCCCCTTGCCCCCCTTCCCTAAGCCCATGTTTACATTATATATTACTACACCATATACATATACATATTATATACATTTTTATTGTTTTGATAACGCAATACGTTTGTGTATCTTGTCTTTTATTCGAAAGTTTTATCGTAGTCCTATCGTAGTCCTATCGTAGTCCTATCGTAGTCCTATCGTAGTCCTGTCGTAGTCCTATCGTAGTCCTGTCGTAGTCCTATCGTAGTCCTATCGTAGTCCTGTCATAATCTATCGTAGTCCTGTCGTAGTCCTGTCGTAGTCCTATCGTAGTCCTGTCGTAGTCCTATCGTTGTCCTGTCGTAGTCCTATCGTAGTCCTATCGTAGTCCTATCGTAGTCCTATCGTAGTCCTATCGTAGTCCTGTCGTAGTCCTATCGTAGTCCTATCGTAGTCCTGTCGTAGTCCTGTCGTAGTCCTATCGTAGTCCTGTCGTAGTCCTGTCGTAGTCCTATCGTAGTCCTGTCGTAGTCTTATCGTAGTCCTGTCGTAGTCCTATCGTTGTCCTGTCGTAGTCCTATCGTAGTCCTATCGTAGTCCTATCGTAGTCCTAGCGTAGTCCTATCGTAGTCCTGTCGTAGTCCTATCGTAGTCCTGTCGTAGTCCTGTCGTAGTCCTATCGTAGTCCTGTCGTAGTCCTGTCGTAGTCCTGTCGTAGTCCTGTCGTAGTCCTGTCGTAGTCCTGTCGTAGTCCTGTCGTAGTCCTGTCGTAGTCCTGTCGTAGTCCTATCGTAGTCCTGTCGTAGTCCTGTCGTATTTCTATTCTGTTAACAGATTTTTAAAAAAATATGTTTAAAAAACAAAAACTAATGTTAAATATTAAAAAATAAATGAACACTTTTCACTATTAATGGTATGAGCAAAGTGGAGCCTGCCACTTAAAGTAGAGTTTTCATTGTGATTATATAATTATATCAGTGTTAAAAATTAACTAAAAATATTTATTTCAATATTTTTTTTAACTTTTAAAAATGTTATAATTTTGCAAAACTGAAAATTCACCCACTAATAAATGATATATAATATAACATATTACACAACAAAAAACAACACTTACCATCAGATGGTTTGTCTGTACCAACGGAGTCATATGATTGGGAAAGAAAAAAGAGGGGGAAGGAATAAAAAATCTGTTGAATTATCACATTTCCTGATGTCCACGGGCCGCCGTTTGTGTGTTTGTATGTTTAAGTGTTTGTATGTAGCCCAATGTATATTGTGTGAAATTACGTCAAATAACGTAAATCTGCAATGTAGTGTAGAAAGTATGGGATTGTGGCTAAAAAGCGATAAAAAGCTAACGCCATTTTGTTAAATACCTTTTTACTTTAACAAGTTTATATATTTCACCCTATGTCATTGATAAAAGTGCCTCTTTACGTATTAAAAAGAGACCTTGATTTATTCAAAATCAAATGTTCTATATTAATATGTAAGAAAACAGAACTCACAGGAATCCCGTAGGTGTTTAAAGAGGGATTGTAAATCAAGCAATGTGTTATAGCCTTAATAAATATGTAGTGGAATAAATTAGGATTTAACTAAGTCAGAGATGTAAATAAAAAAGCGAAATGATACGTCTTCTGTTTTCAACAATATATTATGTCAGAGAGTGTAATGGTTGAAAAGAAACCACAGCCCTGCAAGAGAATGGCGAAGGTAACTAAGGGATAGAGATTATTATGGCTATAGTCTTGAGACTATTGACCTGTGGGGCTAGAAATATTAGAATAGACTTACATGCATTGGAGAATGCGACCAACAAAGAGTAGATGATCAAAATCAGAAGGGTCATGGTTGGTGCCCTCAAAGTGAGCCTGAATGAAGAAAAGTCAGAAACGGGAATGTGATTCAGGGGAGCTGATTACATACGTCATACAACGATTCTTTTGTCATATGCTGACGTCATTTAGGTATGCAGATCAGCGTCAACACTTATTTGCCTGTGGTATGCTTCCATCTCAATCCATGCTCCCAGTGATGAACTCCCTTGGTTTGAATGAGGTTCCGCGGAGAGACGTTTGGTCGATACAGTTATGTAGTGCAGTGGTTGACATCCGGGTCTTTAGCGAATTGAGTACGACTCTGCCAGTGTACCACGGCCCGTGTTGACTAGCAGGAAAGCGAGTGTCGGCAAATTTTTTCTTTAATGTGTTTTTCGTTAAATAAGTTAGATTATTATGTGGAGCATCTGGTCGAATTTAATGTTAAGAATGTTTAAGTTATTTTATTCCTGGGAACAGGTTATAGAAATGAAATTCGGCTCTCAAAAGTTTTATATCGCCTACTGCTGATTTTGGATTTTCTGACCAATAAGTTTGCCGAAATGACTGGTTTATAGTTATGATTACTGAATGTGACAGCTGTTTATAATAATGTCTATTCAAGATTATATCCAGTCAAGATTTTATATGAAATCATGATCATATCCAATCAAGATCAATTTCAATCAAAGACACATCTAATCATGATCACATTCATTCAGGATTATAGTAAATTTTTATCATATTTAAACAATATTGTCTCTAAGGCACAATTAAATTACACAGCTCAAAAGGAAGCGGAAAAACGTATGTTTTAAAAACAGTCCTTGCATTTGGTTGAAGGCATCAAGCAATCCGGTGGTGTTAGTAAACGAGCTAAATGAAGCTTTAGTGACATATTCAGTGGCTCTTTATTGAGAGATGGTCGTCTGCTGTTAACAATGTTTAACCAGAAGGAAGCACATGGATGGAGATATTAAAAGATATTTGTGATCTGTATTATCTTTATGTTATTTTACGCAATTAAATGTGAAGTAAAAATTGTCATGTTAATTTATTTAATCCACTTTTTAAAATTATTTAATAACAGTAAATAATTTGAGAACTACTTATAAAGTGCGTAACCCCAGGCAAGGGCTGTTCTGCATATAGCGACATAGATGCCACACATACGCTACATATTTATCATGGTAATTTGAATAATTGATTTAAATATAATAAAAATATTACATAAACAAGAACAAACAAACTAAACAAAGATGTTATCCATATCTGGATATATGTTCATACATGCATTTCAAAAATTCACCTGACATTTTCTATCTTCATACAGGGATGTCATTTCATGTTTCGTGTCATGTGCCGCAGTGTTAAACCAAATGCTTTTTAAAAAAACACATATCTACATACGAAACATTGCCTAACGATGGCGTTGTTACCTTGACGACTGTGTCCTGGTGTTCAGTAACTCATCTTGGCACGCGATGTTTCACTCTGGGTCTCTGGTCGACGAGTTTCGATGGTCTTATTTAAATCATCATCTCCAATGGCAGGGACTCGGATTGCAGGGGAGCAGAGTTGAACCAGTGGAAGGCGCTGAATAGTCAGTTCAACATTGGCGGTGGTGGAACAACATCATTGGCTCAACCCCCATTCCTCACCACTCCCTGTCTACCTAATTAATAGCTCTTAAATTTACGATCGTTTTTAATAATGGGATGGTTGGAAAGTTTTTGAAGGTGGGCGGGGGGAATGGAGGTGGATGGTGGAAGCTTTAGATCTTGATGTCGGCTTTCCTGAATTTTGAGTGCGACGGACAAGGTAAGCAGTGGCGTGGCCAAAAAGACGGCAATGGGGTAAGCAGTACCTCGTTAACAGAGTTACTGTGCTTGGGGGCCGCCCATAAACGTCACGCGCCTAGGGGGAGGAAGGTCACACATTTGCGACGTGGGGGAGGGGAGTGTTTAAGAAATGTGATTTCACATCAAAGCGCGAAACTTTAAATAAAAGTTCCACTTAAATATTTGATTGCTTTTAATTTATTAATGAAATTGTACATGGCTTCACGCTTGTTACGATATCAGAGTGCAGCCTAACACCTAGGACCAAATACATACTTAAATGACAAATAAAACGATTTGAAACATGCTCATTTTCAAATAGAAAATACAGCTTTTATGGGGGGGGGGCGCAAAGCTTTGTGATGTCATATTGGAGGGGGTCTAAGTTTTTGTGATGACGTGTGTAAGGGGCTAAAAAATGGGCCAAAATCGCGATACGTCATTTATGGACGGCCCCTTGTTACCTCCCCCTTGCATGTTACACCAATTAGAAGGGGAGTGTGTCGGGATTGCGTGATAGAAACGTTTCTTTGCAATCTTTAAACTTAGACAACTACCCATCGTTCTTTGCAATCTTTAAACTTAGACAACCACCCATCGTTCTGTGCAATCTTTAAACTTAGACAACCACCCATCGTTCTTTGCAATCTTTATACTTAGACAACTACCCATCATTTGAGCTTTGAGAAATACTGGAATTTGTTTTTTAAAAAAAAGATGTAATCGACTTTTTAAAGAGATTTAACATCAACACGATGATCGCCAACGTGCATGCGTTCCACCATTCAGCCCGGTCTAAAAGTTCCCTGATTGGATGAACACAGGAGGAAGTCCATTGGTTGGTGGAACTTCCAATCGGCTGCACCAAAATTATGGAGAAATCTTCAGAATTTTTTTCAAAGCGTGTGGCATCAAAGAAAAATTTAAGAAAAATTGAAGACTTTAAAAAAAATAATATTGTTTTAAGACTTCTGTAACATCATAGCATGGCGAGCGTATTGTGCTAACATGGACGGTTGGCGCTTTAGCAAAAAGCCATTACTATCATTAACAGCACTAATTTTTAACATTGGAGAAAGAGAAAACCCCTCAACATTATTAGGAGTTAGTTCAATCAAATTAATGATCGTATTCCCTTAGCATCTAGATTCTAGAAGAGGAAAAAAACAAATCTCGTCAAACTTCGTTTTGTTTTTTATTCACTCCTTATTAAAATATTTGAAGCTTTTTTTATTCTCAATTCTATTCTTTTACCAAAAATGTGTTGAGTGCATAAAAAATACTTCCTAGAATAGATTCGGGTATAATAAATGATTTTATTTTTTTTTGCGTCCACGTAAAATTGATTCATGGGGAAAAATAAGATTTGTGGTTTATAGTAACTCACTATTTGTGGTTTATAGTAACTCACTATTTGTGGTGTGATTGTAACAGATCATATCTTTAGCAACATCGTGAATCCGTTGCAATATTTGAGGGCTTCTAATTGGTATTACAACTTTTATAGAGCGTATGTATTTGGTAAACTATTATTTGGCCAAGGTATCTTTTTTACAAGGTTACAAATTAATATTTCCAATGCGATTGTTGCGTTGACCCAGATAGCTATAAGATTATTGACCCAGCCTGTTGGCAGACGATAGGCCCAGATTGTCAAATATGATTGGTCCAGCTTGTTGAATTATGATTGTTCCCGCTTTTTGAAAGACGATTGGTCCAGCTTGTTGTAAAATGATTGTGTAGATTATTGGTTGTAGACATTCATTTCTTGGCCCCTCTTAGTACAGACACGCACACACACACACACACACACACACACACACACACACACAAACGCACTGAAAGCATGAACAAAGCGTATTTAGCATTAATTACTTCAAGAAGTTTATATTTAATCGTTGTTTAATTTATTAATTTTTTAGTTGATTGGTGTAAGGCGATTTTAACATGGAGTCAATTTATATTCTAGTCTTTGCTTAATTTATTAATTTTTAGCTGTTTGAGGTAAGGCGATTTTAAGATGGAGTCCAGTCTCCGCATGTTGGGAATCCTTCAGGTGCCTTCGGCCAGTCACTGACCTCACCAACCTGGATGAAGAGGGACATCCCAGCGAGTACGTGAAACTCTATGTGGCAGTGCATCAGCCACATACCTGATGGCAATAAGAAGGAGGAAATGACGGCCACATACCTGATGGCAATAAGAAGGGGGAAATGACGGCCACATACCTGATGGCAATAAGAAGGGGGAAATGACGGCCACATACCTGATGGCAATAAGAAGGGGGAAATGACGGCCACATACCTGATGGCAATAAGAAGGGGGAAATGACGGCCACATACCTGATGGCAATAAGAAGGGGGAAATGACGGCCACATACCTGATGGCAATAAGAAGGGGGAAATGACGGCCGAGAAGTTTATGCAGATAATTGGATGATACATAGCTAATTTGGTGCTTAGTATAGTTTATCTGGTGAAGCAATATTTATTTTAGAAAAACAAAAATTTAAGGAAATAAATTGATTCGCTTCCAACATGACATGATAATTGTTGTTTGGTGGTCAGCATGTCAGAAAAGCATCAACATTAATACGTCTTCTGTAATTCATATAACTGTTATAAACACCACAATCAGGTCCAACCCCTACATCTGGTCCAAAACCATATTATGATCATTGTAAGGAATTGGGGAGCCGGAGAAAATGGCTGAAACGCCCGAGGGGTGCTAAACCTTCTTACGTTCAGACCTCATTAGTGAAGGAGGTAAAGAATAAAGCATTAGAAAAAATAATAATAAAATATGTGCATGCCGAAAGCGTCTTTCCCCTAGCGGAATTCGTCTCCTTATATTTTGATATGTTTTTAGCCCCGCATTAATCTTTTTTTCCCAGGTCTTCATTAATCACCAGGTGATAACAAGAAATAAACCATTGAGTTCTACACCCATGATTAATACATTTCGTGCCACTATATTGTTGCTGAAGTTCATTTGTCAGAGGAAAGGGGTGGTGGTGGGGGAGAGGGTTACAAACATCTCAATCATGCGCCGGTCATTTGGTGTCAATATGCCATTAATTTTATCCACACCATTGAGGGATGCCGATTACCGGCCAGTGGTTCTATGACCAGGGATTAAGAGTGACACCATTACACGCCATCTTTTTTTGTTTATCAACCACTAACTCCCCCATATGAAACAATATTGGACCAGATATTCCTAGACAATGTCATGGGTGGAGAGGGTTGAAAGATTTCAACTTAAATAGTCAAATGCCTCAATGCGTCCACCTCATTGGCGTCACACGCTTCAAGTAACAGCTGGAAAACGCAGGGGTGAAGGGGAGGATCACGTTTTGGTGCTGGCGGGATGTTATTGAAGTATTTAAAACAATTATTGAAATTTATGATTTTTAACGAAATTAAATGTTATAATTTTATCAAATTAATTATGTCTTTTTTATATAATTACTCATTATGAATGTAAGTCGAATCGTAACAAAAAGTTGTTTTGTTTCAGGGAACCGTATCACAACTATTTAGAACCCCATTGAAAGTATAACTAATGAACTGTTGACAGCATCCGAATACCAATCGAGTCTAGCGGTAGTCGTGATTGTTTGCGCTACTTAGCGTCTGAGTCGTATGTTCACCCCTGCATCGTAGAGACGTCAGAAAAATTGGATGGATGACATATCGATTAACCCCTTAGGCTTTATATTTCCCTACATGCAATGGCGGAAAATTTGGAGAGGAGGGGGTTGTTTTGCTCCATATATTTTTTTATCAATTTTATTTTTTTAAACTTTTGTCATCTGGAGTTTGAATGTTTAATTCCGAATAGGCTTTGGTTTGAGAGTTCTACTTTTATTTATTTAGGGACACGTAAAAAAAATCCTCATCATTATGGCCACTTTTTGCTTTTCCCTGACTAATTTCAAGTACCCATCAGAGCTGGGTTGACATAGAGACACCTTTAGAAACGGAAAAAAGAAACCCAGTCTTCATAGAGCCTCGAACCCGAGACTCTCACTAACACTACGCCAGCCGAGCGCAGGTCTCTCGACCACCGTGGCCCCAAATATTTGGGATTTGTTTTGAAATCAAGAGCGAACATCTAATACCCTAGACAAAAGTCGAAGATTTCATTGAGAAGTTATTGAAGATTACATTCATCATTACCTGGGTTGTCCGCCTTAAACCTCGCTATGACGTAATAACCTCCAGTGATGCTGATCGTGTCTTTGCGAGGAAGAAAAGACGTTCGACGAGGTATCTCACCCCGCGCATCCATCTCTTTCAGGTCCTCTATGGTCGTGTTGGGCAGCAGCTGCAAGGTAAGAATAAAAAGGTTGTTGACACAATGGTATCGCCATGAAAAAAGACTTACTGCCTTTCATCGGTCTTTCTCATGACCCTTTGGAAACCTCTGAACTATTTGTTCTTTCATCTTACTCATCTATCAAGAAAAATTATTGTTTTCTTAAGACGCGAAAAAAATCCTTGGCTTTACAGGCGATCTACGCGATTTCCTTATCAACACTAAATACTTAGTTCTCTCCCCGTAATATATCCATGTCCTCAACTTACACTTGTACCACATTCAGTGCCATCCCTTATTTTCACAAGAATTGTACTTGTGGGAACAACGGCATGGGAACTACACTAAATAAGTATGAAGCGTTATATGTATACTAGCGTATCACCCGTCAAAAATGACGGAAGTTTTCAGCTGAAATCTATTTATTTTGTAAAAATGCACTTCTTTTAGGGCGCCTACGGCGCCGACCTTTTTCAAAAGCCCAACTAACTTGTCCTTGTTTGATCAATACGAAATATTACACTTTCTGAAATTTACACAAATTATTTTATAATAGGGGTTGTAGGGCGCCTACGGCGCCCCCTTTGTTTTTTTATTTTATAATTAACCATCATCAAATCCTCCTTTTACATTGTTCCCTTTTCCAAAATTAAAATATGAGCTAAAACAATGACGTCATATAATATTTTTTACAGCACATCTTTAATTTGCACACCTTTTGATGCATTGGTGCAGTAATTTGATGCGCTACTTTCTAAAAGTAGTAGCTTCACGGACAGACACTAAGTGACATTGCAAATTATATTTGTTTAATAATCACGTTTGATGCAGAAATATGAATTTTAGGGACTTTTTTAAATTATTTTTTTCGCGCTGAAATATATCAATATTTTGAGGACCCATCTACTTTTACCACGTTTTTATTAACTTACTTTCGTGTCTGTCTGCCTGTCTGTCCGCAATTTTTCAAATTTGCCAACGTAAAATTAAACCACTTCTGATGGTCCTAGAGAGCTCAAAATTTTACCACAGATAGATCTTGGATGACAATACATTGTATCACAATTTCAGATCGATCGAATGTAGCGTAGTTAAATTAATGCTTTTTTTAGTGTATCTCTATATAAGAATCTGTATCCGACTGCCGTTGTTAGATTTCACGTGCCCAGTTCACCCCGTGACCTCATCACCGTGGTATTAAAATGTTGGGCGGATGCTGATGAGGTGTTTGGTAAAATAAATAGAGGTAAAAAAAGATTTTAAAAAAACACTTTTTTATTAGTGGACTAAAAAGAATAAAATAAATAAAGGTAAAAAAAGGATTTTTAAAAACCACGTTTTTATAAGCGGAATAAAAAGAAGAAAATAATGTAAAACTTATACGTTCAAGTACTTTCATTTAATATGACTAAAAACGTGGGGCGGGCGCTTATGAGGTTTTACATATGCAGTTCACCCATTCTCTCACTTATAGATCTCCATTTAACTTTTATACCAAACACCCGCCCCACGCATCATCTTGTTTGCTTATGCATTGTTCAAGGTATACATTTATTTATGGCCATTTTTATGCTTTTTTTAAAAAATATTGATTTGGCCTTTTAAGAATTTTAAAAAACAAAAATTAAGTCTTGAATGATATTTTGTTTTAAAAAAAATATGTTTATATTTTTTAATTTTAAAATTCAGTTCAAATTTAAAATTAAAAAAACCCCGTAAAAAACCAAGTTTTTCACTATAAATCCTTTATGTACGAGACGTAACTAAAAGAATGTTCATTACAATACGCAGCGCCAGACCATCCAGAAATACAAAATTGCAGTTGTGTCGTAAAACATGTTTAATATAATGCGCACCGATCAGGAATATGTTTATAAAAGAGTTGTCATTAAAATACGCACCTTATTGCGCGACAGAAAGGTTGTTCAATATAATACGCACCGCGACGCTCTATCTAAAAAAATAGCATGATACATAGGAATAAATAAAATAATCTAAAAAATCAATAATTTAATTACGGTACATGCGATCGATCTGAAATTTTGATACATTGTTTTTTATTATCGGTACAAAACTGCCTGCAATATTTCAGCTCGCTAGCTTACGAGCAAGTGGGTTAAAAATCGATCAAAACTTTTGGCGACAAGCAAGGGCGGTCGATCGGCGGCCGCAGACACCACGAGTTAATATAAAGGATTTAATTAGTTGAAGGGATTCAGGGGCGGGTACAGCTTTTCTTAAGGGTGGAATGCTCTTCATAAGGATTTACGATCAATATAAAAACACAAACACCCTAACGCACCCTTCCCTCCCCTGCCACACTGAACGTGTATCCGTGGATGTGTATCGGGTGGCCGTAGTCATCTTCCCAGTAGTCGTTAAACATGACCAGCTCCACCAGGTCCCCCAGGGCGAACTTGAGGCGATGGACGCAGCTATACAGACCAGTCTTGCTGTCGCGTGTGTAGCTCTTGGCGTTAGAGGCGTTACAATACAGGCTCTGTGGGGAAAAAAAGGGGGGGGGGCAAGAAATAAATGTTAGCTCTTTGTGGTGAGGGTATTAAAAAAATTTAAAGGGAGGGAGGGGGTGCCTTTTGTGTATGGGTTTTTTTTACACCGATTGGAGGGTAATAGTGGAGCTGTATGAACGTGAAAAATAATAAACACTTTATGGATTTCCATTTTTTAAAATAAAAGTATTTGCTTCAAGTGATAATAGGGAAATATCATCAACTTTTTCCCCATCAAAACTATTGTTAACTTGGTTATCCAGTTAAATCGGAGATCGAGTCCATCTATAGAGAATGGTGAGCGGTGGATCTATGCAAATAAACATTTTATTTTCAGATATTTGTTTCCACCAAAAATAAAAATGTGAATATTTTTTTACATTTTAGACAAATGACCAAAAGTGGATGACATAAAAAACATGCTAATTTAAGATTTCATGAAATAAAAAAAACAAAATTTATGACTAATTAAACAAAAAATCTAATACTGGTCATAAATCATGTGTTAGCATAAGACGCAATATTCTTCTGTATAGAAGTATAGTCACTAATGTATAATACTAGATACGATAACATGGAAAAAAGGAGGGGGGGTCATTTGTCACTACAGGTCATTTATCAACCTAACACTAATATATTGATTCCATTCATAAGTATGTGTTTTGTCTATACATTCAAAGATATTAGAATTGATTTTGCATCTTGGACATTGTTATTTGTTTATTTTTGTTGTTGTTGTTGTTGTGCGTCCGTCGTAATCAACGATGACCACTCTCATCCCTAGTAGTCCAGTGCTAGGCCGCCACGTGTATCTTCTGGTGGCTTATTGGCCATATTCTTGCACGAAATTTGCGTCCGCATGTCGGACAAGAGATGGATGTGATACCTTCAGGAGGGTCCTTGTATACGGTCCCTCTTAACTTGACGTTTGGTTGTGGCAGCCTGTTGAGTATTAGCCTCACAGACAGCTGCGCCACTCCGTATCATAGATTGTCAGGGGGCTTGTCACTGGCTGCTGCCTCCCAGGAGTCATGTCCAATGTCAAAGGCCCTTTAAAGCAGTTATGAGTGTATCCTTGTAGCGCTTAGGTGAACCTCGAGTGCTCTTTGCCCTTCAGTAAGCTCACCATAGAATAGCTTCTTTGGGAGACGATGGTTGGGCATGCGCACTACATGCCCCCCCCCCTCCAGCGTAGTTGACACTGCATGAGGCTAGTGTGGATGCTGGGTAGTTCTGACCTGGCTAACATGTCGGGGTCTGGAACTTTTTCCTGCAATTTTATGTTGAGAATATTTCTTGGGCTTTTGGTGTGAAAGTTGTTCAACAACCTCGCATGGCGTTGGTATACGGTCCAAGTTTCACATGCATATAGTAAAGTGGGGAGCACTGCAGCTCTGGATCTTTTAGTTTTGTTTGGGTGCTGATTTGCCTTCTGTTCCAGACTGTCATGCAATCTGCCAAAGGCTGCATTGGTGTTGGAGATTCTCACGTTCACCTCGTCATCAATGTTGGCCTTCTGAGACAGTGTGCTGCCAAGGTAAGTAAAGCGGCTCACTGCTTTTATTTTTTTGCAGTTGATGATTATATTAGGCTCAGTGTAAGATTTGCCTGGGGCGACCTGGTATGGAACTTCTGTGTTCTTAGTGCTGATGGTGAGTCCATAGTTTTAGCACGCACTGGAAAATGTATCCACGCTAAGTTGCAGGTGTGCTTCTGAGCCAGCATTAAGGGCACGGTCGTCAAGAAATAGAAGGTCCAGGATACTGTCTGTCTTGACCTTTGTTTTTTCTTTAATCCTCGTGAAATTGAACAAACGACCATCATTGCGATACCTAATGTCCAGTCCTTAATTACTATCCCTGAAGGCCTCTGTAAGCATGGCTGAGAACATTAGGCTAAACAATGCAAGGGCCAGAACAAAGCCTTGCTTTACACTATTTGTGACAGGGAATGGTTTAGAGGCCTCTCAATTGTCTTGGACTCGAGCCTGCATGCCATCATGGAATTGCCTTACAATGGATATAAACTTATTTGGGCAGCCATACTTAGTCATAATCCACCATAGCCCCTCTCTGCAGACTAGGTCAAATGCTTTTGTCAGGCATATATATATATATATATATATATATATATATATATATATATATATATATATATATATATATATATATATATATATAAGGAGAATAGGTCCATATTCTGCTCTTGGCACATTTCCTGCAACTGCCTTGCTCAAAGATCATGTCGATGGCCCCACGTTCTTTCCATAAACCCCATTGGCTTTCTGGCAATAGACCCTGATCCAGGTGTTCATTTAGGCGATTTAGGCGATTTAGGAAGATTCTGACGAGTATTTTTCCTGCCATTTTCGGGTAGATGAGCCTCGTTAATCTTGGCTGGTAGTTTATCTAGGAGAAGGAAACTCTGACTTCAAACCTCCACTGCCTTGCGTCTACATCCGCTACCCAGGAAAGGCTAAGTGAGTTAACCCTGACCGAAAAACAGGAAATGGAGCACCTACAGACGGTCTGTACATACACATTATGTGCATTCCGGCAGCTCCTGCGACGCCAATCGCGCCAAGCTGCATCTACGCAAGTTCTTCCCTTGGTTACACCATTGACGTGGGGAGGGGGATATGCTGTATGGATAGAAGCTAATTCTCCATAATACCCGCCCCGGCTTGCATCACCTCTGTAGAGGACACTCCAGCGTCTCAAAAAATCCTGAACCCATAAGTTTTCTGCAACCCAACACAACGGTGATGCACCATCGTCTCTCGAGATGGAAGGATGCCGATATAGATAGCAGTGAAATTCCACGATGATTATCACAGGCTTAACGGTTTCCTTTTCGCTTGTACCAGTGGACTTCTTTGAAATCTTGGGGGATTTGTTTCCACATCGTTAAACAGATTTAATTCAGCTTTTCCAGTAGAACCATGGCGCCATCTTTGTATATTTCAGCCGGAATTGAGTCTGATCCAGGAGCCTTTCAACATGACAGAAGATGTACAGCCCCTTGCGTCTCAAGAATTGTATGCTGGTCGTCCATTGCCAAGTTAATTGGTACTTGAGGGAGGCGACTGACAGCATCTTCATTAATACTTGAGTTGCTGTTTAGGACAGCATGAAAGTGTTCGGCCCAGCACTCTATAATCTTCTCTCTTTCAGTAATTAGATATGTCCCATCAGCACTGAGAATCTGGGATGAATTATAAATCAGAGGTTCTTAAAGGCATTGTAAAAACTAAAAACTCTTCGTATTATGCCTGTCTGCATATTGTTGGATCTCATCAGCTTTCTTGATTAGCCATGAGTCTCGCATCCAGCGAAGTGTTTGTTGTATGGTGCGGCGTATGTTGTTATATGAGTCCGTTATGGATGAAGACCTGGGATTGCTGGGGTGTGAGTTGATGTTACATCTTTGACATTACCGTATTAATTATAATTGAACTGAATCTTTTGCAGGAATGTAAAGGTTTGAGAGTGTGTTTGTGTGCAGTTCAATTGTGTGTGTGTGTGTGACTGTGTGTGTGGGTGGGTGTGTGTGTGTGAGTGTGTGTGGGTGGGCGGGTGAGTGTGGGTGTCTCACGGGTAAACATTTATTCCGAGAGCATTTGTAAAAATAGACATCCTGTTTCGAGGGCCGCGAATTCTTTTGTGTGTGTGTTTTTTTTATGATGACTGTTGATGTGTTTATTGTAGAAGTCTGCTGTATTGTATAAATGTAAAAACGTGGCCGTCTTTTTTGTAAGTTAAAAGTTTCAAACAAATCCCCCCCCACCTAATGTTAATGATTGAGTTTGGCATACACAACCCATTCCTTGTGTTCTACATACATTGTCACAGGTAAACAATCATATAGTGAATGAAATCTTGAGAATGATCTTTTACGGCTTTGAATCCATAGACTGAAATATTATGGCTGGGAATCCTCAGAAAGAGATCTTACAGCTTCGAAATCGGACAATAAAGTCTTGTATTAAATAAAAGTTTTTAAGCCCACGTGCTATTTTTCAACAGTTGTGTTCGTATGCTCATTTTGCTTTGAATAACCTTCACGTAATAAAAACATAACCAATAATATTTCCGATAATACGGCAGTATTACATATAGCGTCAACGTCACAAGTATCACATTAATTCGTCAAATTTTAAGACGGTCAAAGTGTCTTTGGAACTAATTACATCCCTTATATTAACTTCGAAATCTTGTAAGTCTGTCGTCATCTCTTCGTACATCGGTCGGGCGGAAAAAGAAAAGTAAAAAATGACCCACTTCCCGTGATGCCATCGAGCTGAAATTTGGCACATAGACTTGTGTCACATAACAATGCATCGTATCAAAATTTCAGATCAATCGAACGTACCGTAATTAAATTAATGGATTTTCAGTTTATCTCTATACAACGTATGTAATTCAATTTCACTGTTTGTTATTGATGTTTTTTTCACGTGACAGTTCAGTCCGCGCGTTGACGCCATCCGTCGATGTACCGGCGTGCTTTTGTTTACATTTTACGTTGAACGCTGAGCTCGGTCCAGCGATCGGTGACCAGACCTTTCCCCTCTACCCCCCCCGGGGTTATAAAGCAAAGGGGAGTTAAGACAGATTCAGTCTGTAAATGTTTGTCGCGTTTGAACATAATCAATACTGTTAGTTATGTCTCATATATAAGGGATTTATAGTCAAAAACTTTGTTTTTACGTTTTAAAAAAAAATAAATTGATATCGCCCTGAGGAATTATCAATGCTTTTAAAAAATAGCTTCTTGTGTTACCTCGTTGATATTTCCAGGCTGTGTCAGGGGCGGTGATGAAGGAAGAAACAGTGTTATGTTATCAAAGTGTGGGCGAAGAAAAGTGCCATTGCCTGAATGGTGTGAGAACAAAATGAACTTTAAGGTAAAAGAAAGATTGTTTTTATTTTTAATTTAAATTTTATGACAAACGTGAGCGATGAAAAGAAAAAATATATTTAAATTAGTGAATTTTAAAGGACCAGAAACAAATAAGCATCAGAGAGAGAGAGAGTGAGAGAGAGAGAGAGAGAGAGAGAGAGAGAGAGAGAGAGAGAGAGAGAGAGAGAGAGAGAGAGAGAGAGAGAGAGAGAGAGAGAGAGAGAGAGAGAGAGAGAGAGAAAGAGAGAAAGACAGAGTGAGAGAGAGAGTGTGAGAGAGATAGAGAGCGTGAGAGAGAGAGTGAGAGTGAGAGAGTGAGAGAGAGAGAGAGAGAAAGTGAGAGAGAGAGTAATAAAACAGAACCCACTAGATTTACTTTTAAAACAACTGCTAAAATGAAGTTTTAATAAAAACCATGGCCATTTTTTTTTACAATGCACTATTGGCAGGACAAATGTTTATTGGTTAAAAACACAATTCGCAAAATGTGCCTTTAATTTCATAATATGTTAACTTAGAAAACGTAATCTTAGCGCTCTCTAAATCAAAGTGTTACGTTGTGTGTAAGTCGTGTAAAGTATTATATACTAGCAACACAGCCCGTCAAAGCACGGAAATAAGTGTAGGGTGATCTGTGAAGTTCATGGTAGGACATCAAAATATTACCCACCCCCATCTGTCCAGATACCCTACCTCCCCTCCACTTAGGACCATGTATTATTACAATAAAGGAACAGACTTAGGGCCATGTATTATTACGTTACAAGAACAGACTTAGGACCATGTATTATTACATTACAAGAACAGATTTATTACCGTGTATCATTACATTACAAGAACATACTTATGGCCATGTATTATTAAAAGAACAGTCTTAGGACCATGTTTTATTAAATTACAAGAACAGACTTAGGACCATGTTTTTTTACATT
Organism: Ampullaceana balthica; assembly: GCA_944989445.1. Taxonomy (NCBI): domain Eukaryota; kingdom Metazoa; phylum Mollusca; class Gastropoda; family Lymnaeidae; genus Ampullaceana; species Ampullaceana balthica. Next base: position 1,236,175 of record CALYLW010000171.1, on the reverse strand, counting down.
ACAAGAGCAGACTTAGGACCATGTATTATTAAATTACAAGAACATACGTATGACCATGTTTTATTACAAGAACAGACTTAGGACCATGTATTATTACAAGAACAGACTTAGTGTTACGTGGGAATCAAGAGTTGGATGACGGAAAGGTCACGTGAGTGAAAGCGCGGGAAGAAGGTTGGAGAGTATTATTCAAGATGGCTAGAATGTGGTGATGATGTTTCCACGAAGTGTAACCTCAATTTGATGTTTCTGTATATAGTGTTCATATTAAAGTTATTTTGTTGACAATAGTATTTCAAGGACTTATTGCACGAGAGTTTGTGTTATTTGAGAACGCCTACAATACACACATATATAAAAACAACCAGTTACATTGGTGCTGGTTACATTTGTGCTGGTTACATTGGTGTCAGAAGAAAATTAATATTACGGATGATTCTAATATCACGGTACAGAAACGAGGTTATCGTGGAAGTGACAATTATTTTGTTTTCAATAAAGGGAAATTTTCTTCATTAAAGGAAGAAATATTGTAAGCCATCGTAATTTGTGAATATTCAAGGCCGTAAGCAGCAGTGAGTGAACTTTTTTAATTTGATGTAATATATCATATAGGAAGTTTTCAAAATGGCGGCATGCATGCACTGAATCTGGGTCACACTGTCTGTTAAACAAGATGAAGGTATATACGTCAGCAAGCTCACTACACGCTATTACTAATCGATTCCAAGAAATAACCGTTACAAACCTTGACCTTTAAGAAGCTATGAACAGCTGTTTAACTGTTTAAATCGATGAATCAAGGATATCATTAGTAACTTTCAATAACTAACAATAATAATATTAGTGAATTCAAAATCAACTAAAGGAGTGACTTTGTATCCATTCATTGTGTGGAAATTGTCAGGATTGTAATTTGGAGTAGTGGATTGAGCTGAAGTGTCTAAAACTACTCTAAAGTTCGGAAATCGGAAAATTTAACAAAGTGATTTATTTTATTCAAAACTATGGACCATCGGATGTGTTTTGTCAATCTTTTGTCAATCATATATATATAGTATACTTAAGATCCCGTGTGAGGATACTTTGTTGCCTCATTTTGTCAAAATTAAATTTAATGGTTTAGATGTGTCACTTGTTTGGAATTAACATATTTTGAATTCAAGATTTTCTCATTTGGAAGATTTACACCTTAATAAATAATTACTTACATTCATTAATGAATTGCTTGACTCATACAATTCCATAAAACAAGGATTTTTATGAAAAAATTCACTGTCATAGCTAAAGAAATGGGATTAACTGGGAAAGAGATGAAATATTTCATCGAAGAGAAAGTCAAGGAAGCCAAAGAAGAAGTGAAGCAAAATCAAAAAAATAGCTGAAGAAAAAGAGAAGCAAAAGCAAATAATTGAAAGAGAAGAAAGAGCTGAAAGAAGAGAACTTGAACAACTTAAAAATGACAACTTAAAACTACAAAATGATTTACAGATCAAAGGCTACAATACTGGTAATGACTCAAATGTAAAGTCAACACCAAAAGATACAATCAAAGTTAGAAAATATGATAGCCAGAAAGAAAAAATGGATGTTTATCTGGATTATTTTGAATCCATAATGGCCATGAAAGGTTGTGAAGAAAAAGATTGGCCAGCACAACTGATAACTTAAATAACTGGAGAAGCATTTGAAGCTTACAACAGTATAGCCAAAGAAGACAAAAACACATATAAAAATGTCATTTCGGGAAGTCAGAAAATGATTATAGAAGGAATTTCATGAAATGAGAATCAAGATGGACAAAGATCCACAGATCAAAGTACATGAAGCACAAGTTAAATTAACAAAATGGCTGGAACTTACAGCAATAGATACAAGCAATACAAAAGCCATACTAGACATGGTGTTAATTGACAAGTTCCTAGAAAATGCAACACCTTCTCTATTCACATATTTAACTGATAAGAAAGTTCGTACTCAAGCAGAGCTAATAAATGCATTACGCACATTCAAAGACTCTCATCCAAATGTAGAAATGGATAAAAGTCAAGATATCTTTGCAGCAGTACAAAATAAAAAGCAAGAAAAAAGACAAGGAATGAGAAACCAGAGTCTGCCAAACCAAGGCAACAGACAAACTATTTGCTGGTACTGTAACAAGCCAGGACGTATGGCGAGACAGTGTTACCACAATAAAGGACAAACAAATAGGGTGTCACCTAATGGCAGCCTTACAAGAAAGAAGACAGAAAAAAGATCAAGAAAAGGTCACTTTGAAAGCAAAGGCATATATAATCATAACTCCAGACACAGAAATTATGATCAGCCATGGAGAAGGAATGACTACCAATATGTAGATGATAAAGGAAAAATGAAACAAGAAGAATCAAGATCTAGTGATACTGTGGCCACTATGGGAAGTCATGGAAAGCTGAAATTCTACCCAGTTTACATCAATAACAGAAAATGTATGTGTCTTCGTGATTCAGGATGCACAACAATTGTGGTCCACAGCAGGATGGTGGAAGAAAAAGAATATGATGGGCAAAAAGACACACTAATAATGGCTGATGGCACGAAGAGAGAGTTTCCAACTGCTACTCTTACCATCAGCTCACCCTGGTTTCAAGGTAAAGTTTGAGCAAGAGTTTTGAAAGATGCCATTTGTGATCTTATCATAGGCAATATTGAAGGTGTTGTTGACAATTCTGACGAAATGTTCAAAATTTGGTGTGAGAACATCTATCAATTATGTGCTACTGTACAAACCAGAGCCACCACTAAAAGAAAAGAGAATATAGACATTGAAGTTGATGAGAAACTTGAAATAGGAAGCCAACTAATGTCAAAACAAGAATTCAAACAACTACAAGAAGAAGATAATGAAAATAAAAATGAAACTTATCAAAGACAATGAAACAGGCCACAACAAAAAATTACAAGCTAGATAAAGGCATATTGATAAACATAGCACAAGCAGGTACGTGCAAAAAATTACAGGAAACCATTATTAAAATGATACATGACAGTCCTTTAAGTGGACACATGGGCGCCAAGAAAACAATTGCTACAATAGCAGAAAACTTTTACTGGCCTAAAATGGCTAGGCAGATACAAGAATACATCAAGAGATGTACAGTGTGTTTACGACATAATCCCAAAGATGGAAAGCACACAGCGCCCATACAATCATCTGACAAGGCAAACTTCTTATTCGAGAAAATTACCATAGACCTAATAGGACCATTCAAAAAGATGTCAAAGAAAAAAACATATGTAAGCTCTTACCATAGTGGACATGGCCACCAGATGGGGTGAAGCTATTCCACTGAAAAGAATAGATGCAGAAAGAATATGCACTGAATTACTCAATGTTTTCAGCAGATATAAATTTGCTCACACCCTCCCTTCAGACAACGTCAGCCAATTCAAGGGACAGATGCCGTACACAGTGATACAACTGCTAACTATTACACAAGTGCACAGCACAATTTACCATCCACAATCAAATGGAGTAATTGAAAGACTAAACAAAACAATCAAGAATATGATATTAAAGGTTACGATAGACCATGAAGACAAATGGCATAGATAATTACCTTTCGTATTATCTGCATACACTTTTAAAGAGAAGTTCCGATATATATGATCTACGTCACCACTACATTAGCTAACTGAAAAACGCAAGTCACCACATTACCTCCCTTCAAAAACCATAGCCAACACTACATTAACTCCCCCCCCCCAACAGCGCAAGTCACCACTACATTAGACACCCCTCCCCCTCCTTTTTTCCCCCACCCTTTTCAAGAACTTAATGTGACTACTACCTGAGCTGTCCACAGGGAGTCGTTTCATTGTAGTGAGCAAGTACACTCTGGCATCGGGTTCACCTTTAGCCACCTCTTCGTCATTCACTAATGACGTCATTTCGTTTAAGTTAATCTTTGCGTGTTCCCGAAATTCGGCCGTCCATCCCTGAAAAAAATTCAAGGGGACAACAGGGCAATCAGTCAGACAACATTTCAATCAGTCAGACAACATTTCAATTAGTCAGACAATAGTTCAATCAGTCAGACAACAGTTCAATCAGTCAGACAACAGTTCAATCAGTCAGACAACAGTTCAATCAGTCAGACAACATTTCAATCAGTCAGACAACATTTCAATTAGTCAGACAACATTTCAATTAGTCAGACAACAGTTCAATCAGTCAGACAACAGTTCAATCAGTCAGACAACAGTTCAATCAGTCAGACAACATTTCAATCAGTCAGACGACATTTCAATAAGTCTAAAAGCAAGTCGGATTATGGCCTTAGTTTGTTACACAAATGTCTTAATTTAACGTTATAAAAACAAGCAAAATATGCAAAGAAGAAATTAAGGATTGGTTTGCTTTTACTGGAAAAGAAATAAATATTTATATAAAATAAGTAGCTTTTAACGATACATTGAGAAATGTTCAATAAACGAGCACAATAAATCCATAGAATGAAACTATTATTTTAAATTTAACTATTTAATTATAATGGGTTTTATATTAATGACAACTTTTTTTTAAAATTTTATATATAATTCTGAATAGATAAGATTATAACCAGTAAATAACCAAACTAACAATGACGACTGTGTATTACAAAGAAATCTGTTCAAGAGCCATTCTACATGTGACATCCCGCAAATAAAGGAACCGATTAAAACCAAACTTTCGTAGTTTATGATGGTTGTGTATGAACAGAAAGTTCCATAAAAATATTATGTATTCTAGAAGAAATAACTGACTTAATTTTGAGCGTCTGAATTCTACAATAACAACATTTAATTGTTTATACAGCAAAATCTAGGTTAGTGGCGGTCTAGCTGACTGCATTGTTCATGGAAGGTCCCATTGACTGTAGTAGTCAGTGATGGTCTCACTGACTGTAGTGGTCAGTAACTGACTCACTAACGGTAGTCCCGACGAACATCTTCACTTACCGGCTCATTCCAACCAACATCTTCACTTACCGGCTCATTCCCACCAACATCTTCACTTACCGGCTCATTCCCACCAACATCTTCACTTACCGGCTCATTCCCACCAACATCTTCACTTACCGGCTCATCCCCACCAACATCTTCTCTTACCGGCTCATTCCTACCAACATCTTCACTTACCGGCTCATTCCTACCAACATCTTCACTTACCGGCTCATTCCTACCAACATCTTCACTTACCGGCTCATTCCTACCAACATCTTCACTTACCGGCTCATCCCCACCAACATCTTCACTTACCGGCTCATCCCCACCAACATCTTCACTTACCGGCTCATTCCCACCAACATTTTCACTTACCGGCTCATTCCTACCAACATCTTCACTTACCGGCTCATTCCCACCAACATCTTCACTTACCGGCTCATTCCCACCAACATTTTCACTTACCGGCTCATTCCTACCAACATCTTCACTTACTGGCTCATATCTACCAACATCTTCACTTACCGGCTCATTCCAACAACATCTTCACTTACCGGCTCATTCCACCAACATCTTCACTTACCGGCTCATTCCCACCAACATCTTCACTTACCGGCTCATTCCCACCAACATTTTCACTTACCGGCTCATTCCTACCAACATCTTCACTTACTGGCTCATATCTACCAACATCTTCACTTACCGGCTCATTCCACCAACATCTTCACTTACCGGCTCATTCCAACAACATCTTCACTTACCGGCTCATTCCAACAACATCTTCACTTACCGGCTCATTCCTACCAACATCTTCACTTACCGGCTCATTCCCACCAACATCTTCACTTACCGGCTCATTCCCACCAACATTTTCACTTACCGGCTCATTCCTACCAACATCTTCACTTACTGGCTCATATCTACCAACATCTTCACTTACCGGCTCATTCCACCAACATCTTCACTTACCGGCTCATTCCAACAACATCTTCACTTACCGGCTCATTCCAACAACATCTTCACTTACCGGCTCATCCCCACCAACATCTTCACTTACCGGCTCATTCCCACCAACATTTTCACTTACCGGCTCATTCCCACCAACATCTTCACTTACCGGCTCATTCCACCAACATCTTCACTTACCGGCTCATTCCCACCAACATTTTCACTTACCGGCTCACCCCACTCTGTCAGCGCTGGTGGCGGTACATCCGGGGCTCCTTCATATTTCAAAATGGCCACTTGGGGTAGATACACTGCACTGCATTCACCCATTCCCTTCACGTGAATCCAGTAGTTTCTAAATACATAGAAATATTTCACGGGATTTATGTAGGATAAAAATGTATATTTCTATCAATTTGTTTAGTTCTTACATCAGTTTTTCCTCTGCTTCTATTATTTTTATTTTATACGTTTAGACCTCCCAAACGTTATTTTAAGAAGACAAACAGATTTCGTTGCAATTTATCACCTAGGCCACGGTTGTCCAAGTAAGGCCCGCGGGCCAAAACCTCCCCGCTGTGCAATTTTAACTGGACCAGGGCCTCATATGAAATAATTAATTGACTGAGGTATTATTTCTGTAACGTCATTATATTTATAAGAAAAGTCAGAATTTTGTACTGTTTTGAGTTCGTCAAATGATGGCGAAAATCGATGACGTTTTGTTTTTTAACAACGATGAAGTTAATTGCTGTTAAGTGTAAGAAATTCGTTGATCGCCTACTGTAAAACTCGGAAGCAAATATGGCGTCTTTGAACTTAAAAGTTTTCCATTTTGACAAGAAACACAGAAAATTATTTCCTGATGGTGAGTTTGAAAAAGAATGCTTGGTGAAAATTGTTGAAAATATATGTCTGGATAAAAAGCGTGTATTTACCAATGTTTGCCTGTCACGCAACACTGTGGCTGGCAAAATTGAAGAAATATCATTTGACATTAAGAGACCATTAGAGGTAAAAGCTGAAAAATTGTGTGTTTTTTTTCGACAGCCTGTGATGAAAGCACTGATGCATCTGACACTGCGCAGCTTCTTATTTTTTTAGAGGAGTTAATGACATTTGTGTGAATGAAGAATTACTTGACAAAACAGAGGGAAACGATTTCTTTGCTTCCGTTTGTTCTGCTGTCAATGACAGTAAACTACCATTCAAAAAAATATCTGGATTTAATTACTGAGGGTGCTCCTACCGATATTGGTGAGCATAGTGGACTAGCAACACTTGTGTGTAACAAATTCAGTAAAGATGGTGACAAAGCTTTTAAACTTCACTGTATCATTCACCACCATTTTTTGTGCCAAACATCTTAGATATGATCATGTCATTAAGCCAGTGACAAAAGCTATAAACCATTCGCTCTAAAGCCTTGTTTCACCATCAGTTCAATAGTTTCTTCTTGACATCCAGGGAGAATACGGAGATGTTGTGTATCACAATGATGTAAGATGGCTCAGTCGGGGGACAGCAATTCAGCGCTTCTATGCACTTAAAAAAGAAATTGGACAATTCATGGAAGATGAGGATCAATCAATTCCAGAACTATCTGATACTGCTTGGCTTGAAGATTTCGCATTATTAGTTCTTATGGCTAGCCATCTAAAAGTTCTAAACACAAACATTCAAGGACACAATGCAGTGGTAAGCCAATTATATTCACATATCAAGACCTTTGGGAATAAGCTGCAACTTTTTCAAAGGCAAATTTCTCAAATGAAGCCTAATACCATACATTTCCCCTCATTATTGGAAATCATGACAAGTTTTCCAGAAAGAAGCTTCAATGAGCAAATGCAGAGGTATGTTGCAGATATCACATCCCTGGCTGATGAATTTCAAAGATGCTTTCAGGACTTGCAACTGTTGAAAAGTAAATCATGTTATTTTTACACTTTTCTCTGTTGGTCCTGATAATGCTCAAGAACATCTGCAACTAGAACTGTTTGTGTTGCAAGGTGATGCTGAATGTCGCAGCAGAAAAGAACAACTTTCTCTCATTGACTTTTACCGCCTGCTGGATAAAGAGAGACTCCAAGAGATTCGAACATTTGCTAAGACATGCTTGTTTGGCTCCACTTACTTGCGTGAGCAGGCTTTTTTAGTTATTAAATTTTAACAAGAACCGTGTGAGGACGAGAATAAGTGACTATCACCTGCGTGATATCATACGGTTCCATGACAAAACGACAAGATGACGAAAACGACAAGATTTTGTCAACTTGTCGTTTTGTCACCAAGTCGTTTTGCCACTTGTCGTTTTGTCTGGCTACCATATAATTCGTATCAAAACCAGAGGCATTGAGCCTATCTGACCTATTTACTACATTCAAGATCTCAGTTTCACACTTCACACTAACATTTGGCAATAAAACCTCTCAACGTATGTAATTTTTGTTAATTATTTTAATCCGGGCCGCGAATATCTTTACCGCAAGAAATATGGCCGCCATGCAAAAACTTTGGACTCCCCTGACCTAGGCGCTATTTGAACTAAAATGAAAAACAAACAACTTATTTTTAACAAACAAAATGCAGTGTCATTGTTTGGGATTTTTATTAAAGCAAAATTTACATTTTTTTAAAAATTAAATTTTTGCTTTGACATATTAAAAACATATTTGGAACAATTCTTACCATAATTTCAGCAGAGCACCGCCCCCATTAAGACTAAGACAGTGTTCTGTGCAGGGCCGTCTTAATGCATAGGCCCGTTGGGCATTTGCCCGGGGGCCCACGAGCATAGGGGCCCCATGGGAGTATGTTTATTTATTTATATTATGCATATTTATTTTTTATTCCCATGGGGGGGAGGGGCCCAACACTATTTCTTTGCCCGGGGGCCCAAACTGATGTAAAGACGGCTCTGGTTCTGTGTACATGGACTTATGGATTAGTGGTGTACATTCCATTTGAAAATCTGTGAAGTTAACTACGTTTCGCAGTTGGGGAAGGGGCGTGTCATTCATGGATTTTGCTTTCTTACAAAATAAATTGAGGGCGTTATTTTCCTACAACTGCAGAGTATTTTATTGGTGAGAAAAAGGCTCTTAAATCGTAGTCTATCGCATTTTGCACTAACAATAGCTACTCAGTTACATCATGACATGTACAAAGGATAGGAGCGTCGTTCCCTGTAGAACTTTAATCGTGCTTTTGGGTGTAAAAAGTGTCACGGACATTAAAGACATACCTATTTGGTGGAGGTAGCATCACTGACATTAAAGACATACCTATTTGGTGGAGATAGCATCACGGACATTAAAGACATACCTATTTGGTGGAGGTAGCATCACTTACATTAAAGACATACCTATTTGGTGGAGATAGCATCACGGACATTAAAGACATACCTATTTGGTGGAGATAGCATCACGGACATTAAAGACATACCTATTTGGTGGAGGTAGCATCACTTACATTAAAGACATACCTATTCTGCGTAGCCTCCATTGCCCTTAGGACAAAGTCGTAGCGCTCACCATCATACAATAGGAGGATGTCCGTTTGGAAGGCTTGAATGGGGTGACCGTCCGACGCCACCACTAGCATCACGTGATCATCGATCGAGACCTGGGCAAAAGGAGCAATATACGATGATTTTGTTTTAGTTTTCGTACCACGAATTTATGGTCCAATGTTTTGAATTAAATTTTAAGGTTCCGAGTAATAATTGAATAACGTGATTAAGCTGACCGGGGTCCTTATTGGACTGGAGTTCCAATTATAATAATTGAATAACGTGATTAAGCTGACCGGGGTCCTTATTGGACTGGAGTGCCAATTATAATAATTGAATAACGTGATTAAGCTGACCGGGGTCCTTATTGGACTGGAGTGCCAATTATAATAATTGAATAAAGTGATTAAGCTGACCGGGGTCCTTATTGGACTGGAGTTCCAATTATAATAATTGAATAACGTGATTAAGCTGACCGGGGTCCTTATTGGACTGGAGTGCCAATTATAATATTGAATAACGTGATTAAGCTGACCGGGCTCCTTATTGGACTGGAGTGCCAATTATGATGATGTTACGTAATACAATGAGTGACAATAATAATTACATTGCAAAAGGTTATCGCACCACTCAGTCCCATACATTAATCTTCATGGATTCTTCTCAGCCCCACCCCGTGCATCCCTTTCTTACTAGATGGACTGCGCTCTACTTGATAAAATGCACTGACTTGGCGCATGCCACTTACCAAAACGGGACAGTTCGCGACACCTCCTTGAATGACCCGAAAACGGTATCTTTTCCCCGGTGAGACCAGAAAGGTAGGTGGAGGGATGTAGAGCGGGATCTTGTCAGGACCAGTGAACACTTGGGCACGTCCTCGACCTGTTATATATTAAATTACGTATGATTTTTAGAGAGATAAGTAATTTTTAATTACGTTCTTTTTGTGTAGATTTGCTCGAGAGATTATGTGTGTTCTTTTACAATGCGAAGCCTCATGGCAGTTTAATGGAATCTGCTTCACGTTTTACCCGTAATCTCCCAAGTTCCATATCAAACGAGATGATTCGTTATTCAGTATCTTCCACAAAAAATTTTATAAATATTTTTTCTGTACCAGTGTTTTATTTTACTATGAATTTTTGAGGAGTTAGACGCGGTTCATTTCTACGTCATTATTATTTGTTGATATATAGACCTGCTTGTTACACATTTGTATTTCCTAGCTCACGTATTAAATTGATGTTAAACTTCAACCCGTGGCTTGAGTTGAGTTAATGAAGTGAACATTGACCCCTGGACACATAAAGTACCTTAAACACAGGGTTGGATACTTAAATAGTACGTGTCTCACTGGTATGTGTGTGTCTCACTGGTATGTGTGTGTCTCACTGGTATGTGTCTGTCTCACTGGTATGTGTGTGTCTCACTGGTATGTGTGTGTCTCACTGGTATGTGTGTGTCTCACTGGTATGTGTCTGTCTCACTGGTATGTGTGTGTCTCACTGGTATGTGTGTGTCTCACTGGTATGTGTCTGCCTCACTGGTATGTGTCTGTCTCACTGGTATGTGTGTGTCTCACTGGTATGTGTGTGTCTCACTGGTATGTGTGTGTCTCACTTGTATGTGTCTGTCTCACTGGTATGTGTGTGTCTCACTGGTATGTGTCTGTCTCACTGGTATGTGTCTGTCTCACTGGTATGTGTCTGTCTCACTGGTATGTGTCTGTCTCACTGGTATGTGTGTGTCTCACTGGTATGTGTCTGTCTCACTGGTATGTGTGTGTCTCACTGGTATGTGTGTGTCTCACTGGTATGTGTCTGTCTCACTGGTATGTGTCTGTCTCACTGGTATGTGTGTGTCTCACTGGTTTGTGTCTGTCTCACTGGTATGTGTCTGTCTCACTGGTATGTGTGTGTCTCACTGGTATGTGTCTGTCTCACTGGTATGTGTGTGTCTCACTGGTATGTGTGTGTCTCACTGGTATGTGTCTGTCTCACTGGTATGTGTGTGTCTCACTGGTATGTGTCTGTCTCACTAGTATGTGTGTGTCTCACTGGTATGTGTCTGTCTCACTGGTATGTGTCTGTCTCACTGGTATGTGTGTCTCACTGGTATGTGTCTGTCTCACAGGTATGTGTGTGTCCCCACTGGTATGTGTGTGTCTCACTGGTATGTGTGTGTCTCACTGGTATGTGTGTGTCTCACTGGTATGTGTGTGTCTCACTGGTATGTGTGTGTCTCAATGGTGTGTGTGTGTCTCACTGGTATGTGTCTGTCTCACTACTATGTGTGTGTCTCACTGGTATGTGTGTGTCTCACTGGTATGTGTGTGTCTCACTGGTAAGTGTCTGTCTCACTGGTATGTGTGTGTCTCACTGGTAAGTGTGTGTCTCACTGGAATGTGTGTGTCTCACTGGTATGTGTGTGTCTCACTGGTATGTGTGTGTCTCACTGGTATGTGTGTGTCTCACTGGAATGTGTCTGTCTCACGGGTATGTGTGTGTCTCACTGGAATGTGTCTGTCTCACTGATATGTGTGTGTCTCACTGGTAAGTGTGTGTCTCACATGTATGTGTGTGTCTCACTTGTAAGTGTCTGTCTCACTGGTATGTGTGTGTCTCACTGGAATGTGTGTGTCTCACTGGTATGTGTGTGTCTCACTGGTATGTGTGTGTCTCACTGGTATATGTGTGTCTCACTGGAATGTGTCTGTCTCACTGGTATTTGTGTGTCTCACTGGAATGTGTCTGTCTCACTGATATGTGTTTGTCTCACTGGAATGTGTCTGTCTCGCTGGTATGTGTCTGTCTCATTGGTATGTGTCTGTCTCACTGGTATGTGTGTGTGTCTCATTGGTATGTGTCTGCCTCACTGGTATGTGTCTGTCTCACTGGTATGTGTCTGCCTCAATGGTATGTGTCTGTCTCACTGATATGTGTCTGTCTCATTGGTATGTGTCTGTCTCACTGGTATGTGTCTGTCTGTCTCACTGAACTGTGTCTGGTTGTTATTTGTATTTTTGGTATGTGTCTGTCTCAGTGGTATGTGTCTGTCTCACTGGTATGTGTGTGTGTCTCACTGGTAAGTGTCTGCCTCACTGGTATGTGTCTGTCTCATTGGTATGTGTCTGTCTAACTGATATGTGTGTCTCACTGGAATGTGTCTGTTTCACTGGTATGTGTCTGCCTCACTGGTATGTGTATGTCTCATTGTTATGTGTCTGTCTCACTGGTATGTAACCTGTCTCACTGGTATGTGTCTGTCTGTCTCACTGAACTGTATCTGGTTGTTATTTGTATTTATGGTATGTGTCTGTCTCAGTGGTATGTGTCTGTCTCACTGGTATGTGTGTGTCTCACTGGTAAGTGTCTGCCTCACTGGTATGTGTCTGTCTCATTGGTATGTGTCTGTATCACTGATATGTGTGTCTCACTGGAATGTGTCTGTTTCACTGGTATGTGTCTGCCTCACTGGTATGTGTCTGTCTCATTGTTATGTGTCTGTCTCACTGGTATGTGTCTGTCTCACTGATATGTGTCTGTCTCAGTGGTATGTGTCTCTCTCACTGGTATGTGTGTGTGTCTCACGGGTAAGTGTCTGCCTCACTGGTATGTGTCTTTCTCATTGGTATGTGTCTGTCTCACTGATATGTGTGTCTCACTGGAATGTGTCTGTCTCACTGGTATGTGTCTGCCTCACTGGTATGTGTCTGTCTCATTGTTATGTGTCTATCTCACTGGTATGTGTCTGTCTCACAGGTATGTGTCTGTCTGTCTCACTGAACTGTGTCGGGTTGTTATTTGTATTTTTGGTATGTGTCTGTCTCAGTGGTATGTGTCTGTCTCACTGGTATGTGTGTGTGTCTCACTGGTAAATGTGTGCCTCACTGGTATGTGTCTGTCTCATGTTATGTGTCTGTCTCACTGATATGTGTGTCTCACTGGAATGTGTCTGTTTCACTGTTATATGTCTGCCTCACTGGTATGTGTCTGTCTCATTGTTATGTGTCTGTCGCACTGGTATGTAACCTGTCTCACTGGTATGTGTCTGTCTGTCTCACTGAACTGTGTCTGGTTGTTATTTGTATTTTTGGTATGTGTCTGTCTCAGTGGTATGTGTCTGTCTCACAAGTATGTGTGTGTGTCTCACTGGTAAGTGTCTGTCTCATTGTTATGTGTCTGTCTCACTGGTATGTGTCTGTCTCACTGATATGTGTGTCTCACTGGAATGTGTCTGTCTCACTGGTATGTGACTGCCTCACTGGTATGTGTCTGTCTCATTGTTATGTGTCTGTCTCACTGGTATGTGTCTGTCTCACTTGTATGTGTCTGTCTGTCTCACTGAACTGTGTCTGGTTGTTATTTATATTTTTAGTATGTGTCTAGCATGAGCCTCTCTGGCATTTCGAAGTTTCAATGTGTGTGTATGTATGTGTGCATTTCGGGTATACGTCAGTCGTAGTATTTATCAGTATAAAGGGATTTTTTAAAGGAAAGAAGCCTGTAGCTAGTTGGTGCCCAAATATATGTATATATTTATTATTTTTTTCAAAACAACAAATGATCTGTTTATTATGGAGCCTGAAAAGATAAAGCCCGCGAGGTCAGCCACTGAAAAGGTACAAAATAAAAGCGTTTGACCAAGACAACAGTCAGGCAATGTGTAGCTGCTGTGTACTAAATAAAATACATATTTTTAAGTTTTTCTCAACATTTCAATAAACAATTACACGGTGCCTACAAAATAAAAATGCTGTTTGAGACGGATGTTCTCTTACCATTTATCAGCATAGAGTTCGGTTGTATCGCGTAGTCAACGTGCTCCAAGTAGTTTGTCAGAAAAGTGGGAAGCGCCATTTCCTTGAACCAGTCGATGAGGATTATCACGTGATCCGGCAGGTCGTGGTCGTACAGGTCGTAGAGCAGGTCACGTGACGGCGATTGTTTGACGATTAAAGGGCCTAACAGGCCGTCCGACCGCTGGGTGCCCAGATGCCCGTGCCACATGTGAGTGCCAGGGTCTTCAGCCACAAATCTGCCAGGGATGGAAGATACAACAGTTGTAGCCAGAGTGGCAATGGCGAGGAATAGCAGGGATGTTTATACTCTTCCTCAACACCCATTTTGTTGAGTGTAGGAGAGTGACAGTGAACGACATGTGTGATACTGTGTGTGAACAATGTGGATGTTACAGGATGTTAGAAAACCAAAACTGAAAGACTTAGATCCTAATGGAGAATAGGAAAGTGACACGGAGCATCATAGGAGCTCTAAAGAATTAGGAAAATGACGGCGAACAACATACATGCTATAAAAGAATAAGCATACGGTATGGAGGTCAATTGGACCCAACATAGTGAACTGGCATATTACAAGAGCAAGTATGATGTTTAGAGGAACATGTAAAAATGACAATGTGAATGGGATGTTGGAGAAGATAGATAAGAAAAGATATACTGTGGATATGACAGGATAATGTCAATCTGTTGTGGGACAATGTGGACACGAAATGTTAAACTGTAAGTGTGACAAGAGGTCTTGTTTATTTGACTTTGAAGAATTTGAATATGACGTCGGAGGACGTGGAATTAAAATTTAGAATGTGGATGTGTGAAGGAAGATTATGACAAAAGATGGTGTGGCTCTGGCAAGGATAATGAGGATAAGAAAAGAGAAGATATGAGGATGCCAAAGAGGAGGTATGAAAATGTTAAAAGAGGAGATATTAAAATGTCAAAAGAGGAGATATGAAAATGTCAAAAGAGGAGATATGAAAATGTCAAGGTATTCCAAGTACGAGAAAGATTACCAAAGAGAAAAAATCACTATAGTTTTAACAGCAGCTTTTGTCCCAAACATTTCGTTCAGCTTTGAAACTCTTCGAACATTTGTTTTAACCAATGATTTTTTTTTAGTTGGAACAACATTTTATTTAGTTAAAAATTATTTTTTCGTCGTGTATATAAATCCTAAAGATTGATTTAGGATAAAAAAGCTTAACAACCATATTTTCTTCTTCTTTCATCATAGAGTCTCTTAAAGAAAGTTCAAATGGGAAAGAAGAGGTAGAGTCTAGCCAGGACAAACCTGTAAATGAACTTTGAGTAGGGTGAGACCGGGCACTGAGTGACCAGTGCCACACCGTCCATAAAGGGCGTGCCCTTCTGAAGAATCCCGTGCCAGTGGATGGACAGCGGCTCAAAGGAATCCTGTCGGTTGTTAATTAGGACCTCCACCGTGTCCCCTTCACACACCTTGAAGTGGAGTTAAGAAATCACACGTTAGGTCACTTCCTGTTTAAAACGGCGCTTTTTATTTTCATTTTAACAAAGTTTTTAATGTTAACATTTCAACAAAAAAAAACATTCACAAAATGTTAAGATACTTATAAATATCTACCGAATATTAGGGTCATAGATTGCTTCTTTGTTTTATTAATATTTCTTAATAGCATATCCACAATTAGAACCAGGGACAGTTTTAAAATTGTGTTGATTTTTAAGCCACTCTATTTTTTAAAAAAAACGCTTTCGATACTAACTGGGAAAAAAGGATAAAGTCATCGGATATTTCCAATGGAATATTTTACGTTATAATAATGAAGTAAGACCCTGTATAGGTTTCAAAATCGCAATGATGTTAATAAAGACAGAAATGGTGATAAAAATATATTAAATGACGGAGGTTTTAATGAATGCAAGCACATTTCTGAAATTTCAAAAGCTTGTTTGTTCATATTTACCTTGCTCTTGCTTTAATGTGTACTGAGCTTGATAGCTTAGCTATCTCTTCTACCACAATTTGCACCGGAGAGTTGGCCTTTCCTATGTTGTTGGTATTGTTCTTATTCCAACATAGAGTTCATAGAGTTCATAGAGTTCATAGAGTTCATAGAGTTCATAGAGTTCATAGAGTTCATAGAGTTCATAGAGTTCATAGAGTTCATAGAGTTCATAGAGTTCATAGAGTTCATAGAGTTCATAGAGTTAAAGCTAGATTTATATTTGTAAATGTCATACAGAATTACACACGGTATTTGTTTTTGTTAAGTAGTTGTGTCGGGCTTTCTTCTTTTCGTTTCTCTGTTGTTTTTTAATTCCACTTATTTTCTTTCAAAATTACTTTAGTTAGTATTTTACGCAAATTAAACTTAAATTCTTGAGTTTATTTACCAGTACTGATGTAGGCATTTGCCAAAATGAGTGCAGGCGTATTTTTACATATGTAAAGCTTTACACTAGTTGTTTTAATCACACAATTCGTCTGTGTGTTTTGTGTTAATTTTTAAAGTTTGCTAATTACAAACCACTTTCCCGTGTTTTTTATTTGTTCTCTCCTCAAATTGGTCAAGAGGCGCACAATTTTTCGAGGGACCAACTCACCTGTATCATTGGCCCAGGTGATTGACCAAAACTGACCTGTATCAATCGTTAAGGTGACTGACCTACACTGACCTGTATCATTGGTCCAGGTGACTGACCTACACTGACCAGTATCATTGGTCCAGGAGACTGACCTACACTGACCTGTATCATTGGTCCAGGTGACTGACCTACACTGACCTGTATCATTGTTCCAGGTGACTGACCTACACTGACCTGTATCATTGATCCAGGTGACTGACCTACACTTAACTGTATCATTGATCCAGGTGACTGACCTACACTGACCTGTATCACTGGCCCAGGTGATTGACCTACACTGACCTGTATCATTGGTCCAGGTGACTGACCTACACTTACCTGAATCATTGGCCCAGGTGACTGACCTACACTGACCTGTATCATTGGTCCAGGTGACTGACCTACACTTACCTGAATCATTGGCCCAAGTGACTGACCTACACTGACCTGAATCATTGGCCCAGTGACTGACCTACACTGACCTATATCATTGCCCAGGTGACTGATCTACACTGACCTGTATCATTGGTCCTGGTGACTGACCGTTGACTGTGACTATCCCACGCCTGGTGCCGTCCCCGGTGTTACAATCGGGGGCCGAGCAGTCCGACTGGTTGAAGGGGCAGTCACCGCAACTGTCCGACATGGTGTAGAAGTTTTTGACCAGGAACTCGAACCTGCAAAGCTTGTGCACGCCGTCGACACAGGGGCGGACACACTCGTGATTTCTAAAGTCTCCTGTAGGCGAAATTTTAAAAAAATTTTCCAACCATCTCAATATTTGTTTTAATATATTGATTTTAAAAAATACTAATGATCCTTCCCCAACTGAAAAATGAAAATTATTAACCATGAAAAAAGACGGCGACACGTCCTTGTTTCGGTTTGGTTGTGGCATGTTTGAGTGCACTGACAGTCGGACTATTACCGCTTGTACCGCTTGTTACTATATGTGGTTAGTCTAACATGTCTGGCTACTTGCAGAAATTTGACTTCGGCTAATTAAACGAATAATTAATTGCCAAATCTAAGTCAGGGAATTGTGATAAAGTTGTTTTTTTTAATGTGTTTATTTTTTCCTTTAGAAATTCGATTCAGGGAGCTTGAGGTTTATGCCATATTTTCAACCTTGACTTTTATTGTTATTTATTATAAGGATACAATTTTTGGAAACAAAATTTCAAACAAGATGGATTCATACAAGTAGCAAACTGTAGCTTGGAGCAAGTAAACAACTTTGTACACCTTGGGAGTGTGGTCAGTGTTTCAGGGGGAACAGATGAAGACATCGAACGAAGAATAAATTTGGCGCAACAGGCTTTAGCCAATCTGAAACAGGTCTGGAGATCTACACACATCTCTGTCAAAACAAACGTAAGGATCTTTAACACCAACTTTAAAACGGTCCTACTTTATGGATCCGAAATATGGCGAACGACAGAGACAACAAAAAATAGACTCCAGACCTTTGTTAACAGATGCCTCAGAAATATTCTGAAAATAAAATGGTTCGACAAGGTCGAAAATTCCAAGCTGTGGGAGAGGTGTGGACACAGAAAAGTAGATCAAAAAGTCATGGAAAGAAAGTGGAGATGGATTGGACACACCCTCAGGAAAGATAACAGCAGGGCTAGGCAGGCCTTAGATTGGAACCCCCAGGGCAGACGACAACGAGGAAGACCCAAGCGTACTTGGAGACGGAGCATGTTAGACGATGCTGGAAAAACTTTGAAGAATTGAAGTGACTGGCAAGTGACCGTGTAGAGTGGCGAGCTTTGGCAGAGGCCCTATTTTCCACAAGGAACTCAAAGGACAAATGATGATGATGGTTATACAGATGGCAAAATGTTTTTATTAATTAGGAAATAATGTTATAGAATATCACATTTAATTAGTATGCTGGATATAGATACCTAGAAAGAAAATAATAATTTAAATTTATTCAATTTAATATAATCCTATATACTAAAAGTCAAAGTTCCGTGCGGTCATCGATAGCGATTGGTCCCTCAAACACATATGGTTCCTACAGCCAATCATATTGAACACGTTTACGCGGACGTTCAAAACGAGTTATTTTTGGTGCAGTATTTCTTCCAAGACTTTATTTTGAGTTATGCGCGTTGGGATTTATAGTCAAAAGCTCTGTTTTTACGAGTTATTTATTTTAACTATAATGAATAGTATTTTTGACGTGATGCACATGTATGCCGGTCGAGACGGCTGTTGGAGGGAAGTTGCAACATGCAACCGAACGGTGGCGAAACGTCCTTGGACGGGCTTGGTTGCTCGTTAAAAATATAATGAAATAGATCGACAAAGATGATAGACAGATTAGATACACAGACAGATATATCGATGGGTAGATGGATTAGGGGATAACAGGATGGATGGATGGATTGATAGATGGATCGATGGATGGATGGGTGGATGGATGTGTGGCTGGATGGGTGATTCAATGGATGGATGGATAGACTGATGGATGGATAAATGGATGGATATTTGTTTGGGTGGATTAATGATTGGAAGTATGACTGCAAAGATGGATAGATGGTTGGGTGGATGGATTGATGGATGGATGGATGGATGGATGGATGGATGGATGGATGGATGTGTAACCTCTTTGTTATGTTTTACTTATTAATATATCTTGTAGGCGTTCTCTCAATACAAAACCTTGCATACAATAATCCTCTAAAGAACTGGTTTCAATAAAACAACTTTAATATCTACACTATGCAAATAACATATAATTTGAGGTTATACAACGTGGAATACTCAGGCACACATCCGCCATCACACCAGAATTCTCCAACTCTGATAATAATCTCGAACCTTCTACCCCATCTCTTCCCGCGCTTTCACTCACGTGATCTCTCCGTCATCCAACACGCAATTCACACGTGACATTCACCCTCATCCTTCAAAAAATGTTTATGAAATACAACATTTTTGGTCTTAATAAAATCAAATTAATCTACATGTATATTCAAATTTCAAATATAGTTATCATCAATGGACATTCATTGCCTTACACACAATATCTATACATAAAGATGAAGAGAAAAAATCTGTAGGACTTCAACAGTCTACCTGTACTGAAAAAATGAAACTGAAATTTTAACACAAATATACTTTTGTGTAAGCAAAATTTTATAAACAATCAATATTCTTAAAACTAAAATTAAATATATATCCAGTGGAATTCAAACAATGTTCCTTGTTTATTGTTCAGCGAATAAAAATACTAATATTAATACAGTCTCTGGTTTTATCCAGTGGCGTAGCTGGGGGGCGGTGGGGGCGGTCCGCCCCTGGTGGCACTCATTTAGGGGCGGCATTTGTGGGCATTTGAAAAGTACAAACATTTCCGACAACCGCCCTTTTTCTTTTGAAGGAGGAAAACTAAGCTGAAACAAAAATACTCGTAATTTTGAGTCTTAATTCGTATCCATTTGTTTGGAACACTAAGCGGTATAAGTCACAGATGACGCTTTTATAAGAAAACTACCCAACAAAAACACATCACCACTGGGCCGAATAACGTGTGCTATTAATATCGCACACGATATTTTTACGTGGAATTTCGACATTCGCAGAATGATGCGCGAACACGTACCTACAAGGCATGGTGGTTCAAATATTGTGTTTAACTTGCAAGTAGTAATTTATATTACTGCTTCAGTTTTCAAATTGGAGACCGCCCCGGGCGGCAAAAGTTCTAGCTACGCCACTGGTTTTATCATTTAGGAATTCACAGACTAATATTAATACAGTCTCTGGTTTTATCATTTAGGAATTCACAGACCATATATTAATACAGTCTCTGGTTTTATCACTTTGGAATTCACAGAATGTTTTTATTTATTGTCATCTATACTAATAAAAGGCAAAGCCCTCACTGACTGACTGACTGACTGACTGACTGACTGATGATTCATCACTAATTCTCCAACTTCCCGTGTAGGTAGAAGCATGAAACTTTGGGAAGTTGTCCAGTAGCCTCTCGCGACGAAAATTGGAGTAAAAGAATTTTAAAAATAACACTCATGGGGGCCGGGGGCCCAAAAACGTTTTTTTTTATTCATCACTAATTCTCCAACTTCCCGTGTAGGTAGAAGCATGAATCTTTGGGAAGTTGTCGAGTAGCCTCTCGCGACGAAAATTGGAGTAAAAGAATTTTAAAAATAACACTCATGGGGGCCGGGGGCCCAAATGTAGTTTTTTCTAATATAAAAAAACTGACTCATCACTAATTCTCCAACTTCCCGTGTAAGTATTAGCATGAAACTTTGGGAACTTGCTGAGTACACTCTCTCAACGATAATTGGCGAATAAGAATTTTAAAATTCACACTCATGGGGGCCAGGGGCCCAAAAACGTTTTTTTTTCCTTATATGGCCTGTATAAAATATGAAATCACCAATTCTCCTATTTCCGGAGTAGGCAGAAGCATGAAACTTTGGGAAATTGTTGAGTACAACCCCGCGATGGTAACGGGAGAAAAAATATTTAAATTATCACTTCCTGGGGGCCCGGGGCCCATATTAAGTTTTTTCCTTATATGAGCTTTATAAAAACTAAAAATCACTAATTCTCCTATTTCCCGTGTAGGTAGAAGCATGAAACACTAGGTAGTTGATAAGCACACTTCCGCGATGGTAACAAGTGAAAAAAATATTTAAAATAACACTTAATGGGGTCCGGGGGCCCAAATGTAGTTTTTTCTTATATAAAAAAACTGACTCATCACTAATTCTCCAACTTCCCGTGTAAGTATTAGCATGAAACTTTGGGAACTTGCTGAGTACACTCTCTCAACGATAATTGGCTAATAAGAATTTTAAAATTCACACTGTTGGGGGCCCGGGGCCCAAAAACGCTTTTTATCCTCATATGGACTATATAGAATATGAAATAACTAATTTTCTCATTTCGCGAGTAGGCAAAAGCATGAAACTTTGGAAAGTTGTTGAGTAAAAACCAGCGATAGCGACGGGAGGAAAGAAAATTTATCACTTCCTGGGGGCCGGGGGCCCAAATGAAGTTTTTTCCTTATATGAGCTATACAAAAACTAAAAATCACTAATTCTCCTATTTCCCGTTTAGGTAGAAGCATGAAACTTGGAGTAGTTGTTAAGTACACTTCCACGATGGTAACAGGTAAAAAAAATATTTAAATTATCACTTAATGGGGGCCAAGGGCCCAAATGTAGTTTCTTCTTTTATTAAAACAGACTCATCACTAATTTCGGATTTACCGCGTAGGTAGAAGCATGAAACCTTGGGAAGTTGTTGAGTAGCCTCTCGCGACGAAAATTGGCGTAAAAGAATTTTTAAATTAACATTCATGGGGGCCGGGGGCCCACAAAAGTTTTTTTTTACTTATATGGCCTGTATAAAATTTTAAAATCAACAATTCTCCTGTTTCCCAAGTAATTTTAATTACACTTTCATGATGGTAACAGGAAAAAACAATATTTAAATTATCACTTACTGGGGGCCGGGGGCCAAAATGTAGTCTTTTCTTATATTAAAACTGACTCATCACTAATTCTCGGATTTCCCGTGTATGTAGAAGCATGAAACCTTGGGAAGTTGTCAAGTAGCCTCTCTCGACGAAAAATGGCGAAAAAGAATTTATAAATTTAGCTTCATGAGGGCCGGGGGCCCAAAAACGTTTTTTTCCCCTTATACGGCCTATATAAAATCTGAAAATCACTAATTCTCCTATTTCCAGAGTAGGTAGAAGCATGAAACTTTGGGACGTTGTTATGTACACTTCGGGATGGTAACAGGCGAAAAAATATTTAAATTTTCACTTACTGGGGCCCAGGGGCCCAAATGTAGTTTTTTCCTTATATGAGCTATATAAAAACTGAAAATCACCAATTCTCCTATTTCCTGTGTATGAAGAAGCATGAAAGTTTGAGTAGTTGTTAAGTAACATTCTGCGATGGTAACAGGTTAAAAAATTATATAAATTATCACTTACTGGGGGCCGGGGGCCCAAAAGTAGTTTTTGTCTTATATAAAAAAAACTGACTCATCACTAATTCTCCAATGTCTCGTGTTTGTAGCAGCATGAAACTTTGGAGAGTTGTTAAGTACACTTTCGCAATGGTAACAGGTGAAAAAGAATTTTAAAATTCACACTCATCCCAAAAACGTTTTTTTCCCCTTATTCTGGCTTTATAAAAATTAAAAATCCCTTATTCTCCTATTTCCCGAGAAGGTAGAAGCATGAAACTTTGGGTAGTTGTTGGATAACATTCCGCGATGGTAACAGGTGGAACAATTATATAAATTATCACATAACGGGGGCCAGGGGCCGAAATGTAATTTTTTTTCCTTATATGAGCTATATAAAAACTGAAAATCACTAATTCTCCTATTTCCCGTGTAGGTGGAAGCATGAAACTTTGGGCGGTTGTTGAGTACCCTCCCGCAATGGTAGCAGACGGAAAAAAAATTATCAGCTCGATAGGATCACGGGAAGTGTGTCATTTTTTTACTTTTCGTTTTTGTTTTTCTGCGGGACTACAACAGACAGACAGACAAGACGGTGAAGTTAATATATGTATTATATCCATCATGATCCATTTTGAAATCAATTTGTGTTTTGAATTTGTGTTACGCGGGTTCTCAATGCTTACTGAAATCCTTATTTACCGCAGCAAAGCGCGGGTATTTTGCTAGTTCTACTTAATATGTCTGCAACCACATTGTCCTTTCCCTTAACAGGCTTAATGTCAAATTTGTAGGTCGGCTAATAGCATAGCCTAGTTCAAAACTAGTCATTCTTCAGCTGACGAGTATGAATTCAAATAGATGGGCTTTCAATGCTTCTTCAGCCTATTAAATGTTCAATAATTCACCAACCACGACCACGATTATGTACATGCACAATATCAATTCCAGCATCTTGAATAAGTCGCTTAGCTTTTGAGATGTCATTTTTGCTTCCTGACAATTAAACAGAATTTCGGCCAGATGAGTCACTGTCATTAGAAACTTTTATCTCAAAACTACTGTCTGCTTCAATGTCTCTGATTCTGTTTAATACACAACCCATTGTTCTTCCTAATTCAGATGATTGCACACAAAACGCCTCAGAATGAACAGTACCATCTCTATCTCTGCTACTATAGCCTTCATCCCTTTTGTCATATACATGATTGTCAATAGTGGCTACAGTGTCACTAGTTCGTACGTCTCCTCGATTCATCTTTCTTCTATTTTTATCATTCATGTCTTGGCTTTCATTCTTTCTCCATGGTAGATCAAAATCTCTTATTCTGGAATCAAAACTATATCTGCCTCTCCATGATCTTCTACCTTGATTATAATCTCTATTTATGGAATTATGATTATATCTGTCTCTCCATGATTGTCTACCTGGATCATAATCTCTATGTCTGGAATTATAATTATATTTTCTCTCCATGCTTGCCTACCTTTGTTTTCAAAGTGATCTTGTCTTCATTTTTCTTCTGTTTTCTTTCTTATATGGCTGCCATTAGGTGACACCCTATTTGGTTGTCCTTTATTTTGGTAACACTGCTTCGCCTTATGTCCTGGCTTGTTACAGTACCAGCAAATAGTTTGTCTGTTGCCTTGGTTTGGCAGACTCTGGTTTCTCATTCCTTGTCTTTTTTCTTGGTTTTTAATTTGCATTGCTGCAAATATGTCTTGTCTCTTATCCATTTCCATATTTGGATGAGAGTTTTTGAATGTGCGTAATGCATTTGTTAGCTCTGCTTGAGTACGAACTTTCTTATCAGTTAAATATGTGAATAGAGCTGGTGTTGCATTTTCTAAGAACTTGTCAATTAACACCATGTCTAGTATGGCCTTTGGATTGCTCGTATCTATTGCTGTAAGTTCCAGCCATTTTGTTAAATTAACTTGTGCTTCATACACTATGATCTGTGGATCTTTGTCCATCTTGATTCTCATTTCATGAAATTCTGTTCTATAATCATTTTCTGACTTTCCGAAATGACATAGAAGTGCCTTTTTGACATTTTTATATATGTTTTTGTCTTCTTTGGCTACACTGTTGTAAGCTTCGAATGCTTCTCCAGTTAGTTGAGTCATCAGTTGTGCTGGCCAATCTTCTTCATTATAACCTTTCATGGCCATTATGGATTCAAAATAATCCAGATAAACATCCATTTTTTCTTTCTGGCAATCATATTTTCTAAAGTAATGGGGGTGAGACTGCAATCAGGCTTTTAAATAGGTAAATGTATAATATAAAAACAGGGTATTAGTAGGCCTGACAGGACGTAACACAACAGCAAACGTTTCGGCAAAGAGCCTTCCTCAACGGACAAATAGTACACAAATGAAACGAATAAAACGAAATAATAATTTAAAAAAAACACTTAGCTGCGGTGAAATCCAAGTAGTTCAGTATAGATAAAGTAAGGAGAGAAAAGTAAGAGCTTATATAGGAAAGGATAGGGTGGGTGTGGCCAATCAATCAGCTTGTCAGTGCGAACACAATGTTGATCCCATGTGGTGTAAGAGTCCCATACTCATGGATTAGTCTATTCTCCAGACTGACCCGGCCGGGTGTGTTTGTACAAGAAACCAAGGCGGTGACAGACATGTCATCGACGCCCATGTGGTCACGTCCATTGAAGTGTCGGGAGACAGGACACTGTTTGTCTTGTTTAATGGCACGTACATGCTCAGCGATACGGCAGGAGAGTAACCTCCCCGTCTCACCAATGTATTTCAAAGGACAGCTCTTACACACAATGGTGTAGACCACATTGCTCAACAACTTCCCAAAATTTCATGTTTCTAACTACACGGGAAAATGGAGAATATGTGATGATTAACTTTTTACATAAGAACAAAAATTGGGCCCCCGGCCCCCAGTGAGCGAAAATTTAAATATTTGTTTGCATGTTACCATCGCGGGTGTGTACTCAATAATTTCCAAAAGTTTCATGCTTTTACCTACACGTGAAATCAGAGAATTAGATTTGAGTCAGATTTTATATAAGAAAAAGTACATTTGGGCCCCCGGCCCCCAGTGAGTGATAATTTAAATAGTATATATATATATATATATATATATATATATATATATATATATATATATATAATATATATATATATATATATATATATATATATATATATATATATATATATATATATAAATCAAGGGTCACCGTAGAGCTTCGAGTTACAAAATTCATTCCGCCATTTTTCGAGGTGCAAAGCTGGTATAGATCAATGTGAAATACCCAGGTATGTGTCTATTGCAGGGATGGCCAGGTCTGTAGTAAGTATGTGTCTATTGCAGGGATGGCCAGGTCTGTAGTAAGTATGTGTCTATTGCAGGGATGGCCAGGTCTGTAGTAAGTATGTGTCTATTGCAGGGATGGCCAGGTCTGTAGTAAGTATGTGTCTATTGCAGGGATGGCCAGGTCTGTAGTAAGTATGTGTCTTTTGCAGGGATGGCCAGGTCTGTAGTAACTGAGAGCCATTTTAACAATTTTAAAAAATTGAGAGCCGCATTTAAACGTGTTAATTGTTGTAACACTAAATTTGTGTTGAAGAAATATGTGCGTTATTGTTAAACAATTAACAAATATTTAAATATGTAAAAATTATGAATAAGAACACATTTCATATAGACTCATAAGTATAGTCAGCATTGATTGTTAAGTTTCTGCAAAGAAGCCTTTGAAATCAGAAGTTTCTTTAAATCTGATAGATAGCTAGTGGTTGTGGTTGCGGTTCTTTTAGAATATGACTCTTTATCATGAGCAATATTCCAAGCGATGCCATAACCTTCCTCATTTAAGTTAAAGTGACACCCTTTTTTGCTGAAAGGAGAAAGTACTGTCTGCCGCTTATTCATTACAGTCCTTAAGTCGGCAAGCTTGCATGTTCTTTTCTTACACGTGACAGTCTTTATTTACCAACTTTTACTTCGTTGGTCTATTGTTTTCGCTCAACGGTTTTCTTTGGTTTCTGGTTTAGAATATTTGTTGCACCTAAATTCCTTTTCGTGAAGCCATGAGCAGCTAGCTATACAATCTCATGATAGTAACGTGTCTTATTATAGCAAATGTCCTTCCTAGTTTAAATCCGACAGTTATACAAACTTTTATATCTCTAAAAAGTAAAGCACCATTAATTGTTTACTTTAACACTGTATCGTTCTCGTCACCGACCAAAGATAAACACACAGTATCATTAAATTAAATATCTAGTTGCTATAACAATTGACTTTTTAAATATTATTTTTGTTTATTTATTTGTTTGTTAACGATTGCAAATAAATATTATAATAAATCGTTTTAAATTGACATTAAATTGATTCCCTAATTAAATCTCCTTTTGTATGTCATTTTTCTCTCCCTTGAAAATCATTTCCTTTAAAAACTTCCTTATTTTATATTTTTAAATTCTTCTTTCGGAAGGGAAAAAAATCTGTACATGTCATAAAATGACGTGATGATAATGACTTGTCATATAAAGACAATGACTCAACTCCTTGATGTCGTGCTCAGAAGTAAAGACATTGTCCCGGGTATCATATGAAGAAAGAGGAAAATTAACCAGCTGGACGTAAGATGAAACGCAAGACTTTACCTGTACAGGACATACCACGGCTGTCATACCTGTATTTGACATTACCTGGGCTGTCATACCTGTATCGGACATAACCACGGCTGTCACACCTGTATCGGACATAACCACGGCTGCCATACCTGTATTGGACATAACCACGGCTGTCATATAAACAATTGCACAAATCGCTCTATGAATCCAGTCCACCTGCCATTCCATTTTGATGATGCGGCCCAGACACGCTACTGATCACTACTGCGTATGTCCACGCACGAGTACCGCTTTAAAAGACCAGCAGATGGCGCTGTCAAGGGTAACAGTGAAGGTCTTTCATTACACAGAGCTGTATTCTGATGGTGCTAACACAATTAATTTCTGTGCGAGAACTGCTGAGATGCTGGTGTTAAAGTAATAATAAGGGTAGACAATTAGCGATGGGAGGGGGAAAAAAAGATAGTATCAATGCCATTGGCATAGCGTGTTTTTCCTCCGCACGGAAATAGGTCGATTTGAAGCCCGTTTATAAAATAAAATTCTGTTTAAGAAAAGAGAAATTTGTTTATTTGAATGTAATGCGAAAAACATTTTTTTAAATTATTTGCTTAAAAAAGAAGATATTTTCTTTCAAGAACTAAAACTGAAGTTATCTGCCCTACCAAAATGCAAAAACTTTGATGACAATGGAAATATCACAGTACTCAGTAATTGTATCACAGTACTCAGTAATTGTATCACAGTACTCAGTAATTGTATCACAGTACTCAGTAATTGTATCACAGTACTCAGTAATTGTATACTCACTAGCCAAAATAGACACTTATTGTTAGTCGTAATTGATTTTTTACCAACTTAAGTTTAGAGAAGTTTCACTTACTGCTAGCATTAAGCATGTCAAAAATTAGGAACATTCCAGGTACTGGTATTATATTAGGTAGGGAAACTTTTATCATAATTATAACGTAATAAAATTTAATAATAAATAGTGTCCCTTTAAATAAAATTATTGCTAGCAGCTAAATAGTCCAGTGGTTCTCAACCTTTTGAGGTTCACGGACCACTTGAACAATTTGTGTCTTAGCCACGGACCACTACTGAAAATTTTGCTACTCCCGTGGAAATGTATATATAATTATAATTTGTATATAACTAGTTACTATTATACATGTTAGTTAGTAAAACTGTACTACTACACTACGATTTGCGTGCTCCAAAACAATATTTAATGGAAAGAGTTAGTAATAGCTTTCTTTTGTAACGAACAAATGTTGCTTATACTAGTCTAATAGTATTATTCAATTATTAATTATTATTGCTTTTTTTTTAATGAAGTCATAAACAGTAGTTAGTTTAAGTAAGACGGCTATATTAGTTCTATTAGTGCAGCCTTGAGTTAACACATTTGATCAAGGCACATCCAAACGAGGTGTAATACTTGAAAGACTCCATGGTAATTCATCTTCAAGTTGGGAAAGATGTTTTGTTTTTATTGTAACCAATGCAGAAAAACCCCATTCATAAATATGATATTGCAAAGGTTAAAAGTACGGTATTTTAAAAGCTTTCTGAGAACTCCAAAGATTCACCAAACTCACTTTTGAACATATTCAAAGCAGTATTGCTGGTCAGGTCAGTGAATTGATTTAAATTCGATGTTGGTAAATTTAATGAGTCAATGTGTGCAAGAAACGGACGACTGGAAACACACGGGAAACATTCTGAATGTTCAAATCACCAAAGCAGAAGTTAAATTGATCCTGGAGTGATTGAACGTGGTTAAAAATCAAATTTATCAACAGTTATTTATGTTTTCAACATTTTCTTTTGTCTCGGTGAATTCCTACAATTGACCAAACTTGTCAACGTTAGCCTAACATACTCGTAAATTTCGTAAAAGCTGTGACTTTGTGACTTAGAGTAATTAAGTGTGTCTGTTTTCCTTGCAGAGGAGATGAATTAGATTTATTCAGTTTTTCAAAGATTGGCGGGCACACTAAAAACTCTGATCTGGGTTGATCATTTACTATGACGCATATAAACCCAAAGCGCAAATATCTTCATCATATCGTTGTATGGTAATTCGTATTTTTGTCTCCGGAACTGCATTTATTTCACACATGGATTGTGAGTATGAGTGTGAGGAATCATTGTTGTCCTTATGTTCGGTTGTTTTATTTATTAGAAATGTATCCACTCCATACGTTTAATCAATTTAATTAATTTATTACTTACATAATTGTAATATTAATTTAAAGCTATTTACTCAAAGTTTCAGAAAAAATTCTTATCCTCAAGATAACAATTATAGTATTCTAGGATTTAGTGTAATATCATGTAATTTCCGGTAAAGCTAAAAGTAAACATAGAACCAAAGCATATTATTTTTGGCGCTATCGGCATCGAGGGATTAAAATTAATCAATATGTTTTTAAAAAAGTAACAACGTTTAAACCTTTTCTTTGTTTTTAATTCAAAAAGTTAAAATTTCATCCTCTACTCGCGGACCACCAGGGACATCTACGCGGACCACTAGTTGAGAACCCCTGAAATAGTCCATTGGTTCCTTGCTCATGCTTTCCTTAATTTTATTCAATCTAAAATTCAATATGTTTAGAATCTATGCACTAAATTGAACTACATAATTTTTTAATCAATATTCATCGTTGAGTAAATTGGCGTATATAACAGTTTCAACTCGACCGACTTTTGACAGCTGGTTCCACACAAAACAGCTAACCAAGAATCGTGTTCTCATAGCTGAAGCTTGTCTGATAGAACAATTGCTCCGAGATATATTTAATTTACTATTGTTAATCTACGTTGTATTTCAGCAAATGTCAGGTATGAAGTCGTGCAATCACGTTGTCATGGTAACCATCATATTGATATATTGATCTAGTAATATATCTACAGAATTCTTCGATAACCTTCAGGCTGTTGGTTCTTACAAGTCCTACCGGAGAGTTGTCTTATCTTTCAGCTTCTCTTCAATCTTTGTTGAAAAATTTCCTCTCATTATAAATAAAGTAGAGCAGTGATGGCGAACCTTTTGGGGCCGGGAGCCTAAAATTCAATTAAAACCTACTTTTATATAGCAAATTGCCAACACAAAGTGCCAGCACAGTAGTTTGATTAATTAAGTAATATTTTAGTTGCGTGCCGGCTGATGAGGCTCTGCGTGCCGTATGTGGCACGCGTGGCAAAGGTTCGCCATCACAGCACTAGAGGTTAGGGGCCGTCCATAAATGACGTCACGCACCTAGTAGGAGAGAGGTCACGCATTTGTGATGATGTGTGACGACGGGGAGAGGTGTTTAAGAAATGTGACATCACATAAAAAAGCGCAACTTTAAATAAAAGTTCCTCTTAAATATTTGATTGCTTGTAATTTATTTGATGACGTTTACATTGA
The DNA here is from genome assembly GCA_944989445.1 of Ampullaceana balthica. Lineage (NCBI taxonomy): Eukaryota > Metazoa > Mollusca > Gastropoda > Lymnaeidae > Ampullaceana > Ampullaceana balthica. The sequence continues at coordinate 1,205,329 of CALYLW010000171.1, read as the reverse complement.
CTTTACACGCATTACGATATTAGAATGCAGACCTACACTAAAGACATACTTAAATGACTAAACGTGATTTGAAACATGCTAATTTTCAATTAAAAAATACGGCTTTTTTAATTTAATTTTATTTTTATTTAATTATTTTTTTTGGGGGGGGGGTCGTCAGCTTTGTGACGTCATATTAGAGGGGGGGGCTAAGTGTTTGTGACGAAATGTAATGAGAGGGGTGGGTAAAAATTGGCCAAAAAAGCATGACGTCATTTCTGGACGGCCCTTGAGAAGAAGAAATAGCAAAGTTCAAACATTTTCAACAACTTTACAAAGGACACTGCACTCCTAATCTTCCTAAACATCCTATATAATAAAAGGCAAAGTTCTGTCCGTTCTGTCCCGTCATCTATAGCGATTGGTCCCTCAAACACATATGACTCCTACAGCCAATCACTAGCGGAGACAAATTTACATATTACGTGGAGGTTCAAAACGAGTTATTTTTGGTGCAGTTTTTTTGTCATAATTCATTATGTTGTTCCCATCTTGAAGTGATGCCTGCCGCTTATTCCATTCCAATGACAATTCTGTTAAATGCTTTTTCCTTGATGGTCCTTGGGGGTAGTGGCAAGAGTTTTAAGTGTTGTTTGTTTTTTGTTGCTGTTATTGTTGTTGTTGTTTTGTTGTTGTTTTGTTGTTGTTGTTTTGTGGTTGTTATTGTTGTTGTTTTGTTGTTGTTGCTTTGTTGTTGTTGCTGTTGTTGTTGTAGTTGTTGTTTTGTTGTTGTTTTGTTGTTTTTGTTTTGTTGTTGTTGCTGTTGTTGTTTTGTTGTTGTTTTGTTGTTGTTTTGCTGTTGTTGTTGCTTTTGTTGTTTTTGCTGTTGTTGTTGTTGTCCACATCCCTAGCCCTGCGACGACAATGTCCTGCAAACGCTTCAGCATAACAACTACCAAAACATAGCGTCCATGAACTTCACAGGTCACCCTACACTTATTCCCGTCCTTGGGGGGGGGGCGCTTTGTTACTAGTACACAACATGATGTATAAATGCCAAGACATGGACGTACATCCGTCATAGACTGGTAGTCAGATGATGTACACATGACATGGACGTACATCCGTCATAGACTGTTAGTCAGATGATGTACACATGACATGGACGTACATCCGTCATAGACTGTTAGTCAGATGATGTACACATGACATGGACGTACATCCGTCATAGACTGTTAGTCAGATGATGTACACATGACATGGACGTACATCCGTCATAGACTGGTAGTCAGATGATGTACACATGACATGGACGTACATCCGTCATAGACTGGTAGTCAGATGATGTACACATGACATGGACGTACATCCGTCATAGACTGGTAGTCACATGATGTACACATGGCATGGACGTACATCCGTCATAGACTGGTAGTCACATGATGTACACATGACATGGACGTACATCCGTCATAGACTGGTAGTCAGATGATGTACACATGACATGGACGTACATCCGTCATAGACTGGTAGTCAGATGGAAGCGAGATCAGCACACCTCATCGTGTGTCCGTCGGAACAGATCGCCTTTAAAAAGTGAATATCACAGTGTTACTCTGGTCATGTTGGTAAAGAGATTAATTATAACATCGATTTTGGACTGTTTATTATAATGCATTAATTTGTTATTAATTAAAACTAATACATTGATACTTTAATGAGACACATCTATCATTTAAATGTGCCGTGATATTCTGTTATTGATAATATTAATTAGGTAGAAACCATGCTTTAAGTTTTTACTAGGATTGAGGTTATTTACAGGTAATACGTTTAATATGAAATCGCTTAAGAAGAAATATCGGTTAAAATGAAATAATAAAACGGTCCCGACAATATACCAGGTATTTTCATACATTTTTGTTCATCTTCACACAAACCAAAAATCCGTAACAATAGATTTTGGTTCTGGTAATTACGAAGTGCTTGAAGTAAAAGAGAGCGGTATCTTACGTTTATCTGACACACACTCACACACAAACACACACATACATACATATACATGATTTAAAGTTATTGAACTTATGAAAATTCTTTCTCTTAAGAGAGAGAGAGAGAGAGAGAGAAAATGGTAACGTAGGTGGGAAGCTATGTCATACAACAAAAGTTCCCTCTAAAGCTCGTCGGACATGCGCAAAATGAAAAAACTAGTGTTCAAAGTTGCACAGCAACCATTATTTGCTATATTTTACCAAATTTGCTGCGTGGTCATTTTAAAATGCTGCCTGGCTTCAGACAGATATCTGCGCAGCCACGCAGCTACAAGGGAACATTGCATACAACCTTTATAAAAATGGACCATTGATGACTAAGCATTTCCTCTCAACTTCACGGTCTGTAACATCTTCGTTAATTGAATAATTCCGCAAATGTAGAGCGAGAGCTCATTTAACGTTGTTCTTTTGTCATACATAATGGCATGCAGTTTTGCTAATATGTAATCATGACCCACGTGCAACATGTGGATAAGGTTTTCTGTTGAACTCGCTCACCCACCCTCACTCTACTATTAATTACCTCCCTCAACTATTTTTATTTTCAACACACCAATTAGCTCAAATTGACACATTCGCCTGGCAACTCAGTCATTTAAAACGTCACCCACCCGCAGTGTGTTGAAAATGTGGAGAAATACACAACGCTGGTCAAATTTCATTGATGATTCATTGGCTTGAACAAAAGAAAACAGCAACAAAACAAAAACTGCAGAAGACTTTTTTAAAAGGCGTTTGTACAACTCCCCATGCATGCATTGACCAATAACGTACTACAGCAACTTGACTTGAACATCAGCGGCGTAGCGTGGGTATGTGCCGGGGCACCCAGGTCCCCCGTCCTGGTAAAATATGTTGATAAAATAAAATAAAGATACTTTTTATTGTCTAGGTAAAGAGGAAAAAAACTATGCATTTTAAAGTGAGAAATAAATATAAAGCTTTTATTTTTTTATTCAAAATTTTAAGTTTTCTGCTTTCCCTGATGGCATTAACTTTGCTGTATAAATGTTGTCAGCCAGGTCCTGCTCTGTAGCCAAAATGTCAATAGATTAGTCAATCTTGGTGTATTCATTTTTTTCTAGCTTAATATTTTAATAAACTTTATTAAATCAAGTGGGCTTGAATTTATTAATTCATTCTTATACCCGTGACGTAGGATACTCCTTTTCATTCTTATACCCGTGAGGTCAAATAATCCTTGCTTGACAATTTCATGTGAGATAATTGCTATAAATTGCATGGAAAATTTTAAAAGTCCAGTGGGTTAGCTGGTGTTTCTAAAATTACATCAGTTTTCAAAATTGTGTAATTGCCATCTCCTTACATGAATCTCTGCATGTAACCCCGTTTTATATATAATGCAACATTCTTCTCAACTGTTTTTCGATACAACATGGCTACAAATCGGCTTCCATCGCCAAAATTTTGCTCTCTCGTTTTTTTATCTGGAAGGATCCATTAAAATGACAAGGTCTCCAAATACACATTTTTTGCAAAGTCAAAACATCCTTTACGTTTTCAAGTAGTTTTCTGTGAGTAGCCTTTGCAAAGCATTTCTTTTAGCACTCAATGTGAGAGACGTGTTGTTGTGTTTATATTGAATGAGAATGCAATGACTTGACCTAGTATGAAACACGTGGGTTGTGAGTTGAACTGTAAGCGTGCTGGTCGACGACTGAGAGAATAGCTGGCTAAAAATGTACGGTTCATGAGGCAACCGGGGTGGATTGCAGTGGATGGCATACGAGCTGTTTAGGTAGTTGATTGTACAGTTGATCACAGTGAATTGTATATAGTAATTAAAGACAGTTGTTAACCAGACCACAGTGTGTTAAAGCCTTGTCACTTGACCAGCCACAAGTTCTATTACACTCAACACATAATTTTAGGTATTATTGACTTTATAAAGTCATGTTTTCAGATGTCTAAAAAAAAGTTAGAAAATAAAAAGATGTCATAAGTTCCCTGCTTTTTGTCTGCGTCTGTCAATTTTTCTATAGCTTTCAAAATAACCTCAAAATGGCTCCGTGGTATAGTCACTAGTTTGTATCTTGGGGTCTATTTAATGACTTGCATGTGGCAGAAAGTAATTCTTCAACGGTGTGTTGACATGGAAAAGAATTCATCTGGTGGTTCCTCTATAGAACAAATTCACTCATTTAAACATTAAACAGATACAAATTATGCTTTGAAGTATAGTATATTATTTTACCATTTACATGTAATGTGTTTTCAAGCTGGGAGAGTACGTAAAGACACTTGCGATCTGTTTATTGTACAGTCCATTTAGCCTCATTACTTAAAGGAATGGCCAAGTGCACAAAATCTATAGTATATAAGGGACGTCACGGTGAGGAATCTGTTGCCTTCGTCGATTCCATGAACCCGCGATTGAATGTTTAAATGGCACTATGTTGCTGACCAGTTTAATTCCTTTTTCAAGTTAAAAACTAATATACAAATTGATTTATTTAATTTCCCGTGAGTTGTGTTTACCTTTACTGTCCATTTCTATAAAAATCTTCAGACCATCTTTCACCGGCCTGACCCCTTCTAACAGATTTCAACGACTGGCTCTCTCACCCCCCCTCCCACCTTCTAACAGATTTCAACGACTGGCTCTCTCTCACACATTCTAACAGATTTCAACGACTGGCTCTCTCATTAGTTGTTCGATTTATGTCACTGGTATGAAATATTCAAATGATTTTTTAAAAATATATATATATCGCTTTTAATTTCCAAAATTTAAATTGAAAATTAACTTCTGTAAGATTCTCTCTCTCTCTCTCCTTTCTCCATCCCTCCCTCTCTCATTCTCACTCTCATTCTCTGTCATTCTCTCTCTCTCTCACTGTTTCTCGCTGACTCACTCTCACTGTCTCTCTCTTAAATTCTCTCACCTGCGCTCTCTCTCTCTCTCTCTCTCTCTCTCTCTCTCTCTCTCTCTCTCTCTCTCTCTATCTCTCTCTCTCTCTCAGTCTCTCTCTCTCACTTTTTCTCTCTCTCTTTCTCTCTATCTCACTTTTTCTCTCTCTCTTTCTCTCTCACTCACTCTTTTGATCTTTCGTTTTTACTCAAGACCACTTATTTTGTTTTCTTGTTCTCTTATTCACTCTCTCTGTATATTATTTTCTTATTATCTCTCTATCCTGTCCTATTTTTTTTGTATTTCTGAATCAGTTTCCCTACATATAGCACAAACAAAAGCCATGTTTTCGGTCTGTATCTGAATCTAAACTCTTTATACTGATATTGACTTACATGAAAGCTTACGATATCATTGCAATAAGTTTCCCCAATCATAGCTTGAACTACTTGGGTAATGGCTCGCTTTGCCCCACGTAAGTACTTACACAAAGACAAGCTCACTGGCGTGGCGCCAACCCTCTCTGACACTCGATTTGTTGAGACCTTTGTTAGACAACGTGTTTAAACAAAGTTAAGACGAGCATAAATTTTGAATGTATATAAAGAAGACCAAGCTATAGAAATTGACTGTATACATTTACCAAGATGACTTTGAGCATGTTCCCTAGTGGTCAGTCTGATGGCACTTTAAATGGTTCTCTTGTTTTGTAATTTTTAAAATCCTTTATATTAAGTCGTGGCGTCTTCTTGCTTGAATGATTGTTTGCCGCAAAAAAACTTTGGATCGATTTTAACCCACTTCCACGTATGCCAGCGAACTGAAATTTTTCAGGAAGGCTCGTGGTGACGTTAAAAATGATTTATCAAATTTCACTTCAATCGAATTTACTATAATTAAATTAATGAATTTTCATATTATCTCTATGTATCTCTATGTATCTCTATGTATCTCTATGTATCTAGAAAGTCGCGGTGCGTATTATATTGAGTAACCTTTTTAATATTTTCCTGTCGTGCGGTGTGGTACGTATTATAGTGACCATGCTTTTTAAAAACATATTCCCGATTCTATTTTAGTCTGTCGCGCGGTGCGCATTATATTAAACATGTTTTTATTACCCTTTTCCCGTGATCAAATCGAGATGAAATTTAGCAGGTAGATTGTTGTAGTTTTTTTTTACTATAAATCCTTTATAAAATGAGACATAACTAAAATTTTGGATTTTTGGATTGTCGTACGATGCGTATTATAACTAACATATTACACGCTTTTATTACACGATTTTATTTAAGTCACACTGTTTGTATGGTGTATATTGTATGTTGTATCCGTCAAATCTTGTAACGTAAAATTAAACCTTTTCTGATAATCCTAGAGATCTCGAAATTTTACCACAGATAGATCTTAGATGACAATGCATCGTATCAAAATTTCAAATCGATCGAATGTACCGTAATTAAATTAATGCATTTTTATTTATTAGTTTTGTGTCTATATAAAAGATTATCACTTACATCAATGAGCTACGCCTCAATTCGCCCTAGAGGGATACAAGTAATCTCAATGTGTTGTCGTCAGAAGTGGATGGTAAAGAGTTTTTATTATAAGTTTAAAAAGACCAATATTCATCAAGCCTAGCTGTCCGAAATATTAACGTGATCGATTGCCCACAAGGAGGTACGAGGTTCAATTTTCAATTGCGGGGGCGGGGGGGGGGTAATGTTTTTTATACATAATTTGTATTTTATAATATATCTTTTTACCACTATCACATTTTGGTTATTGACAATGAAGTTTAACTAATTAAATAGAATTAATAAGGTCGAAAAATCAATTTTTAACAATTTTGATACTCTTTTTAATATATATAAATGATTTATAGGGGTCTACCGATATATCGGTACCGATATCTGGATATCGGCAATATCGGTATCGGTAGCATGTAAATGTCCCGATATTGACGTCACCGATATTTCATAATAGGTGACATTTTGACCACACAAAAAACGGAAACAAAAGAACTATCATTTAGATTTACAATATCTCGACAAATTAATATATCGACCCCGACACCGGTATTGAAATAGTCAAAAGAGTCCTAGTATTAATATGTGCAGCCACGATACAGTATGCCATGTGCTTTGATATTGTTTAGGTATCGGCTGATTTTCGTATACTCAGAAATACTGTGTAAATAGTGCCGATGCCAAGTATACCGTAATTGCTCTAATAAATGTATAACATGTAAACATTATGTTCACGTAATTGCTCTAATAGCAAAGATGCACGCAGAATCGCAGATGTCTAAAACATTTCGTTTCGTATGGAATAAAATAATGTACCGTGTGAAGACGTGTTGTCATTGGCAACCAGGCCAACCATTCAACCTTCAGCCTCATTTTCACTCTATTACTGTTGTACTTTGTTCTCATTGTTTCATTCATAAAAGGTGGCCGTGTGCAAAAGCCATTAAACTATTGGTTAGAATTAATAATTATGAGTCAAGGTTGAAGTTTCAAAAGGAGTACCTAATATGCTTGTACATTTTTATAAAGGACGGTTCGTTTTGTTATGAGTCCCATGTAGGTCATGATCTGGAACTTGTAAACACATCGGAAACTTCGTTTCCGGAAAAAAAAATCGGTAATTTCGGCAAAACTGGATATCGCTAGACCCCTTAATTATAAGATATAAATAATTACAAGTGATAAATTTAAGAATGACGTCATCAAATATGACCGCTGTTATTTTTGTCATAACAAATACTCATATCAGCACTCATATCGGAAAAAAAATATCGGTAATATCGGCAAAAATGCTTATCGGTAGACCCCTAATAAAAAATATAAATAATTAGGAGTGATGAATTTAAGAATGATGTCATCAAATAAGACCGCTGGTTTTTGTCCTAACAAATATTCATATCGGAAAAAAATATCGGTAATATCGGCTAAAATGCTTATCGGTAGACCCCTAATATAAAAGATAAATAATTACGAGTGATAAATTTATGAATGACGTCATCAAATATGACCGCTGGTTTTTGTCCTAACAAATACTAATATCGGCACTCATATCGGCAAAAAAAATATCGGAAATATCGGTATCGGCAATATCGGCAAAAAGGCATATCGGTAGACCCCTAATGATTTACCCAACATCATCTCAACAGGAACAAAAGTTAAGTTATTTGCTGATGATTGTATAATCTATAGAACATTTAAATCAGAACAAGATAGCAACATTTTACAAAAAGACCTAGATGAATTGATAAAATGGGAAACTAACTGGAGTATGAGTTTCCACCCAGAAAAGTGTCAACTGTTAAGAGTAACAAAGAAAAAGAAACAAATAAATTCAAAATATTTCATTCATGGAAAGAAACTAACCCAAACTAAAGATGCAAAATACTTAGGAGTCATAATAAATGAGAAATTATCATGGAATCCCCATGTCAATGAAGTTATTAAAAAATCCAAAAAAAAACTAAGGCTTTATAAAAATAAACCTTTACAAATGTAATAAAGATATCAAACTAAAATGCTATCTCACTTTGGTGAGACCTGTACTAGAATATGCATCTTCTGTATGGGACCCATCCACCAAAGAAAACATTGATAAAATAGAACAAATCCAAAAAAGAGCTGCCAGATTCATTACTGGAGAATATTCAAAACTGACTAGAATAACACAATTAGTTAAATCATTAAACCTTGAAACACTAGAGGATAGAAGACCCAAGAGTAAAGTAGTAATCATACATAAAGCAATTAATTCTAATTTAGAAATACAACACAAAGATAACTTAATACAACCCTCAGATAGACATATGGATAAAAACACCTTTCTTATTCCGTATGCAAGAACAAACTCATACACATTTTCGTTCTTCCCGTCCGGAATTCGGGCGTGGAATGGGTTGCCTGAAGAAACCAGGAAAGCCAACACTTTATCAACATTTAAAACTCTAATAAGAATGCAGGACTAAACACAAACCATAGATAAGCGTAGGACGCAATAATTTTCTGTATAGAAGGAGCGTCGGAATCAGATAAGATAAGTAGAAAATAATTATTTTTTTTTAATTTTAAAAGGACACGCTTTTATTTACATATAGAAAGTGCACTAAAAAGAAGAAAATAAAAAATTTTCTATGATAACAGGTAAAATAGGTGAACCTATCCACTGCACATAAAAGCGTGGGGCGCTCATCACAAATCTCTATCGTGTACAAGGCTGCGAAACATATATAAAAAATTGTATGAATATTAATAAACATTAAAAGTTTGACAACTTTTATCATATACATGCCACTATCACATTAATTAGAAATAATTATCTATATGTAAAAAAAAATACATTTTTATTTTCTCCTTTTTAGTTCACATTCTATATGTAAATAAAAGTGTGTCCTTTTTAAAAATATATTTTTTAATATATTATTTTTAGTTGTCTCGTATAAAGGATTTACTAGTCAAAAACTTTGTTTTTACGGATTTTTAAAATTTATATTAAAAAAGTAGCTTCTCAAAAAATAAATTTTGGAATTTAAAAAATTGATACCATAATTTTTTGGGGGTGTAAATTACAAAACCATTCTGCGGCCAGAACAAGGCGCCATTAAAATAGTTCAGCCTAAAAATCAAAAGGGTGTGTGTGTTGTTTTTCACTGGGTAAAACTAGAAAACGTGTATGTTTTACATGGTAAAACTGAAAGGACATCTCCCTCGTTTTTCAACATTGGAAACTCACATTTTTTTAGACTTATCAGAAACTGATATATGATACGTTAAAAGTACACCTGATAAAATGTAAATGTCAATAAATTATAAATTAATGATATATATGATTCGATGTTAGTATAAAAATAGCGTTAATTATAGATATAATATTATATAATGGCCCCCTTTCCAGTCCATGACGGACTATGGGGCAAGTGAAGTAGTGTTCACAAGTTTTAGTTAGCCGCCACTTACGAGCAAAATATACTATTGAAATAATTATGAGGCTTCAGGAAAAAGGTCTAAAAAAATAATCTTTAAATTAATTATTCTTTGGAAGCCCATTAGTATAGTATAACTGGATTATTCAAAGAAGTTATTAATAGACTTGAGCTGTCCAATAAACGCCCTCACAACTCCTATGATATTGACTCTACAGACAGGACAACCCTTCAAAGCCTTGGTACACTTAGCACACGACACAAGATGTCCACATTACAGAAACACGACAACCACTTCCTTGTTCATACAAATCTTACACACAGTCTACTGAAACACAGTCTACTGACACACATTCTACTGACACACAGTCTACTGACACACATTCTACTGACACACAGTCTACTGACACACAGTCTACTGACACACAGTCTACTGACACACAGTCTACTGACACACAGTCTACTGACACACAGTCTACTGACACACAGTCTACTGACACACAGTCTACTGACACACATTCTACTGACACACAGTCTACTGACACACAGTCTACTGACACACAGTCTACTGACACACAGTCTACTGACACACAGTCTACTGACACACAGTCTACTGACACACAGTCTACTGACACACAGTCTACTGACACACAGTCTACTGACACACAGTCTACTGACACACAGTCTACTGACACACAGTCTACTGACACACAGTCTACTGACACACAGTCTACTGACACACATTCTACTGACACACAGTCTACTGACACACAGTCTACTGACACACAGTCTACTGACACACATTCTACTGACACACAGTCTACTGACGGTGATGGTTGTACATCTCTCTTAGAATCCGAATACTATCTGTATTGAAATATGTTGTGTGAACTTAAGTTTATTTGCTTGGGGAATGATACATTTTAAGAAAATATATAATTTTTTTTTAAATCACAAAGTTTTACAAAGCATATTAAATATCATATTTTCGAGAGAGAAAGGAAAAGATAAAAATTATACACAGCAATTTTTTTTTAAATAAAAGATTTCTGGCGTTTATCTTTGCAAATCTTTCTCTATCTTTTAATTTGATTTATCGGAAATTATTAAAATATGTGCTGTAATTGTAGAGTCTGACATTGCTCATCTTCTGACGTATGATTACTTTTATGGGGACTTATTTATTTTCCGTAGAGGCACAAATATATGTGATTGACATACATCGTGAGAAAGTTGATAAATGTCACCCACTTTCGAAACAATTGTTAGGTTTTAACACGCCCGATGCCGACTTTGAGCTGATTATACATAAGAATATGGCATGTAAGTAGATTAGGATCAGTCGCATGACGATAATAGAGTTTCAATAGAATACAAAACAAAAAGCTGTGTGTCAGCTGGAATGAAGTTCGCTAGGAGACACAAATGTCGCCACTTAGTGTGTAAACTTTGTTTCAAGACTTGTAACGACTTTGTGGAGTAAATAATGTTAGAAACTTAATACGGAGGATAGAAATAAACTCAACAAACATTATGGCTATAAATAATGACTATTATTCTTATGGCTAGAAATTATTTTGGAATTTCTGGTTCAGTTCTGGCTTGGTTTCAATCATTCTTATCAAACAGATCACAGGTGGTATCAGTAGATGGCTGTGTCTATCACAGAGCTGACTTGGTTTATGGTGTGTCTCAGGGCTCTGTTTTGGGTCCAGTACTTTTCGTACTGTATACAAGGCCACTACTTCTACTGACCGAAAAGCATTCAATTAAAAGCCAATCATTTGCAGATGATACTCAGCTTTACACTCACACTGATCCATCTGATATTGACTTCACTGTCAAATTGATGCAAGAGTGCATTGGTGAGGTAAAGTCTTGGATGACTTTCAGCAAGCTCAGACAGAATGATGACAAGACAGAAGCACTCCTATTCTGAAACAATAAATCACGCAATACTTTGTCTCTTCCGAATTCTATCCAGGTGGCTAGTTCTGATTATGGCATAACCGGAAATTGCCTCGGACATTCGCCTCGGCCGAATATTACGATTTTCGGTAATATCCGGAAGTATTCGCCTCGGCAAATATTACACTCGCAAATAGCTAAAAAAATAATAAAAAATAAAAAATAAAAATTAAGAAAATGGAATTCAATAAATACTGAACAGCTGGCAAAGAAGACACGATATTTTCAGTAGCATTCCGCAGGTGGCGTAACCAGTTGTTACTGGGTCACGCATAGTCTAACTTTCTTTCAAAAGATGGCCATTATACTAATATACTTCCGTCCGACTGTAATGGTTGTAGAGATATATGCCACTTACTGGCGGAAAACATTAACTTTATCAGTTGTCAAATTTCCTCCTACAAATTAAAAATATGAATGAATTATTAAGTTATAACAGGTAAAACATTATTTAGCTATTTTAGAATTTAGATTATATGAAAACATCGAACAGTTTTGGCTTTGCACTTATGATGATGAAAGAAATGGTACTCTCTTAAGTCGCAGCTACTACTCGGTTCGTATCCGGATCCGGCAAATAGTACATCCAAATACTCGGACTCGGTACTCGGTGGAAATTGTCTACTCGGTTATGCCCTAGTTCTGATATACTGTTCAAAACATCGACTAGGAATCTTGGCTACATTATTTCTGACAATATGTCTACCAAAAGCTTCATCAATCACATCTGTCGCTCTGCCATTCGTCAGATCAGCTCAATCCGTCATTACTTAAAGTTAGTGCCAAAAAATAATCTAGTCTGTGCTCTTGTACTAGCTCGTATGGATTACTGCAATTCTCTTCTGTCAGGTGCACCAAAACAATGCTTTGAAAAACTACAGAAAGTTCAAAATTCAGAGGCCAGATTAGTTCTAAAGGCAAAAAAACATGACCATGTTACTCCGCTACTTTGCTCACTTCATTGGCTACCTATACAAGCCCGTATTGATTAAAAACTGGCCGTTCTCTGTCACAACTTCTTTTCTGACTCATGCCCTTCCTATCTTACTGAGCTTCTGTCGGTCTACTCACCAAGTCGTCAGCTACGATCATCTGCAGACACACGCATTCTCTGTGTTCCTAAGACACGAACTAAAACATTTGGCGAAAGGTCATTCTCTTTTTGTGCAGCCAAACAATGGAATTCTCTACCATTACACATACGGAGTATTTAATCTACCAAGTCTTTCAAGACTGCACTTAAGACACATCTTTTCAAAATGTATTTTCAAAATTAAAGAAAAACCATGTCTTTTAATGATTTACGTTGCTTATGTGTATTGTACTGTCTTTTATGTTGTTATTATGAAAAGAATGTATATTTAAATTATTATATGTATGTTATTATCTCCATGTAAAGCACTGTGAGCCCGGCTCCTTGCTGGGAAGCAGCGCTATATAAATTACCAATTTATTATTAAGGAAGTTTAATATTCCGTATCTATCAAACAAGGACAAGTTTGTTGGGCTTTTGAAAAAATTGGGCGCCGTGGCGCCTGCGGCGCCCACTTTTATTCAGTAGGGATGGACTGGACTGCTTGGATTTCACCGCAGCTAAGTGTTTTTTAAATTATTATTTCGTGTTATTCGTTTCATTTGTGTACTATTTGTCCGTTGAGGAAGGCTCTTTGCCGAAACGTTCGCTGTTGTGTTACGTCCTGTCAGGCCTACTAATACCCTGTTTTTATTTTATACATTTACCTATATAAAGTTGCGCGTTTTGATGTGACGTCACATTTATTAAACACACCCCCATCATCACACATCGTCACAAATGTGTGAATCCCTTCCCCCCCCCCTGGTGCTTGACGTCATTAATAAACGGCCCCTAAAAAGGGCGACAAATTGGAGACCGTCTCGGGTGGCAAAAGTTCTAGCTACGCCACTGAATGCAGGATGTTTCTTAATTATTTATAGAAGAACTCCGTTGTCTACCTGTTTCCGTCACCATGGTTTCACACACTTTAACTAGTTGTATGTGAAATCGGTAGCAATATTTTCATTCCGAATTAGCTCATACATGAAATTTATTATTTACGAGCAACCAAGCCCGTACAAGGACGTTCCGCCACCGTTCGTTGGCATGTTGTAACAGCCGTCTTGACCGTCATACATGTGCATCACGTCAAAATAAAATTCATATAATTACAGTTAAAATAAATAACTTGTATATAAAAACAGAGATTTTGACTATAAATCCTAAACGCGCATAACTCAAAATAAAGTCTTGGAAAAAATACTGCACTAGAAATAACTCGTTTTGAACGTCCGCGTAAACGTGTTCAATATGATTGGCTGTAGGAGTCATATGTGTTTGAGAGACCAATCGCTGTCGAGGACCGGACAGAACGGAAAGAAATTGCCTTTTATTAGTATAGATTATAACTTAGAGTTTTGATATTAGTTTAGAAAAAACTACGTCAGTGTTTCAAAATATATTTTTTTTATTTGTTGAAAATTGTTGACTTGAGCCCACAACCTTAAGTGAGAGAGTCGCCAGCCTTCGTCCTCACCACATCGCTGGCTACTCACGACTTGAGCCCACACCCTTAAGTGAGAGAGTCGCCAGCCTTCGTCCTCACCACATCGCTGGCTACTCACGACTTGAGCCCACACCCTTAAGTGAGAGAGTCGCCAGCCTTCGTCCTCACCACATCGCTGGCTACTCACGACTGTAATCGTCCAGGAAAGATGTTGGTTCAAACCTTTGCACAGCGAAGCCTCCGAAACCTTAGAGCCGCACGCTCCCTTTCGAAACTTTGGGAACGCTCGTAAAAGCGGCTAAACATTTAATACAGATTTTTCGTTGGCCTATGACATGCGTAGACATCCCCTTTAGGCCAAAAGAGCCAAAATTTACAATTTTTAAAAAATCCCAGTTTTTAAAGGGCCACTAACATGAGTTTTGAAAATAAAATACTATAATTAGGCGTATGAAGCCGGAGAGCCGCATCTTGACATCGAAAGACGCACATGCTGCTCGCGAGCCGCAGGTTGCCGACCCCCTGGCCTATGGGAATACCAGATGACGTAATAGAAAATGAAGAACATTTTTTTGTATTGTACACTAACAGTTCTAGCTCAGGGGTCGGGAAACTTTTTGTCAGAGAGAGCCATAAAGAACACATTTTTTGAAAAGTAATTCTGTGAGAACAATACATTATGTTTAAAACTAAAAAATTTAGGAAATGACATCACGCGATTTTTGCCGATTTTTCACCCCCCTTCCCCTCGTCACACTTCGTCACAATAACTTAGTCCCCTCTCCAATGTGACTCACAAAGCTTTCATAAAATTAATTTTTTTTTCTTTCACAATGAACTAATATTTCTTAACTTATGCTACTTATGGTGGTGCATTTCTTTGCTGATCCCTTTGTAGTCTGCCTGACACGTGGTGAGGTTCAACGTCATGCAGGCGTGGGGACGTTTTTTATTATAACTTTTTTTTTCAAACCTAAAATTAATATGTAAATTAAAGGAGTGTGAAGAAAGATTTTTTTTATACAATCGAACATTTGTCTGCGAGCCAGATGCAGCCATCAAAAGAGCCACATCTGGCTCGTGAGCCATGGTTTCCCGTCCCCTGGTCTAAATGAACTAAATGCACTCTAGTTAAGGAAGGGAAAAAATGATCTAAGTTTTTAAAAAAAATTATTATTTTATAAAGAATGTTCCTGTGTGTGGGTGGTGTGTGGGTGGTGTGTGGGTGGTTTGTGGGCGGTGTGTAGGTGGTGTGTAGGTGGTGTGTGGGGGTGTGTAGGTGGTGTGTGGGTGGTGTGTGGCAGGCGGGGTTATCTGTTACATGAAGAGATCCAAAGTTGTGATGTTATTAAATAGTCTCAATATTAACATTTAAAATGAGGGTAACACAGAACCCAACCACAAACAAAAAATAATAAATACAAAATAAATGGCAGCTATCCTCCCACTGACAAGCGCCCCCGCTCCACCCCAGTGAGAATCATTCTCTGGGACTCTGTTGCTCGTCATGCACCGCGCTCTGCCGAGTTCTGCCGATGTCTCTGCTTCACCGCGCTCTGCTGAGATCTGCCGATGTCTCTTCTTCACCGCCATCCCAGGACTAACGCTATACACTCAAAGTAAAATAGTTTTGTCCCGAAGGCACATTCCGATATCACAACTCGTGTCCCAAATACAAGCGTTACGAAAGTGTCACGGATGACGTCACATGGTACCTCATAAACTCTATACACTTCACAAGCAGGAAGTTTACAGATCCATGCTTTCATCCTAAAACATTTAAATGTGGAAAATTACTAACCCTGGGTAGATACATACATTTAACTCTCGGGTATATTTTTATACAACAGTGGTTCTCAGAAAGTTATCGGGGAGTAAGAGAAATAAAAAGATTGATATATTATTGAACTTTTTATAAAAATCCAATTTTTATTAATTTTTAATTAAATTTAAATATTGTAGTTTCAGAAATGGAAACTGCGTGCTTTAGTTAACACAACACCAAAGCGTTTTCAAACGTCATCAGATAACCAGTAACGTAAACACACCAGCATATCAACAGTACTTGGTTCAAGTGAAGAACGTTAAAATATGTTTATTATTAAACCTGTTCAACGACAACCATATCCATGGCTAATAATCGGTGATTAACTTTTTGGTTTATGGACTATCACTAGCAAAGCACAACTTTCACGCATTGAGCACTACTTTCACGCATTGAGCACTACTTTCACGCATTGAGCACTACTTTCACGCATTGAGCACTACTTTCACGCATTGAGCACTACTTTCACGCATTGAGCACTACTTTCACGCATTGAGCACTACTTTCACGCATTGAGCACTACTTTCACGCATTGAGCACTACTTTCACGCATTGAGCACTACTTTCACGCATTGAGCACTACTTTCACGCATTGAGCACTACTTTCACGCATTGAGCACTACTTTCACGCATTGAGCACTACTTTCACGCATTGAGCACTACTTTCACGCATTGAGCACTACTTTCACGCATTGAGCACTACTTTCACGCATTGAGCACTACTTTCACGCATTGAGCACTACTTTCACGCATTGAGCACTACTTTCACGCATTGAGCACTACTTTCACGCATTGAGCACTACTTTCACGCATTGGCCACAACTTTCACGCACTGGGCTCTACTTTCACGCATTGCTCTTTCTGGTTTTGGATAACATCGCAGCTAAGTTGTCGTTTTGCTGTGTGTATTAGTTTAATTTGTTTTTTTGTCTATTTGTTCGTTAAGTGAGGCTTTTTGCCGAAAAGTTCGTTATTTTGTTGCGTCCTGTCAGGTCTTTACATACCCTGTTTAAATTATTTGTAAAAAATTAACTAAATGCCTGATTGAAGTTTCGTCCTTATTTTGTGCAATTGCTAATTCCTACATTCAAGGCCAATTTCTGGCCAATTACAAAATACATTGCTGATCTATTGCCAAATAAGCCCTAATACTATATAGATCTAAATGGCTTTCCGTTTGCAAAAAAAAATAATAATAAATTTTAAAAAACACAGGCTATCTATCGGTGGCCAAATTGATTTTCAGATGTTCCAATTATACCGACTCAGCTTCTCTCAATTTAAAAATTGTATAATTTATGTTAATCAATGAAATTCATAGAAGAACATGACAGGTGCTGGTCTTATATGGGCGTGTGATAGAGGAGGAGATACACATAACAGGTTGGAGGCAACATGGAGCACGATAAATATAAACCAGAGGGATGTGGTAGAGAAGGAACGATTCGTGACGTTGAGGCCTCGCAATATGGGAATTGATCAAACGGCGAAACAACGCAAGTACAGGGTAGAGGCATAGAGAAGATTGCTACATGGACAGCAACAACGATTCATTTACGTAAAGATTTATATGGTTGTAAGTTGTAACCGTAACAGTAGTGACTAGGGAAAAATATAAGGAATAATTTTTTCAAGGGAGAGAAAAACACGATATAAAGGGAAGATAAGTGAATGAGTTTATTGACATTTTAAAAACTTCTTATTATAACATAATTTTTTTCAAATATTATAAATACCTAATAATTAATTTCAGCGAATAATATTTTTACTTTTGACTAGAGGAATCTTTGATCTGTCACTCGAACACATAGATCTAATGTTGTCATCCCGCCCCAGCACTCAACTTTAAAAAGCATATTTGAGAGTTACTGAACTGATAAAATTTCATTTTAAAGATGGTGACTGATCACGTGACGTCAAGGTTGTATTTAATAGTGAGTATGCTGGTCACCAGCCATTTTGTCTGTCTGTACGCAGGTGGCCTGCCATTTTGTCTGTCTGTACGCAGGTGGCCTGCCATTTTGCCTGTACGCAGGTTGCCTGACATCTTGTCTGTGTCCACGCTGGGCTCCTGCCAGTCCTGTCTGTGTATAGGACAGTTTGCAGGAAGCGCGTTGGAGTTTTGTTTTCCCCACGCTAAAGGAATAAGAGAAATGAGAAAGAGTAAGAGAGAGAGAGAGAGAGGGGGGGAGGGGTGTAACACATTGAGTTATGAAAGAAAAAAGAATACAGGTTACCCAGGGGACAGTTTACCCAGGGGACAGGTTACCCAGGGGACAGTTTACCCAGGGAACAGGTTACCCAGGGGACAGGTTACCCAGGGATACAGGTTACCCAGGGGACAGGTCTACGGCTATCTCACAGGAATTGTATTTCAACTTTGGGGGCAAGACAGTGGAATAACCCAAAGTGTTACTGAGATGTACAGGATGGCGGAAATTCACAAGGGGTGGGGGAGTCGTCCTATGAGTGACCCATGGTCTCAGTCGGGGTAGAAACAAATATTGTATTTCAGCGACCTAAATAACTTAGTGGGAAAGTTTGTAGATTAGTATAAACTAAGTAACTTTTAACCAATCAGAAACTCGCATGGTCATTTATCACTTCGTGAGAGACGTGTCTGGGGGCCAGCCAGGAACGTATGGTTAAATACAGGGTAAGCAACGTGGACAATATAAGGGCAGGGAAATGTTAGACCGGAATACGAAGTCAGGGAGCCACGAGTAGGAAGCCAGGGTGCCGATAGAGTAGCCAGGGAGTCACCGAGTCGAAGCCAGGGTGCCGATAGAGTAGCCAGGGAGTCGCCGAGTCGAAGCCAGGGTGTCGATAGAGTAGCCAGGGAGTCGCCGAGTCGAAGCCAGTGTGCAGATAGAGTAGCCAGGGAGTCACCAAGTCGAAGCCAGGGAGTCGATAGAGTAGACAGGGAGACGACGAGTCGAAGCCAGGGTGCCGATAGAGTAGCCAGGGAGTCGCCGAGTCGAAGCCAGTGTGCCGATAGAGTAGCCAGGGAGACGCCGAGTCGAAGCCAGTGTGCCGATAGAGTAGCCAGGGAGTCACCAAGTCGAAGCCAGGGAGTCGATAGAGTAGCCAGGGAGTCGCCGAGTCGAAGCCAGGTTGCCGATAGAGTAGCCAGGGCGTCACCGAGTCGAAGCCAGGGTGCCAAGTATAGGAGTCTGAGATGTGACTAGAACGCAGGACATAACGCAGACTGAGCACCACGTAACTTAACGACGGCCAGATGAGAAGGTGTACGCAAATAAAAGAACTGTTTTGCTGAGTGGCGTGTTGATGTTCTTGCTTTGAACGAGTGGAGTGGAGTGGAGATAGAGACGCACAACTTATAATACCAGTAGCAGAAATAGACTAAGACACGTTGAACATTAGAATTAGACAAAGACACACAAGCAGATCTTCTACAATAAGTATAGCTATAGGCAACTTAGACATTAAGTACGGGAATTCCCTTTTTTAACTTCCCTCGATTCTCTTAAATTAGATTTGCGGTAATACTATGAAACCATCAAAGAGTTTAGCCCAGTGGTTCCCAAAGTGGTCCGTACGGACCCCCAGGGGTCCGCGGAGCCATTCAGGGGGTCCGTGGAAAATTAAAATTGATTTGGGGGTCCCTGGACAACGTCAGGGGGTCCGCGCAAGGTTTAGTATAAAAATAATTAAATTATGTTCCTTTTGATTATTACCGAAATAAAATAAAGAACAATGAAAACTATAGTAGCGATTTTTAGGTCCTGAGTAAAATAAATTGGCTTGACCTAGAAACAAAAGTATAACAATATTTCCACAGCTGTGACCAATCAAAATGTTTGGTTTATTGAAAGTTTGATGCGTGAGAAAGGCGGAGACCCTATATGTAGGTCATAAAAATACAATTTTTAACGGAAATGACGATGATTGCAGGGTTGGGTAAATTTTGACGTGTCGGGAAGTTATATTTATCTAAAGCAGGAAGAATCAAGCTTTCCATTGATACCACATTTGATATGTTGGACGATACCAAATACAGGAATTGAGTCAGCAAAAAAAAACAAGTTTTACTTCTTCAAAATTCGACCAAACATTTTTGTAGGGTTAGCAAAATAATATTTTAAAATACTTTTTAATATGTAATGATATTTTTTTAATGTAATTAACAATAAAAAGAATTGTTTTAGAAAACTAATACATTAAAACATAGAAATACTTGAAACTTAGAATTTTTGGCCGATTTCTCAACCGCACCCCCCCCCCTTTTCAAATTTTTAGATGACGCCAACTATTTAAGTTAATAAAAAACATGGCACGGTGTGAGACAGACTACCAAAAATAGTTTTATACAGCAACGCAATTATGCTGCTACATGAATAACTTGTCTACAACATAAAGTCTAAAAGAGTCACCCACGTAATCGATAATTTACTTTTATGTAATGCTGATGAGAAGTGTATAAACAAATTTTCCCATTCTTAGGCAAAGAAATTTAGTATTGTTAGTTGGAAGTTTTGATATAGTTGAATTTTGTATTGTTATCCAGATAGTGTACTTTTGAACGTATGTAAATATAATATTTGAATAAAAGTGATATCTTTTGAATTTTTTTTTCATTTTCAATATAGTAATACCTTAACGTTAATAAAAATAAAAAAAATAATTTAAAAAATGAAAATAAAAAAAATTGGAAGGAATCGTAAGTTTAAAAAAATAAATAAATAGAATTGTTTCCTTACATCTTACGTAAAATAATTCTAAAGGATTTTACTGCAGCGTTCCATTGAAAAATGTAATATTTAATAGTTAATTAAACTTTCAAATAAAACATTTTATATACAATTTTTCTTATACTTTTGTGCCCTTTTTAAATAGATGAGTGAGCGAAGAAAAAATGCAGACAGTACACACAGAGTACAGTGTTGAATATTTGAAGTATGTCTTTATTTCCTCACTAGGAAATAGTATTTTATCAATGTGTCTTTTGTGTAATAAAACTTTGTCGAATGATTCTATGAAACCTTCCAAGCTTAAGGAACATTTGATGAAAATCCAAAGTGATAAAACGATAAAGATATGTTGTTTTTTTAAAGCAGTCAAAAAAAATATTTGAAAATCCCATCACTTCAACAATACATGGGGACAACATCTAAATGAGATGACGATGGACTGCGTGCGTCATATAATATTTATTTACTGATTGCAAAGTCTGGGAAGCCCAACACGATTGGTGAAGAACTTATTTTACCAGCTGTAAGTGAGGTGATAAGCACTGTGTGGCACAAACCAGCTTTCGACTTCCCAAAAAGAATTCCACTTAGCAATAATTCAGTCCAAAGAAAGATTGACGAAATGGCTCAGTGTGTTCAAAATTCTTTGTATGAGTACTTTAAAAATTCTGAATTTTCCCTACAGCTTGAGGAGTCAACTTTACTAGGAAACGAGGCAAATGTAAAACTTGTAAAAGAAGAACAATTTTGCCAAGAACTGTTGTTTTCTAAATGTTTGGAAACCGATACGAAAGGAGATACGTTATTTACTGAATTAAAAAGATTTTTCGATGAAAAAGCTGTACCCTTGACTAATATCATTTCTGTTACTACTGACGGTGCTCCGGCAATTGTTGGAAGATACCGGGGCTTTCTGGCATACTTAAAAGAAGCTGTACCAAATGTATGTTCAGTGCATTCATCGACATCATTTAGTCGCAAAAAGTCTTAGTGAAGTTTGCATGGATCACTAGATTATGTCATTAGAGCAGTTAATAAAATCAAAAGGAATGCCATCAATGAGAGATTATTTGCTAAACTTTGTTTAGAAAATGATGAAGACTATAATCATGTACTACTTCACACAGAAGTACGTTGGTTATCTAAAAGTGCATGTTTAAATCGATTTTATGCTCTCTTTGATTCAGTGCTGGAATTCGTGGAAGGCAAAGACAATGATTTGAGACAAAATTTAATTACCTCAAAAAAAAATTAATAATAATAACATAGCCTACATGACAGATTTATTTGCCAAATTTAATGAAACTAATATGAAACTACAAGGTGACCAAATAAATTTAATCAAAACTAAAACCGTATTATCTGCTTTTGTTGCATAAAATTTTCTGTGAAATCAAAATTTGGGGAGAGGAGAATGTTCTCATTTTCAAAATCTTTCGAAATTGCAAAATAGAGATGAAGACGTGCTTGCCTACTGTCAACACTTAACGGCTCTTCTTGCAGACCTGAACAAAAAATTTGAAGACATTCTTCGCATGGATATTCCCGACTGGGTGTTGAACCCTTTTGCTGGGGAACAAACTCAGATCCCAGACATAGATGACTCCATACTAATACAGGAGCTACTTATTGAACTATCCACAAATGAGGAACTTAAAGCAATGTTTGAAGAACGATACCACAAATTCTGGTTACAAAAAGAGATCCCAATTTTATATCCTGCATTATGGGTTATTGTACAGAAGTTGTTGACTGCTTTCCCGTCTACCTATTTGGTAGAACGTGGATTCAGTGCCGTAATGAACCTCATCACAAACAAAAGAAACCGGCTAGCCATTAGTGTGCGTGGAGATTTGCGATTGTTACTCACAAACATTGAGCCGGACATAAATAGACTCATAAAATCTCATCAAGTTCAATCAAGTCATTATTTTTTTAAAATTTTAAACAAAAGTTATATTTAAATTAATTAATCTTCAACACAATGTTTTTTTTTAATTAGTGAATTTGTATACCTTGCATTTATGTAGCGTTTTCATTTGGGGGTCCGTGGGACATTTTTGAATGTAAAAGGGGTCCACGGGTAAAAAAAGTTTGGGAACCACTGGTTTAGCCCAATGGTTCTCAACTTTCTTTAGTAGGGCTATCTGGCAGTGTACAGTAGTACTCATTCGCTTTGTGGCTGATTTTGAAATAAAATATTTAATTCTCCATATATTAGTAACATATTATTCATATCAAATCGAATTTTTAAAATAAATATAACATGAATGCCCCCATCCAAAAACAATCCCCCGCCCCCCCCCCAAATCCATTTCAATCAACTCTATTGTTAACTATAATCAACTTAAAGTGTGTCAAAATTTTAGTGTCAAGAACATGAACCGCTTCTTTCATAACCATTCAATCATAGATTGTATAACATTGAAGATTGAGTTTAATTAATTTTTTTAGTGACTGGCGACATATGTGGTGAGAGAGTTGGACAAGCGGTGACATATGTGGTGAGAGAGTTGGACAAGCGGTGACATATGTGGTGAGAGAGTTGGACAAGCGGTGACATATGTGGTGAGAGAGTTGGACAAGCGGTGACATATGTGGTGAGAGAGTTGGACAAGCGGTGACATATGTGGTGAGAGAGTTGGACAAGCGGTGACATATGTGGTGAGAGAGTTGGACAAGCGGTGACATATGTGGTGAGAGAGTTGGACAAGCGGTGACATATGTGGTGAGACATGTCGTGTTAAAATACGGGAAAACGTAGCTCAAAGTAAGAGTGGACCATAAATTTTGTAAGAGAAGTGGGTGCTTAAAGTGTTAAAAATTAAACAACCCATAAAAATTAAGTTTTTGATTATAAATCCCTTATATATGAGACATAACTAAAAGTATTGATCATGTTCAAACGCGACAAACATTTACAGACTGACACTGCTTTATCTCCTCTTTGCTGTAAAACCGAGCGGGTGGAGGGGAAAGGTCTGGTCACCGATTGCTGGACCAAACTCAGCGGGACACGTAAAATGTAAAAAAAAAGCAGGCCGCTACATATAGTTATATACAGATAAACTAAAAATGAATTAATTTAATTACGGCCCATTCGATCGATCTGAAATTTTGATACGATGCATTGTTAGGTGACACGAGTCTATGTGCAAAATTTCAGCTCGATAGCATTATGGGAGATGTGTCATTTTTAACTTTTGTTTTTCCGCCCCAAGACGACGGACAAGATTTTGAAGGTGACCCGTCAAAACGGCCCCGGACAAAACGGCCCCGACATAACGGCCCGGTCAAAATGGCCCCAGACAAATTGTTAACATTTTTCAACAAAAACTTTTTATTTATTTTTTTCATTTTAAGCTTTTGTCAACTTTTTCACTGTTAAATAAAGTGGTAAATTTGTAAAATTATATCTTGTGATGTTATTATATTGTTTCTTGTCAACAAACAGTCGCGATTGGTACCATTTCGCGTAAAGGCTATTGAATTCACTATTGTGATGTCATTCTTTTTGTTTATTATTAGCAAAACCTGACACTGAATAGGTGAGTAAAAATACGAATTTGATATTTGATTGGACATTTTACTTTTAGTCCATCTATTACTCCGGGGTCGTTTTGTCGGGGCCGTTATGTCGGGGCCGTTTTGTCCAGGGCCGTTTTGTCAGTGAACCGATTTCGAATTTAATATAAGGGATTTAATAACAATACATTAATTTGTTTACATTGGTTTTTTTAATATTAAATCATAGACTGTATTTTATTTTAAATGAAAGACAGCATCTTTCGGCATAAAATTAACAACGAGTATCACCGAATCCAACATTCCATTTTCAATACTTGAAGATCAAGTCCAAAATTAAACTCGGGCGACAATATCCGGTGTACGTGCGTGTATTAGGAAGTTTGTTGAATGCATTGAGTTGAGAGGGGCGGTGATTATTATGTCAGAATTGACGACCGATAAGTTCTTTTGTCCTTAGCTTCCTTGTTTGTGAGTGATAACTCATTGAGAAGGGGAAACAACCCGATGAAAGCTTTCTTAGAATAAATAGAAGTAAAAAAAAATTTTTTTTTAAACCACGTTTTTAGAAGCGGACTAAAAAGAAGAAAATAATTTAAATCTTCACGTGGGTTACGATATTACAATGAAGATCTTCACTAAATAAATAATAAATACTTAAATGACAATAAAAGTGATTTGAAAATACTTATTTTCAAATAGAAAATAAGGTGTGTGTTGTTTTTGTTGTTTGTTTTTTTTTGGGGGGGGGGTGTTTGGTCAAAGCTTTGTGACGTATTTTTAGAGGGGGGGGGTCTAACTTTTTGTGACGACGCGTGACAAGGGGGGGGAGGGGGTCAATAATCGGACAAAATCGCGTGACGTCATTTATGGATGGCACCTAACGCCACACCCTCTTATTATCACCAGATTTGATATCTCGTCATCAGGCATGCAGTAGTAAAAATTCAATGGGTTTCAACTCTGTTTAATGAAGTTATTGGCCGGCAAGTCAAGGAGCTCCTAATGAAGTTATTGGCCGGCAAGTCAAGGAGCTCCTAATGAAGTTATTGGCTGGCAAGTCAAGGAGCTCCTAATGAGGTTATTGGCCTGCAAGTCAAGGAGCTCCTAATGAAGTTATTGGCCTGCAAGTCAAGGAGCTCCTAATGAAGTTATTGGCTGGCAAGTCAAGGAGCTCCTAATGAGGTTATTGGCCGGCAAGTCAAGGAGCTCCTAATGAAGTTATTGGCCGGCAAGTCAAGGAGCTCTTAATGAAGTTATTGGCCGGCAAGTCTAGGAGCTCCTAATGAAGTTATTGGCTGGCAAGTCAAGGAGCTCCTAATGAGGTTATTGGCCTGCAAGTCAAGGAGCTCCTAATGAAGTTATTGGCTGGCAAGTCAAGGAGCTCCTAATGAGGTTATTGGCCTGCAAGTCAAGGAGCTCCTAATGAAGTTATTGGCTGGGAAGTCAAGGAGCTCCTAATGAGGTTATTGGCCTGCAAGTCAAGGAGCTCCTAATGAAGTTATTGGCCGGCAAGTCAAGGAGCTCTTAATGAAGTTATTGGCCGGCAAGTCAAGGAGCTCCTAATGAAGTTATTGGCTGGGAAGTCAAGGAGCTCCTAATGAGGTTATTGGCCTGCAAGTCAAGGAGCTCCTAATGAAGTTATTGGCTGGCAAGTCAAGGAGCTCCTAATGAGGTTATTGGCCTGCAAGTCAAGGAGCTCCTAATGAAGTTATTGGCTGGCAAGTCAAGGAGCTCCTAATGAAGTTATTGGCCGGCAAGTCAAGGAGGGCCTATTTTGTTCAGCATGCACATCAAGTGTAGTACTTGGGATAGAGTGAAATAAGCAATTATTGAGGGAAACAATAAAATTGAGATCGAACTTTTGAGAATAGAAAATATTAAATTTAAGAACATAGAATCCAGGAGATTCTTCGAACGCTTAAAGTACTCATAGTATCATAGTATCATAGTACCATAGTACCATAGTACCATAGTATCATAGTACCATAGTATCATAGTATCATAGTACCATAGTACCATAGTATCATAGTATCATAGTACCATAGTACCATAGTACCATAGTATCATAGTATCATAGTATCATAGTACCATAGTATCATAGTATCATAGTATCACAGTATCATAGTATCATAGTATGATAGTAACGACATTTACATGTAAATTGTACCACAGAAACTTTACCCAGAACAATCCGCAGAGAAAACAAAATTGGAGGTGTTAAACATTCCAAGATTTTCACTGAGTTACAGCAAAGCGACAGAACTGAAGAACATAATGATCCATTCTATGAGTCTTTAAGGCCAGAGATGAGAAGAACATAATGATCCATTCTATGAGTCTTTAAGGCCAGAGATGAGAAGAACATAATGATCCATTCTATGAGTCTTTAAGGCCAGAGATGAAAAGAACATAATGATCCATTCTATGAGTCTTTAAGGCCAGAGATGAGAAGAACATAATGATCCATTCTATGAGTCTTTAAGGCCAGAGATGAGAAGAACATAATGATCCATTCTATGAGTCTTTAAGGCCAGAGATGAGAAGAACATAATGATCCATTCTATGAGTCTTTAAGGCCAGAGATGAGAAGAACATAATGATCCATTCTATGAGTCTTTAAGGCCAGAGATGAGAAGAACATAATGATCCATTCTATGAGTCTTTAAGGCCAGAGATGAGAAGAACATAATGATCCATTCTATGAGTCTTTAAGGCCAGAGATGAGAAGAACATAATGATCCATTCTATGAGTCTTTAAGGCCAGAGATGAGAAGAACATAATGATCCATTCTATGAGTCTTTAAGGCCAGAGATGAGAAGAACATAATGATCCATTCTATGAGTCTTTAAGGCCAGAGATGAGAAGAACATAATGATCCATTCTATGAGTCTTTAAGGCCAGAGATGAGAAGAACATAATGATCCATTCTATGAGTCTTTAAGGCCAGAGATGAGAAGAACATAATGATCCATTCTATGAGTCTTTAAGGCCAGAGATGAGAAGAACATAATGATCCATTCTATGAGTCTTTAAGGCCAGAGATGAGAAGAACATAATGATCCATTCTATGAGTCTTTAAGGCCAGAGATGAGAAGAACATAATGATCCATTCTATGAGTCTTTAAGGCCAGAGATGAGAAGAACATAATGATCCATTCTATGAGTCTTTAAGGCCAGAGATGAGAAGAACATAATGATCCATTCTATGAGTCTTTAAGGCCAGAGATGAGAAGAACATAATGATCCATTCTATGAGTCTTTAAGGCCAGAGATGAGAAGAACATAATGATCCATTCTATGAGTCTTTAAGGCCAGAGATGAGAAGAACATAATGATCCATTCTATGAGTCTTTAAGGCCAGAGATGAGAAGAACATAATGATCCATTCTATGAGTCTTTAAGGCCAGAGATGAGAAGAACATAATGATCCATTCTATGAGTCTTTAAGGCCAGAGATGAGAAGAACATAATGATCCATTCTATGAGTCTTTAAGGCCAGAGATGAGAAGAACATAATGATCCATTCTATGAGTCTTTAAGGCCAGAGATGAGAAGAACATAATGATCCATTCTATGAGTCTTTAAGGCCAGAGATGAGAAGAACATAATGATCCATTCTATGAGTCTTTAAGGCCAGAGATGAGAAGAACATAATGATCCATTCTATGAGTCTTTAAGGCCAGAGATGAGAAGAACATAATGATCCATTCTATGAGTCTTTAAGGCCAGAGATGAGAAGAACATAATGATCCATTCTATGAGTCTTTAAGGCCAGAGATGAGAAGAACATAATGATCCATTCTATGAGTCTTTAAGGCCAGAGATGAGAAGAACATAATGATCCATTCTATGAGTCTTTAAGGCCAGAGATGAGAAGAACATAATGATCCATTCTATGAGTCTTTAAGGCCAGAGATGAGAAGAACATAATGATCCATTCTATGAGTCTTTAAGGCCAGAGATGAGAAGAACATAATGATCCATTCTATGAGTCTTTAAGGCCAGAGATGAGAAGAACATAATGATCCATTCTATGAGTCTTTAAGGCCAGAGATGAGAAGAACATAATGATCCATTCTATGAGTCTTTAAGGCCAGAGATGAGAAGAACATAATGATCCATTCTATGAGTCTTTAAGGCCAGAGATGAGAAGAACATAATGATCCATTCTATGAGTCTTTAAGGCCAGAGATGAGAAGAACATAATGATCCATTCTATGAGTCTTTAAGGCCAGAGATGAGAAGAACATAATGATCCATTCTATGAGTCTTTAAGGCCAGAGATGAGAAGAACATAATGATCCATTCTATGAGTCTTTAAGGCCAGAGATGAGAAGAACATAATGATCCATTCTATGAGTCTTTAAGGCCAGAGATGAGAAGAACATAATGATCCATTCTATGAGTCTTTAAGGCCAGAGATGAGAAGAACATAATGATCCATTCTATGAGTCTTTAAGGCCAGAGATGAGAAGAACATAATGATCCATTCTATGAGTCTTTAAGGCCAGAGATGAGAAGAACATAATGATCCATTCTATGAGTCTTTAAGGCCAGAGATGAGAAGAACATAATGATCCATTCTATGAGTCTTTAAGGCCAGAGATGAGAAGAACATAATGATCCATTCTATGAGTCTTTAAGGCCAGAGATGAGAAGAACATAATGATCCATTCTATGAGTCTTTAAGGCCAGAGATGAGAAGAACATAATGATCCATTCTATGAGTCTTTAAGGCCAGAGATGAGAAGAACATAATGATCCATTCTATGAGTCTTTAAGGCCAGAGATGAGAAGAACATAATGATCCATTCTATGAGTCTTTAAGGCCAGAGATGAGAAGAACATAATGATCCATTCTATGAGTCTTTAAGGCCAGAGATGAGAAGAACATAATGATCCATTCTATGAGTCTTTAAGGCCAGAGATGAGAAGAACATAATGATCCATTCTATGAGTCTTTAAGGCCAGAGATGAGAAGAACATAATGATCCATTCTATGAGTCTTTAAGGCCAGAGATGAGAAGAACATAATGATCCATTCTATGAGTCTTTAAGGCCAGAGATGAGAAGAACATAATGATCCATTCTATGAGTCTTTAAGGCCAGAGATGAGAAGAACATAATGATCCATTCTATGAGTCTTTAAGGCCAGAGATGAGAAGAACATAATGATCCATTCTATGAGTCTTTAAGGCCAGAGATGAGAAGAACATAATGATCCATTCTATGAGTCTTTAAGGCCAGAGATGAGAAGAACATAATGATCCATTCTATGAGTCTTTAAGGCCAGAGATGAGAAGAACATAATGATCCATTCTATGAGTCTTTAAGGCCAGAGATGAGAAGAACATAATGATCCATTCTATGAGTCTTTAAGGCCAGAGATGAGAAGAACATAATGATCCATTCTATGAGTCTTTAAGGCCAGAGATGAGAAGAACATAATGATCCATTCTATGAGTCTTTAAGGCCAGAGATGAGAAGAACATAATGATCCATTCTATGAGTCTTTAAGGCCAGAGATGAGAAGAACATAATGATCCATTCTATGAGTCTTTAAGGCCAGAGATGAGAAGAACATAATGATCCATTCTATGAGTCTTTAAGGCCAGAGATGAGAAGAACATAATGATCCATTCTATGAGTCTTTAAGGCCAGAGATGAGAAGAACATAATGATCCATTCTATGAGTCTTTAAGGCCAGAGATGAGAAGAACATAATGATCCATTCTATGAGTCTTTAAGGCCAGAGATGAGAAGAACATAATGATCCATTCTATGAGTCTTTAAGGCCAGAGATGAGAAGAACATAATGATCCATTCTATGAGTCTTTAAGGCCAGAGATGAGAAGAACATAATGATCCATTCTATGAGTCTTTAAGGCCAGAGATGAGAAGAACATAATGATCCATTCTATGAGTCTTTAAGGCCAGAGATGAGAAGAACATAATGATCCATTCTATGAGTCTTTAAGGCCAGAGATGAGAAGAACATAATGATCCATTCTATGAGTCTTTAAGGCCAGAGATGAGAAGAACATAATGATCCATTCTATGAGTCTTTAAGGCCAGAGATGAGAAGAACATAATGATCCATTCTATGAGTCTTTAAGGCCAGAGATGAGAAGAACATAATGATCCATTCTATGAGTCTTTAAGGCCAGAGATGAGAAGAACATAATGATCCATTCTATGAGTCTTTAAGGCCAGAGATGAGAAGAACATAATGATCCATTCTATGAGTCTTTAAGGCCAGAGATGAGAAGAACATAATGATCCATTCTATGAGTCTTTAAGGCCAGAGATGAGAAGAACAAATGATCCATCTATGAGTCTTTAAGGCCAGAGATGAGAAGAACATAATGATCCATTCTATGAGTCTTTAAGGCCAGAGATGAGAAGAACATAATGATCCATTCTATGAGTCTTTAAGGCCAGAGATGAGAAGAACATAATGATCCATTCTATGAGTCTTTAAGGCCAGAGATGAGAAGAACATAATGATCCATTCTATGAGTCTTTAAGGCCAGAGATGAGAAGAACATAATGATCCATTCTATGAGTCTTTAAGGCCAGAGATGAGAAGAACATAATGATCCATTCTATGAGTCTTTAAGGCCAGAGATGAAAAGCCAGTAAATCAAAAAGGTATATAATGATAAATGAATTTGAACAAAACTTTGATAGTGAAATATTTGAAATATTCTTCTACAGCTTTTCCATCTCAGTTTATTTATAAAAGTGACTATGACGTAGTAGTCGTAAGTTAATGACCCGATCTTTCGTCTGCATATTTCCACTGAAGATCGAAGCTTTAGTTGAAAACGAAACGTTCAAATATTAACCTACGTACGGCTGAATGCCGCATTTAATAGCCTCTCAACGATACTTGTTTACATACTCTATAGAAATATGTTTACCCTTGAGCGTGAATGCGATTTGATCAGTGGCTCCACGATACGTGGGAGGAGGTTCATTAAACACAAATTAATTCTAACCTTTTAAAGCTTGTTTTTCAAATAGCAGATAAGATGATAAGATGATAAGATGATAAGATGAATATTATGAAAATCTGAGAGCAAATCTGTAAGGCATAACTCGGGTAAGGGGTGGGTAGGGAGGATATTTCATAATTACACACAAATTCACTATCGATTGCTGAGTATCAGTAAATGTTTAGAAGCAATAAATGAATGTCTTTTCTTAAAACATCTACATGGCTCTACACAAACGATAATTGGTATAACCATTTAAACGCATAAGTTATATTTAAAAAGTGTGATTAATTAGATTAGTGGCTCATAATAACGTATCATTAATAGAAAGTTTTAATGTGTATTGCATTTTATTACATTTATTATAATTAATAAATATAAATAATAACTTCTTCAATTAATGTTTTTAAAATATTATAAAATATTATTAAAATTATGGTACAGGTCAAACGACATTGTTTTGGAGAAAGATTTAATTATCTTAGACATTGAACCAAACTAATTTACAAGGATGAAAATTACGAAGATTTCTGTTTATTTTGGATTCTATTATTGTCAGACTGTGTCCTGTCATTAACTGTAAGTAAAAACACGAATATTTGAGATGATTCGTAATAAAATCTGACCGTAATAAAATCTCACCGTAATAAAATCTCACCGTAATAAAATCTCACCGCAATAAAATCTCACCATAATAAAATCTCACCGTAATAAAATCTCACCGTAATAAAATCTCACCGTAATAAAATCTCACCGTAATAAAATCTCACCGTAATAAAATCTCACCGCAATAAAATCTCACCATAATAAAATCTCACCGTAATAAAATCTTACCGTAATAAAATCTCACTGTAATAAAATCTCACCGTAATAAATCTCACCGTAATAAAATCTCACCGTAATAAAATCTCACCGTAATAAAATCTTACCGTAATAAAATCTCACCGTAATAAAATCTTACCGTAATAAAATCTCACTGTAATAAAATCTCACCGTAATAAAATCTCACCCTAATAAAATCTCACTGTAATAAAATCTCACCGTAATAAAATCTCACCGTAATAAAATCTCACCATAATAAACTCTCACCGTAATAAAATCTCACCGTAATAAAATCTCACCGTATTAAATGAAAAGGAAACACCATTCCCGACAACATAATTATTAGCAATGGGTGGGGTGAGGGGGGACTCCGCTCTAAACTGATATATTTTTTTATTCAGGAAAACTCCTGTCTGCCATGCATAAATTTTTTTTACTAACTATAACTTTCATTAACCAAAGGATATTCGGGATTATGACAAGAATAAATCAAATGTTGCTCTTTTTTTCCTAAGCCAGATTTTATTTTAATAACTACTTAGTCAACACAAAAAAGTCTTCAAAAACATAAGATTAGAAGTGTTGATGATTGCAAAATCCACACAAAAATGTAACATGTTATCAGAATGTTTGGTAAAGTGTGCTCCCAATCGTCGAGGATCACAATTCTTTTTTAAACTGTCAGGTAAAAAAAAGTGTGAAGCAAAAAGAATTATAATAAAATTCAAAAACCCTCAAAATGGATGGTACATGTATTTAATGGAATAAGTTTTAAGTGTTATTCATTTATTTAATGGACATGCGCAGAGAGCCAAGCCGGGCGAGTATCAAAGTACTAACAGAATAAAGAATTTTTTCTAAGTTTGTCTTGAGTTTATTTGGTGACAAGACAATGTGTGTTGTAAATGAAATATTATCTAACAACCTACCAACTCCCCGACACAAAGCTTTCTTTTAATTTATTTACTTGCTAGCAACAGCTCAATGTAGATCCTGATATCGTCTTCCATAACAATGTCATACCATGAGATAATTGTTGCTTGCTGTATCCGATAACAGGAACACAAACTAACTGAAGGTTTTGGCAGGAGTTGGGGTGGTGGGGGGTTGCAACCAAGACATTTAACGGGTACATTGTTTGCTACTAAAGTATACCATGTGCTCAGCGTGTGTACCACATTCCTCATTTGTTCACACTCCATAAATTTCCTTCCATCCTTTTCTAGAGCCACATCAGATACAAGGGAGAGGGGTCGACACGATACAACTATATTCGGTAAATGTTTCATTATCTGGCATTAGCTATGGAATGTTATTTAGCATTAGCAATGGAATGTTTCTAGTTTAAGCTATAGGTTAGTATCTAGTGTTAGCTATATGTTATCATCTAGTGTTAGCTTAAGTCTGTGACTAATGAGGAACTAGGGGTTTTATGGTGGGGTAAATAAAACTTTTACAGTCTGGCACTTGACGATGCCGTAGTTACGAAGGCGTTATCGAATAATCAACTCTCGAGTTCCAGACTGGGGAATTCTATATTAAGGGATTTCCCCCGGACGCAATGCGTCCATTGATAGATTAAAATAGACTCTATGAAATAAACTGGTACATCGTGACCACGATATAGATCTGTCACAGGACCTCAATAAAAGATGACGTAACTGGTGCGTGAAAGTATCAACTTTTTCCTACTATAGGATTTCTGGTATGTGGTAGCAGTCACCAAAAAGGCGTAAAGCTTTTATTTCAAATGACAAATGGTCATGGGAAAAACTCAAATACATAATTGTACATTTTAATTTTATGTTGGTGTCGTTATAAATGTTGTGAAATAATAACAAATTTGAGGATGTGGATTGTGGAATGTGAGATGTGCTGTAATTGACACACTTGAATAACTCAGGGAGATCCCCTGCCCCCACTTTCCTTTGACCTTACTATCAGTTACAAGTTACAAGATAGATTTGTATATTGGGGCTTGTTTGGTGCGATGTTTGCATTGTAATTTGTTGAGTGGTATTTTATTAATAGATTACTTTTTTTTTGGATTGGTTTGGGATTAAGGTGGTGGGATTTGTGTAATGTGATTTGTGTAATGTGATTTGTGTAATGGGATTTGTGTAATGTGATTTGTGTAATGGGATTTGTGTAATGGGATTTGTGTAATCGGATTTATGTAATGGGATTTGTGTAATGTGATTTGTGTAATGGGATTTGTGTAATGGGATTTGTGTAATGGGATTTGTGTAATGGGATTTGTTTGTGTAATGGGATTTGTGTAATGTGACTTGTGTAATGGGATTTGTGTAATGGGATTTGCAAGCTGGGCTAGTGTAGTAGAAATTTTTGGTCAAATTAGTTTGGTTGAATTTCAATTTTTTTTTCTATTTATATTTGCGTGTCTGATTTGTTTGGTGGGAATAAGATGGCGTGATTTGTTTTGATGTGGCTTGCCTGGTGGAATTAGAATGGTGGTATTTGTTTTGTACAACATATTTGAAGAAAAAAATATGTTCAAATTTGTAATGCTAGGCGTAGTCTTGTGGGATCTGTCAGATGGGGCACAACAGAAAACAGAAGATTATTGTATTATATCTTTATTCTTATGTAGGACAATAGCAATATTTTTGTTAATCTATAACTATTATATAAAATTATTTTACAAGATATTTGTTTAACTTGCTTAAATATTCATTTGAAAATTTAATTGTTTTATTTTGTTTCATTAGTTTTAGCCTGTTATTTCTTGGGTGTAATTTTGTTCCCTTATGAATTTCTTTTGTTGAAGTCCCTAGAAATCATAAACATTTTTTATTTTGCTATTGTGTGTGTGCTTTTGTAGATATAGCCTGTCAACTTAATAAGACACTGGGATGACCTATGGTCAATCTGCACAATGTTATGGCAGATAACTGCATTTTTATGCCTGTACTATAAATAGGACGCTGGTTGATAACTCTCACATTTTAAATGTTTATACCCAGTAAACCCTGAAGCAGACGACTCATTAGCCGTTAGCCCATCGAGAAGAACGTGGTTTGATGATGTGGGTAGTCATTCCGAGGACGGGAAGGGGGGGGGGTAGAACACAGATCGGTCCGATTGTAAGAATTTGGTTCAGCAGGTAAGGGCGCTACATGAGCTGGGGTGCCACCGATGATGATGCCGCACTGACCACTACATCCCGTGGAGCTACTGTTTAATTTGTGACGATCGTTTTGTGAAGAGAGTATCTCCAACTGACCACTCATGATTGGTGGACGATTGGCTTTAGTATGTTGATTACAATCATTGAGAATTTCTCAAGATATTAAAATAGACAGGTTCTGTTAAATAGGAAAACGTGGTATGTTCACTGGCAAACATGGAAATGCTCAATGTCACTCTAAATTTGGGGTGTATCGGATTCAATTTTTTTTAATCCGGTTGGAGCCGGAGCTCTAATAGTTAAAAAATTTTATCGCAAAACCAGCCAGCCGGATTTTCTCGGATTTACGAAGTAAAATTCTGTCGGACCTGTGAGAGACGTGTTGTTGTGTTTACATTGTATGAGCATGCAAGGACTTGACTTAGTATGAAACACGTGGTTTGTGATGTGAACTGTAAGCGTGCGTGGTCATGAACTTGGAGGAGAGCCGACTATAAATGTACGGTTCAAGAGGTAACCGTGGTTGATTGCATACGAGCTGCCAAGGTGGTTGATTGTACAGTTGATCCCAGTTGATTGTATAGAGTGATTAAAGACAGTTGTTAACAAGAACACAGAGTGTGTTAAAGTCTTGTTACTTGACCTGCAAGTTCTTTTACATGGTGTCAGAAGTATAGGACCTTAAGACTATTTGAAGTACTGACGCCATAACTAGTACATGGTGTCAGATGGACCGACTCCACCCGCCACAACCACTGGAGCTACAAGGAAACATGGCTGACAACTGGAAGAGATTTAAGCAGTCTTTCCAGATATACAAGATAGCCAGTGGACTCGACACAAAAAGCAAAGAAGTGCAGAGCATGACACTGTTGCGTGTAATAGGCCAGGAAGCGTTAGAAGTGTACAATACATTCCAATGGACTGGGCAGCAATGTGACGATTTTGACACAGATTTTCATTCAGTAAAGTGCTTGTTACGAAAATTCGAGTAATATTGTTTGCCAAGACAGAATGTGACAGTCGAGAGACACGTGTTTTTCTCCTGAAAGCAAGGTGAGGGAGAAAGTTTCGATAATTTTATAACAGACCTTAAACTTAAAGTAAAGTCTTGTGAATTTGAAAATTTAACAGAGTCACTGATAAAGGACACAATAGTAGCTGGAGTAAATAATGAATATCCCATGGCTAGACTACTGAGAGAATTAGACCTGAATTTGAACAAGGCTGAAATTATATGCAAAGCGGCGGAAACGTCAGAATGGCAACTCAAAGCTTTAAATGAAGAAAAGAAAGTTCAAGCTGTGAACTCAAAGGCATGTGAGAAATCAAGTACGCATATGACAAATAGTCAACATGTCAAGCAAGCTATAAGGTCAAGTACACACAAAAAAGCAGGCAAATGTATATATAGTGGAAAAAACCATGAACCTAGCAGATGTCCTGCATATGGGAAGTTATGCAACAACTGCGGAAAATTTAATCATTTTTCTGCTGTATGCAAATTAAAACGTGTAAAAGTTGTCAACCATCAACTAAAAGATCACGTGGACTATAGTCAAAAAATATTCTGCTTAGGAAGTGTGTCCACGCAACAAGCAACAAGTGGTGAACAGTGTTCACACTGGACACAGGCGCACAAGTAAACATTCTGCCACACAGATTGGCCTGTCAATTACTTGTTTTAACGTACTTTTCCGAATTAGATTCGGGGAAACACCTCTTCACTTGCTATGTATCGATTTACCAATGCACTTGACAGCTTGGGTTGTTTAAGGAAATATTTGAACGATTATTCGCCTTTGTCTTTTTTAAATTTAAAACGTCAAAAACTCTGCAGACGGTGAAACGTCGTAAACGAATTTACGCCAAAAAGTTTAAATGGAATGTTCATTTATTGAATGGGAAAATGGAATCGTAAATGGGAAATTTAAAGGCAATATTCAGAAAACGAAATTGAGTTCTAATGGGCGTTATGTCAGCATTGACTCTTGCTTTCACGTCAGAGTTGTTACTGTTTCCATATGATCTCAGCCGTCTGCTCGATTCGAGGAAGTAGTAAAACGACGTAGCGCACGCCTGCTAAAAATAAATCTTACCACCGATTGGCTGAAAGTTATGACACTCTAGGTATAAAAATCCCGTCCTTATCTATAATTATATGCGCGGTGAAGTTTTAAACAGAAGTAAGCTGTCGTTTTTAAAGTTAAGTGTTTTAAATGTGTAATTAACGCCGAATATCTGAAGCGATGAAAAAAGTCAGAAAAAGTAAGTTGTTTGTATTTTTAGAGAAAAAAATTGCTTGAAGCTAATGAATTTCAAACTTTCAAATATTTTTTATCACATTTTTAATTGGCTGTTTCAACATAAGTTGTTAAGAAATTTAAGTCTTTTGAAATTTTACAGTATTTTTTTTTATAATTTAGATTTAGTGAATTGTTTTTGATTAGCTCTGTGAGTCTGTAGAACTTACATCGCGCAGCAGTTTAGAGCTACAACGCAGCAAATTTTGACAAGTTTAATATTTGTATGTTTTTGGGATGTAAATTTTTATATATTATAAAATTAAAGTACAATTTTGAGCCCGAGTTTTCTTTGTTTTGTGTGTTTTTTTCCTCTAACCTGAACAACGAAACTGAGAGGAAACATCAGACATATTTTTTTTGTTATTTAATGACACAGTTTGATGTTAGTAATAACCATCGCAAAGGTGGGGGGTGGAGGGAGGTAGTAGTTGACCAACTCATTTTCATTAAAAACGAAATCATCTTTCTTTATTTTAAAAAATAAAAACTATTATTACCTTGTTTTAATTTGAAAACATTTTAACAATTTTTTTTAATCAAATGAGATTTTGATCTCCGATGGTAAACATCTGTTGAAATTTGAATAGTATTTGCTTCAACCGCCCCCCTTGCGCCCCCCTCTCCACATACTAACATAACATTTTTTTAAAAATATTTTTTTTTAAATTAAAATATTTTTAAAACTACCTATCTTCAGCGGCTCTCAAAAAATGGAAACCATCAAATGCCGGATAGTCGTAATTTTTTCCCCAGAAGTTGGTTTCTTGAGATAGTAACATAATTTAAAAAGATCTTTGGACCACACACACCCACATACACACACACCCACATACACACACACCCTCATACACACACACACCCACATACACACACACCCACATACACACACACCCAGATACACACACACCTACATACACACACACCCACATGCACACATATCCACATACACACACACCCACATACACACACCCACATACACACACACCCACATACACACACACACCCAGATACACACACACCCACATACAAACCTCTTTCATTGGTTGGATACCGGGGGGGGGGAGGGGGAATTCTCAAAGGTTAAGAATTTGGGGAGACGTAAATTTTCAGGAAACTTTTGATAGCTCTGTGGCTCTAGCATAAATTATGATACAGTTTGGATTATTAGGTAACACGCAACTTTCTCTCTTGTCGTCTGCTCTATTGCTGATTTATTTGGGGAGTAGTCGACTACATGATTAGGCTCTACAAATTATACTTTGTGAATTTTATTTCTTTATTATTTTTTAAATTTCTTATGTTTAAAGTTAAAAATAAGGCAATCAGCCGTTTTTTTATGTGCTGTTCTCATCGCTGTCTCTCAACAGTGGTCGTCTTAAAACTCTTGGCTGCAACCCTCGTGATGCTCTCGGTCAGCCACGCCCAGTCCGACATGTGGAATTATGAAATGCGAGGTAAGTCCACCTCCTACTGATCTGTGTGTGTGTGTATGTGTGTGTGTGTGAGTGTGTGTGCGTGCGTGCGTGTGTGTGTGTGCGTGCGTGTGTGTGTGGGTGCGTGCGTGTGTGCGTGCGTGCGTGTGCGTGTGTGTGTGCGTGCGTGTGTGCGTGTGTGCCTGTGTGCGTGTGTGCGTGCGCGTGTGTGTGTGTGAAATCACCAATCAGCCTTCACCCGATGTCACAGTTGTTACTATATCAGCTCAGTACAGTTTGGAAGTGGCTATCAACCTCTCATTTATTTACATACTCATCAACCATCACTTACAGGGGGGGGCGAGAGAGAGCGCTTTCGGCTAGCGATCCGAGTCCCGGTGTAACAGGCCAGATTAAACCCCCGACCAGAATATACCCGGGTATAAACTGGCCTAGGCCAGAATATACCCCTCCAGGCCAGAATATACCCCTTTGACAACATGAGGATATATAGTAAAAAATGACTGAATGACTATATAGACATTCTATTAGAGTTTTAGCTATGTCAGAGAAGTTAAACTCATTACTTAAGTAGGAAAGATGTTTTATTAACAATAATAAAATAATCTCTTTTATTACGATGTCTGATAGGATGGTAATTTTTATCTAAAGTTACAGTCTACACAATTATAGATGGAATCAGCGTTTTTTTTTAATTGTTAAGTTGAAACAATACATGAATTGATTATTTTTTTTAAAAGTAATTTAAGCGCGATAGGGACTATAGTTGTAGCTTTTCAAACACTTGCGAAAAAATTTTTCGTGTACCTCGCGTATTAATCAAATCATTATGTTTAATTATTTTAAGTATGGCAATAAATTTTTTTTTAAAGTATTGAATTAAATTATGCATGAATGTTTTTTCCGCGCATACATTTTAAATGTTATTGGCAACCATGGTTTAGGGCGATCTTCATTTTGCTTTTGAAATAAACATATCATGGCGCTTTCCCTATTTTAAAAATATATCAGAATATACACTGATCTGCAAAATAGTTAAAAGAATAGGCCTAATAAAGTGTGAGAAACATCGTTTGACTTCACCCCATGTTGCTTGTCGTATTTTCGAACCTTTATCTGTAGCTCGGTTGCCTTTGCGGCGTCTTAAGACATTCAAAAGAAACCTTTGTTCCAGTAGCGCAAATTATTGTTATTTTTTAAATCAGCGCAATTCATTTTTACGTGTTACGCTTAAAACAGTACGGTCATCCTTATTGGATTTCGTCAATGTTGGATTGTCCGCTTTCTATGCATTTATCTATTGTTATGAAGCACGGATTGCGTTCCCTTTAATCTGTATTCAAAAGAACCTCTGATCTCGTCGCGCCCTATTATTTTATTTAAAACCAGCCTAATTTCTTTTGAAAGGCGTAAATATAAATCATGGAACCCTGATGGATTGGTCCCTACCTCGTGGTAGAATCATTAAACAAAGAAAGACTGTAGCTAAAGAATATATCGACTGAC
This sequence comes from Ampullaceana balthica, assembly GCA_944989445.1. NCBI lineage: Eukaryota > Metazoa > Mollusca > Gastropoda > Lymnaeidae > Ampullaceana > Ampullaceana balthica. The sequence continues at coordinate 1,164,710 of CALYLW010000171.1, read as the reverse complement.
AAATAACTAAAAAACACCGACAATGTCAGTAACGTAGAAGTTTACGGCAATTAACAGGTTTCTTCACCCAATCAGTTCCCTGATGACTCTGTTAAAGGTAATGTCAATGAAAGCATACAACAAAAAGAACACACAGGTTAGGAAAAAGATATCACCGTGATACAACCTGTCTCAAAACAAATGCAGTTTAGGACTTTTAACCCACTAACAATTTCAAGAAGAAAGCGTCTTAGCACAACTTTTGGCCTTACTTTTGACAAGTTTGTATATTATGGCCGCAATCGAGATCTTGAACAACCAAGGTGTACATATTAAAAGGGGTAGGTAAGGTTACTTCAGGGCCATACGTTACATTCTGACAGGAACAGAGGACAACCATATCCTCCTCAGAGATAAAGTAATTCAAAACGTGAACACTGGCAATACATAACAACTACATGACAACTACATAACAACTACATGACAATTACATAACAACCACATAACAACTACATGACAATTACATAACAACTACATGACAACTTCATGACAATTACATAACAACCACATAACAACTACATAACAAATACATAACAACTACATAACAACTACATAACAACTACATAACAACTACATGACAACTACATGACAACTTGAATCAAAGTGGGGAATGGGTTGGCTGAGGAAACCAGGAAAACCAACACTATCAACATTAAAAACTAACACTATTAACATTTAAAACTAACACGATCAACATTTAAAACCAACTCTATCAACACTTAAAACCAACACTATCAACATTTAAACCCAACACCATCAACATTTAAAACCAACTCTATCAACATTTAAAACCAACACTGTCAACATTTGAAACTAACACTATCAACATTTAAAACTCTAATACAAATTCAAAACTAGATATAAACCAATGATAAGCGTAGGACGCAACAATCTTCTGTATAGAAGGAGCGTCTCTAAATGATAAGATACGATAATGGTAAGGAATCCAAAGTGTTAACACGCGTTTGAAAAGCAACAAATAAAACCAGTCTTAAATTATAAGTTTTAAAATAATCATGTAGTGCTTGATTATGTTAATGTTAAATTTTTAAAAAAAAGAAAAAAACGGCTGATTTCATAAATATTTGCATACACTGTAACTTTTGATCTTGAATCGTCAAAATTATATAAGATTTCATATTTTCAAAACGAGACAACGACATCATCATTTTCAAATAAAATGTAATGCTCCTTTCATTCATCGTCAAATATTTTATAATTATTATTTTATTTTAATTAAAACAATTTTGCTACTTAAGAAAAGAGTTTAATTTCTTTGACAGAGCTAAAACATGAAGAGAAAGTCTAAAAAGTAATTCATCCATTTTTTACTATATGTCCCCATGTTGTCAAAGGGGTATATTCTGGCCTGAGGGGGTATATTCTGGCCTAGGCCAGTTTAACCCCGGGGGTATATTCTGGCCTAGGCCAGATTATACCCGGGTATATTCTGGTCAGGGGTTTAATCTGGCCTGTTACACCGGTGTAACAGGCCAGATTAAACCCCTGACCAGAATATACCCGGGTATAATCTGGCCTAGGCCAGAATATACCCCCGGGGTTAAACTGGCCTAGGCCAGAATATACCCCCTCAGGCCAGAATATACCCCTTTGACAACATGGGGATATATAGTAAAAAATGGATAAATGACTTTTTAGACTTTCTCTTCATGTTTTAGCTGTGTCAAAGAAATTAAACTCTTTTCTTAAGTAGCAAAATTGTTTTAATTAAAATAAAATAATATTTATAAAACATTTTACGTTTCAAATGTTGATATTGTTAGTTTCAAATGTTGATAGTGCTAGTTTTTAATGTTGATAGAGTTGGTTTTAAATGTTGATAGAGTTAAATTAAATGTTGATAGTGTTGGTTTTAAATGTTGATAGTGTTAGTTTTAAATGTTGATAGTTTTAGTTTTAAATGTTGATAGTGTTAGTTTTTAATGTTGATTGTGTTGGTTTTAAATGTTGATAGTGTTGGTTTTAAATGTTGATAATGTTAGTTTTTACTGTTGATATAGTTGGTTTTAAATGTTGATAATGTTGGTTTTAAATGTTGATAGTTTTGGTTTCAAATGTTGATAGTTTTGGTTTTCCTGGTTGTTATGTAGTTGTTATCTAGTTGTGTATTTGTTATGTAGTTATGTAGTAGTTATGTAGTAGTTATGTAGTATGTAGTAGTTATGTAGTTATGTAGTTGTTATGTAGTTGTTATCTAGTTGTGTAGTTGTTATGTAGTTATGTAGTAGTTATGTAGTAGTTATGTAGTTATGTAGTAGTTATGTATTATTTATGTAGTTATGTAGTAGTTATGTTGTTATATAGTTATGTAGTTGTGTAGTTGTTATGTAGTTGTTATGTAGTTGTCATGTAGTTGTTATGTAGTTGTTATGTAGTTATTATGTAGTTGTTATGTAGTAGTTATGTAGTTGTCATGTAGTTGTTATGTAGTTATGTAGTTGTTATGTGGTTTTTATGTAGTTATGTAGTTGTTATGTAGCTATGTAGTTGTTATGTAGTTATGTAGTTGTTATGTGGTTGTTATGTAGTTGTTATGTATTGCCAGTGTTCATGTGTTGAATTACTTTATCGCTAAGGAGGATATGGTTGTCCTCTGTTCCTGTCAGAATGTAGCTTATGGACGTATGGCCCTGAAGGTACCTTCCCTCCCCCTTTTAATATGTACACCTTGGTTTTTTAAGATCTCGAGTGCGGCCATAATATGAAAACTTGTCTAAAGTAAGGCCAAGAGTTGTGCTAAGACGCTTTCTTCTTGAAATTGTTAGTGGCTTAAAAGTCCTGATCTGCTTTTGTTTTGAGACAGGTTGTATTTACGATGATATCTGTTTATTCACCTGTGCTTTCTTGTTCCTTTTGTTGTATGCTCCAATTGACATTACCTTTAACAGAGTCATCGGGGAACTGATTGGGTGAAGAAACCTGTTAATTGCTGTAAACTTTTACGTTACTGACATTGTCGGTGTTTCCTAGTATTTTGTCAGTCGATATATTTTTTAGCTAAACTCTTCTCTTGTTTAATGATTCTACCACGAGGTAGGGACCAATCCATCAGGGTTGCATGATTTATATTTACGGCTTTCAAAATAAATTAGGCTGGTTTAAAATATAATAATAGTGGGCGACGAGATCAGAGGTTCTTTTGAATACAGATAAAACGGAACGCAATCCGTGCTTCATTACAATAGATAAATGCATGGAAAGTGGACAATCCAACTTTGGCGAAATCCATAAGGATGACCGTACTGTTTTAAGGGTAACACAGGTAACTGAATTACGCTGATTTAAAAAATAACAATAATTTGCGCTACTGGAACAAAGGTTTCTTTTGAATGTCTTAAGACGCCGCAATGTCAAACCGAGCTACAGATAAAGGTTCGGAAATACGACAAGCAACATGGGGTGAAGTCAAACGATGTTTCCCACACTTTATTCGGCCCATTCTTTTAATTATTTTGCAGATCAGTGTGTATTCAGATAGATTTTTTTAAAAAGGAAAAGTGCCATGATATGTTTATTTCAAAAATAAAATGAAGATAGCTCTAAACCTTGGTTGCCAGTAACATTTAAAATGTATGCCATGAAAAAACATTCATGCATAATTTAATTCAATACTTTAAAAAAATCTTTATTGCCATACTCAAAATAATTAAACAAAAATGATTGGATTAATAAGCGAGGTACACGAAAAAAATATTCGCAAGTGTTTGAAAAGCTACAACTATAGTCCCTATCGCGCTTAAATTACTTTTTTTTAAAATAATAAATTCATCTATTGTTTGAATAATTCAACTTTAGACATCGTAATAAAAGAAATTGTTTTTTTTATTGTTAATAAAACATCTTTCCTACTTAAGTAATAAGTTTAACCTCTATGACAAAGCTAAAACTCCAATAGAATGTCTAAATAGTCATTCAGTCATTTTTTACTATATATCCTCATGTTGTCAAAGGGGTATATTCTGGCCTGGAGGGGTATAATCTGGCCTAGGCCAATTTAACCCCCGGGGTATATTCTGGCCTAGGCCAGATTATACCCGGGTATATTCTGGCCTAGGCCAGTTTATACCCGGGTATATTCTGGTCGGGGGTTTAATCTGGCCTGTTACACCGGGCTTGAGTCCTGAATGGGGTCCCCTCCCGGGTCCTTATGGCAGCTGGATATTTTACCAGCCACACAATCCCTTCGTATGATGTGGCTACAGAAATCCGAGAACGCTGCTTCAGTTGTCCCATGTGCCAGCATTGTCTGACAAAGGGATGTTTACTTAATACAAACTTTATCTCCTATTGTCATTTATAGAATGTATTAAAATTTATCAAAATTATCTTTATCGAGTTTACATGTTCATCATAATCTAGATTAAATTCTTTTGTATATAAACGGCGACGAACCTTTCCTAATTAATATTTACATCTTATTCATATCAATACTTCCATGCAATACCCTTGGTCGTCCCTAGTTGACCAACACGTCCCTCACCCCCACCCCGCCTCAGACCTCCCTGACATGTTTCACCTCCCTCACCCCCACCCCGCCTCAGACCTCCCTGACATGTTTCACCTCCCTCACCCCCACCCCGCCTCAGACCTCCCTGACATGTTTCAGCTCCCTCACCCCCACCCCGCCTCAGACCTCCCTGACATGTTTCACCTCCCTCACCCCCACCCCGCCTCAGACCTCCCTGACATGTTTCACTTCCCTCACCCCCACCCCGCCTCAGACCTCCCTGACATGTTTCACCTCCCTCACCCCCACCCCGCCTCAGACCTCCCTGACATGTTTCACTTCCCTCACCCCCACCCCGCCTCAGACCTCCCTGACATGTTTCACCTCCCTCACCCCCACCCCGCCTCAGACCTCCCTGACATGTTTCACCTCCCTCACCCCCACCCCGCCTCAGACCTCCCTGACATGTTTCACCTCCCTCACCAACACCCCACCCCACTCGAATGGTAACACATTTTTTGCACAACTTAGAAATCCTCCTTTTTTTGCATCGTCACTAGTGCTCACCCCCACCGACCCAGCGTACACACAATCACATTTATTTTATAGTCAAAGGTTGACATATGTTTCATAGTCAAAGATTGACATATGTTTTATAGTCAAAGGTTGCTATATCTTTTATAGTCAAAGGTTGACATATGTTTTATAGTCAAAGGATGCTATATCTTTTATAGTCAAAGGTTGACATATGTTTTATAGTCAAAGGTTGCTATATCTTTTATAGTCAAAGGTTGACATATGTTTTATAGTCAAAGGTTGACATATGTTTTATAGTAAAAGGTTGACATATTTTATAGTCAAAGGTTGACATTTGTTTTATAGTCAAAGGTTGACATATGTTTTTCCACTCCACACCATACCCCTTTTTATGTGTATTTTGGGTTGCTCAATGTTCCAATCACATATGCTGTAAGTCCACTATATATAGCTATTTAAATCTTGCGTATAACAATCATTCTTGGTGTTGATGACCTCATCAAATGCCAGCATCTTCACGACTTTTTAAATACAAATTTAAAAAATGTTGAGTCGATAAATCAGTGGGCCTCAATCCTCTTCCCCAGACTACAAGGACCACCCGTGTATACGCCCCTGTGAGGACGGGGGCCCGGCCCGGGTCTGCAAGTACGAGTGGGTCGTCGAGAACTACTACGTGCTGTCCAAGGCGTGTCATGGCTGTCCGTACAATCTGTCGCACTGCTCCATGCCCCACTGCATCGCCGCCGATGGCTACGGCCGGGGCATCAAGGTGGCCAACCGGATGATGCCCGGGCCAGGCATTCAGGTACAGTGGCTCAAGTTTAAGCATGGCTCAAGTTTGAGCATGGCTCAAGGTTTTCACAACTTTCTGCCCGTTTTTCCAACAGCATTCTAATTAAACCGTACCATCGAGAGAGTGAATCATAATGCGTCCAAAAATATATCTTATCTTATCTTATCTATACAGACGCTCCTGCTATGCAGAAGATAATTGCCTCCACAGACCATGAGAGATGATCTGTTGGCAAGTGATGCAGCGTTCACAGGCCACGGCTTTGTGGGTTCCACGCATTACCCAGCCGCCTAACTACATGTAGTGTTAGGTGCTCATTTGGAGCTGGGTGACTCAGGGACACCCTAGGCCCCGGGAACAAATCCTTGCCTTCACATGGTTTCGAACCAGTGACCATCGGTACGCCAGTCGAGCGCGCTGCCACTCGACCACCGCGTCCTGATATCCCCATACTAAACTCTGTCTTTGTGTTTATTTAAGTCAGTTCCTGTGTGATAGTCCTAAAAATTTCATAGTGCAGTACATTTTGTGGTGATTGCTCTTCTGCAGACACACGTATTCTCTGTGTTCCTAAGACACGAACTAAAACATTTTAGCGAAAGGGCATTCTCTTTTTGTGCAGCCAAACAATGGAATTATCTACCATTACACATCCGTAGTATTCCAACTACCAAGTCCTTCAAGACTGCACTTAAGACGCATCTTTTCAAAATGTATTTACGAAATTAATGAAACATTTGTTTTAATGATTAGCGTAGCTTATGTGTAATGTATGTCCTTTATTTTGTTATTATGGTATGAATGGTTATTTAATTATTATATGTATGTTATGATCTCTATGTAAAGCGCTTTAAGCCCGGTTCCCCACTGGGATACAGCGCTATATAAATTATCAATTATTATTATTATTATTATATGTGTTAGTAATTGTCGGATTATTTAGTAACTGGTGATCTTTACCATCGCTTATTTGGTGATTGATTTTATAGGTGATTGTCTGCTTATATAAGTGATTGTCTCGTAATCTAAGCAATGCTTTAATTATAAATGTATTTCTCTGATACTCTACGTCGGTTATTTTTTTCAAGATGTTTGATTATCAATGGGGATTGTCTGATTACCTGGGGGATTGTCTGATTATCTAGGAGATTGATTGCTTCCTCAGGTGTGTGAGGGTGACACCATTGAGGTGACCGTTGACAACCGCCTGGAGTCGTCTGAGGGCACCAGCATCCACTGGCACGGCATCCTGCAGCATGGCACACAGTTCATGGACGGCGTCGCCATGGTGACCCAGTGTCCGATACCATTCAACGCCAAGTTTACCTACAGGTCAATAAGCTGACCAATACTCCAACCCCGTTGTCCGGGGCCTGTAGCAATGTTCCATTTAAGCTTCGAGTAGACGAGTATGTATTACGGTATGTGTCCGTATGTTGGACTCGTTTATCTCAATGTCTTCTTGGGTCTCTTGCAGGTTCCTAGCGTCCAGCCACGGCACCCACTTCTGGCACGGACACGCCGGGACACAGCGAGCAGACGGCCTGTATGGTCCACTCATCATCAGACGACCGCCGATGCGCGAACAGCAGCTGAGGCTTTACGACTACGACCTCCCTGAACATGTCATCGACATCACGGACTGGACAATAGACATGACCACCAACAGGCTCGCCAAGTATGTCCACTTTGACTACGACAACAAGCCGGAGCTTATGTTGATCAACGGTAGGTAGTGGACAGGGAGCTTATGTTGATTAACGGTAGGTAGTGGACAGGGAGCTCATGTTGATCAACGGTAGGTAGTGGACAGGGAGCTTATGTTGATAAATGGTAGGTAGTGGACAGGGACCTCATGTTGATAAATGGTAGGTAGTGGACAGGGAGCTCATGTTGATAAATGGTAGGTAGTGGACAGGGAGCTCATGTTGATAAATGGTAGGTAGTGGACAGGGAGCTTATGTTGATCAACGGTAGGTAGTGGACAGGGAGCTTATGTTGATCAACGGTAGGTAGTGGACAGGGACCTCATGTTGATAAATGGAGCAGCTGAGACTCAGGGACACCCTTAAGCCACGGGAACAGGGCTCGGTTTCTGATATATAGAGAAAAGAGACTCGATCCTGCGACTTTCCTTTGATATCTTTTTTTACTTTTAAACCATAAAAGAAACTATAACCTGAGGGGAAATTTAAAAAACCTGTAAAAAAACAAGTTTTTCACTACAAATCCTTTATGTACGAGACGTAACTAAAAGAATGTTCATAATAATACGCAGCGCCAGACCATCCAGAAATACAAAATTGCAGTTGTGTCGTAAAACGTGTTTAATATAATGCGAACCGATCAGGAATATGTTTATAAAAAGTGCTGTCAATAAAATACGCACCTTATTGCGCGACAGAAAGGTTGTTCAATATAATACGCACCGCGACGCTCTATCTCAAAAAATAGCATGATACATAGGAATAAATAAAATAATCTAAAAAATCAATAATTTAATTACGGTACATGCGATCGATCTGAAATTTTGATACATTGTTTTTATCATCGGTACGAAACTGCCTGCAAAATTTCAACTCGCTGGCTTACGAGCAAGTGGGTTACAAATCGATCAAAAGTTTTGGCGACAAGGGCGGGGGTCGGCGGCCGCAGACACCACGAGTTAATATAAAGGATTTAATAAGAAAAACCCGTAAAAAAACCAAGTTTTTGACTATAAATCCTTTATGTACGAGAAGTAACTAAAAGAATGTTCATTATAATACGCAGTGCCAGACCATCCAGAAATACAAAATTGCAGTTGAGTCGTAAAACATGTTTAATATATGCGCACCGATCAGAAATATGTTTATAAAAAGAGTTGTCAATAAAATACGCACCTTATTGCGCGACAGAAAGGTTGTTCAATATAATACGCACCGCGACGCTCTATCTCAAAAAATAGCATGATACATAGGAATAAATAAAATAATCTAAAAAATCAATAATTTAATTACGGTACATGCGATCGATCTGAAATTTTGATACATTGTTTTTATTATCGGTACAAAACTGCCTGCAAAATTTCAGCTCTCTGGCTTACGAGCAAGTGGGTTAAAAATCGCTCAAAAGTTTTGGCGACAAGGGCGGGCGGTCGGTCGGTCGGTCGGGCGGCCGCAGACACCACGAGTTAATATAAAGGATTTAAAAATACAATAGCACAACTTTAAGGAAATTCTTATCTAAGAGACTAGAATCTAAAAATGCACCGCTATTTTATAAATTTAAAAAAATTGAATTGTCTAACTTAGACTGTGACTAAACGGTTCTCATGCGGTTCCTGTGACACCCTGCATGTGTGCTAAAGCCCCGTAGCTGCCAATAGTATAGCTCTCTCATGGTCCGAAGCTTTGACTCCAATAATTAATCCCCATATCTCCTTCTGTAATCCCGTGACCAGGCAGGGGACTGTACCAGGCCTACAGAAATGAGACGGCCAACACGACACACTACACGCCCAGGTCAGACTTCTCCGTGACCCCAGGCAAGAAGTACAGGTTCCGGGTCATCTGCAGCGCCATCATGAACTGTCCAATACAGGTAACGGCGACAGTGTTAACTTTTCTCTAATATTTCCCTGAGAGGTTAACTTTCTCTTTTGTGCAGTGTTAACGCTCTCTTTTTTTAAAGTTAATTTATTTATTTTTTAACGTGAAACAAAAGAACTCTTTTTATGGATCAAGATATTTTTTCAGAAAGCTGTAACACATTCATATACATCTGTTATAAGGAGCGTAGCAATGTTTTGATAATGAGGGGCTGGGGTGGGGGAGAGAGCTACTCCCCTGGAAATGGATAGGAAAATCTTGTTGCAATGAAGATGTCCTTGTGGAATGCGGGTTTGGGTTTCTCGGTGAGCAACGGAGGGGAAGGGGACGGGGCACTAACCAAATTTGCAAAGCTACCTGAGATCAATCCGGTCCCTTTACCCAACTAAAGAAACGTGCACAGATAGACACATCCACCTTAGTGGATAAACCATGTGAGACAGATAGACACATCCACCTTAGTGGATAAACCATGTGAGCACGCAATTGTTAAACCCCTATGCACTAGACTCACTATGGCATTCACCAACCTCCCATCAACACAAGTCTCACTATGACATTCACCAATCTCCCATCAACACAAGTCTCACTATGACATTCACCAATCTCCCATCAACAAAAGTCTCACTATGACATTCACCAATCTCCCATCAACACAAGTCTCACTATGACATTCACCAACCTCCCATCAACACAAGTCTCACTATGACATTCACAGACCTCCCATCAACACAAGTCTCACTGTGACATTCACCAATCTCCCATCAACACAAGTCTCACTGTGACATTCACCAACCTCCCAACAACACAAGTCTCACTGTGACATTCACCAATCTCCCAACAACACAAGTCTCACTGTGACATTCACCAATCTCCCATCAACACAAGTCTCACTGTGACATTCACCAACCTCCCATCAACATCACCCCACTGTGACATTCACCAATCTCCCAACAACACAAGTCTCACTGCGACATTCACCAATCTCCCAACAACACAAGTCTCACTGTGACATTCACCAATCTCCCATCAACACAAGTCTCACTGTGACATTCACCAATCTCCCAACAACACAAGTCTCACTTTGACATTCACCAACCTCCCATCAACACAAGTCTCACTGTGACATTCACCAACCTCCCATCAACACAAGTCTCACTGTGACATTCACCAATCTCCCATCAACACAAATCTCACTATGACATTCAACAGTTTTCCATCGATGACCACACGATGATCGTCATCTCATCAGACGGCAACGACCTTGAACCTTTCGTCACGGACTCGTTCACCATCTACGGAGGTGAGCGGATGGACTTTATACTGTTTGCTGACAAGGTGCCCGCACTGAGGTGAGTTGCCTCCCTGGACCTACAAGGATTTGTTAACCATGTATTGTTGTATTTTGTATGTTGTATGTTGTATGGACATAAAGTTTTTCTTTAAAGAACATTTGTGTGTTTCAAGTTTGTTTGTTATGACACGGGAGCTAAAAAAAAGAATTATTGACGAAACGAGAAAAGGTTCTGAGTAAGATTTCCTCTCTTGCGGCACTTTGTTCTACAGATGTAGAGGTTTCAATTTTGGGCCAGCTGGTGAAGTTTTATCCTGGCAGTAAGGACGCAATAGGAGCTACGTCACTGACCGAAAGTTGCCCCTTAGCTGAGCTATGACATCAACCACAAGCCATCAGTCCGGTGCGTTACACTCTCCATTCATACGTCATTCAAGACCAGTGGATGTTGTTTCTTTAAGTCGGTGGGCTAAAAACGTTAGCCGACAAAGTTGCCTCGGGTTTCAACCTTCAATGAGATAGTAGAACTGGATATCATCAATCGTTCTTTGAGTTTCTGTCCTCTATTTTTGTACTATCTTTTATCCGCGACATTTAGGAAAATTTTATCATTTACAAATAACTGTATGTCTATTTTGTACGAAAGTTGCAAACTTCCAATAAGATGTAACGTGACAATATGTTAACACCCATAATGATATTTTAATATCTCATAAAATCAGAGGTGTTGTATTTTTTTCCCTTTCAAAGAGGTGTCTTTGGGTTTCTGTCATTGTTAACCTTGAATGTCATTGTTAACCTTGAATCTCATTGTTATTCTAGAATGTCATGGGTTTCCTTGAATCTCATCATTATTCTTGCATGTCATTGTCTCCAGAAATTACTGGATACGAGTACGTGGTTACAACAACTGTGCCAACCGGAAGGCTTCGCAGACGGCCATTCTCAAGTACATTGGCGCCCCAGATGAGCTGCCCCCTGGGCCGACGCGCTGGGAAGACGGAATCCGTGCTGGAATTGTAAGTCTGTTAGTTAGGTCTGGGCCGGACCCCGATACCCGGTAAATACCAGGTAGCAATGTTCCCTCTAAGATACGCGGCTGCGCCGCCGCACATCTATCTGTCGCATGCCACGCAGCAGAGTTTGATAAGGATTTGCTGGACTATTTGCACAGATAAAATTAATGCTGCACAAAGTAGCAGACGAGTTTATTATAGGGATTGTTTTATTTTGTTGTTTGTACACAAACCAATGAAACGTAGAGGGAATATTGCCCGGAAGTACTCTGTACTGAGTGCTGGGGGTAAAATAATGAGTTTTGTTCTAATATTTTATGAATGTTCCATGAAACGTTTAAGAATGGAACCAAAACATTTTTTTAAAAAAAACATGTTTGTGTATTAAATCGTATGAAGTAAACTGCAATGAAATGCTTGAATTTAACAACTAAAGACAACTCGTGCATGACAAAGAACAGTGGCTGTTTGCCTTCCCCTCACATCCCAAACCACCCTTTGCCTCGCCTTGCGCAAACATGTTCTCTGCAAGCTTACAGTTTCCGTGGCAAAAAGCATTGCAGATATTTGACCATGCAAGAATAGTTTGTTTTCTTCATTAATAATGATGCTCAGTGGCCTTTCTTGTCATTGTTTTCATTTGTAAAGGTGATCTGTTGATAGTGTGATGAGGGCGCGAACGTACATCGGATTAGCCTAATCTTTATTAACATGTTTGTTTCCTCAGCACCTCAACCCAGCATTTCCCACGCCGCCTAACGACACGGTCGAGTTCAAGGACATGAGGTCAGTTGAGCCCGATGACGACACGCTGATCTCGCCACCCGACAAAACCTTTTACCTGGCCATCGACTTCGTCCCCATCGACAACCTCCGCTCCCACAACCTGGCCTACTACCCCTTCAACGCCAGCAACAAGTTCTACTCGCCCCAGGTCAACTGGATCTCCTCTCAGATGCCGCCTTCCCCTCCCCTCTCTCAGTACGACGACGTCCCCCAGGTTCGTTGGTTTCTGGTCTCCATGGATACTGCCACACTTATCTGCCTATATTGTTAGTTTGTCTGTGCCCATGGCTAATTCCACAATTTTTTTTAATAATGACTTAGTTATAGCCGCTGTTTATTCGGGATCTTGAAAATTTAGCCCCTTGTTTGACAAGGTTATATTCTAATTAGCAACTTACATTGAAGGCGATAACTGTACTTTATAACATTTCTGCTTTAATTAAATAACATTGTTGTTGTTACACTAAGGACATGACAACAGAGTCTCAATAAAAGTCTGTGCTTTCGGACACAGAACGAGGGGTGGGGGATTTTTGTTGTTATCTGTACCCAATATTTTACATAAAACATTTGAAAATGACCCGTTTCTCCTGCAGGACTTGTACTGCAACGCTGAGACCGTGCAGAAGCAGTGCACCAAAGAATGGTGCGCATGCGTGCACATGTACGAGGTGGCGCTGGGTGATCTCGTGGAGCTGGTCGTAGTCGACGAGGGCAAGCCGTCACACGCTTACCACCCCTTGCACCTCCACGGGCACAGGTTCAGGGTGGTGGGGATGGGCAAGGTAGGTGGACAAGCTGACCACACTAGGAGGATAGGGACATGAGATGGACGAGCTGACCAAACTAGGGGGATAGGGACATGAGATGGACAAGCTGACCACACTAGGGGGATAGGGACATGAGATGGACAATCTGACCACACTAGGGGGATAGGGACATGAGATGGACAATCTGACCACACTAGGGGGATAGGGACATGAGATGGACAATCTGACCACACTAGGAGGATAGGGACATGAGATGGACAATCTGACCACACTAGGGGGATAGGGACATGAGATGGACAATCTGACCACACTTGGGGGATAGGGATATTAAATGGACAATCTGACCACACTAGGGGGATAGGGATATTAAATGGACAATCTGACCACACTAGGGGGATAGGGATATTAAAAGGACAATCTGACCAAACTAGGAGGATAGGGACATGAGATGGACAATCTGACCACACTAGGGGGATAGGGATATTAAATGGACAATCTGACCACACTAGGGGGATAGGGATATTAAATGGACAATCTGACCACACTAGGGGGATAGGGATATTAAATGGACAATCTGACCACACTAGGGGGATAGGGATATTAAATGGACAATCTGACCACACTAGGGGGATAGGGATATTAAATGGACAATCTGACCACACTAGGGGGATAGGGATATTAAATGGACAATCTGACCACACTAGGGGGATAGGGATATTAAATGGACAATCTGACCACACTAGGGGGATAGGGATATTAAATGGACAATCTGACCACACTAGGGGATAGGGATATTAAATGGACAATCTGACCACACTAGGGGGATAGGGATATTAAATGGACAAGACGACCATTTTGAAGTAAATTTTTCCTCGCCCATATTTATTTGGAAGATGCTGCTTGTTTAGAGATATTTAGTAAATTGTGCCACTGCAACATCTATAAATTAATTAATTTATTATTTTATCCAAAACTAACAACCAATATCGGTTATCATATTTTAAACCAGTTTCGTTTGTCTGCCAGTTTCTTAGCAGGAAGTTTGAGTGCATGAAATTTGTCACATGGTTTTTTGTCATATGCTGAAAGATTGCGTATACAATAGAATTATCCGAATTGAAGAAGGAAGACGGGAGGGAGTGTGTGTGTGTGTGTGTGTGTGTGTGTGTGTGTGTGTGTGTGTGTGTGTGTGTGTGTGTGTGGTGTGTGTGTGTGTGTGTGTGTGTGTGTGTGTGTGTGTGTGTGTGTGTGTGTGTGTGTGTGTGTGTGTGTGTGTGTGTGTGTGTGTGTGTGTGTGTGTGTGTGTGTGTGTGTGTGTGTGTGTGTGTGTGTGTGTGTGTGTGTGTTTATTAGATAAGGTAATCTCTCTGGTGTTGACTTACTATTATTAAACGGTTTGTCTTTGCGCTTGATTTTTTTCACGCTACTGGCCAAATGCTTTTGTTGGTTGGCCTAGCCGCGCCCTAGCCCCTCCCAAACTCCTAAAAAAAAATTTAATCCCTTATATTAACTTCGCGGCCGTCTCTCTCTGTCTGTCTTGGGCGGGCGGAAAAATAAAAGTAAAAAATAACCCACTTACCGTGATCCGATCGAGCTGAAATTTGGTACACGGGCCCGTCTCACCTAACAATGCATCGTATCAAAATTTCAGATCGATCGATCGTACCGTAATTAAATTAATGCATTTTTAGTTTATCCTTATATAACGTATGTAATTCAAATTCACGGTTTGTTATTGTTTTTTTCCCACGTGAAAGTTTGAGTTGACGCTTTGACGCGACCCAACGAAGCACCGGCGTGCTTTTGTTTACATTTTACGTGTCATGCTGAGCTCGGCCCCCCCCCCTAGGGTTATGAAGCAAAGATAAGTTAAGACAGATTCAGTCTGTAAATGTTTGTAGCGTTTGAAAATAATCAATACTGTTATTTATGTCTCATATATAAGGGATTTATATTCAAAAACTTTGTTTTTACGTGTTTGTTTTATTCAAATTTGTTATCAAAAGAGAGAAGGGTTAATGGTGAAATAGGTGATGCCCAGCGCCAACGAATGGCTAAGTAGGGGGTAGGGGCCTTTAGATTTTAGAGTTGTGTACCAAACAGTCAAACATAGAAAATAAATAGTTTAAAATAGGATTCCATGTACGAAGCCTATAGCCGGCGATGCCTCATTGCCATCGCAAAATAATTTAGAGCGCCTCGGTGTTAATTTACAAACGAATTAAAAAGTAGCACTAGTAAAGTCTAAATCTTGTAAAGTTAGTCAACTTTTCATTGAGTTAAATTTCTTGTTCAATAATTTACTATTACCATTTAGCTTGGAGAGTCCACGTCAGTCCGGACGGTCAAGGAGATGGACAAGCGAGGGGAGTTAAACCGAACGACCTCAAAGGCCGTTTTGAAAGACACGGTTATCATCCCTGATGGAGGCTACACGATTATTAGGTTCAGGGCAGACAATCCAGGTACGCGAAAACCGGCTTAATTAACCCCCCTTGTTGGCAAAAAAAATTATAATAATAATTTAATAATTTAAAATATTATTTTTATGAGCCTTCGATATAACTGCTGTAGTTGCAAAACTAGACATAAACCATTTATAAGCGTAAAACGCTATAATCTTCTGTATAGAAGTAGCGTCTGTATTAAGATAAGACAGAGGATATAAGGCCGGCACTGCAGAGTAACGTTAAAATCCTATCCAAGAACTACTGGTCTTCTGGGGTGGGTTAAACATTTGTTATTTTATACAGTATCATTCCCATTGACTTTCAGGTATCTGGCTGTTCCACTGCCACGTGGAGTTTCACTCAGAAACCGGAATGTCCGTTCTCTTCCAAGTAGGCACAAAAGCCCAGCTTCCAAGAAGACCCAAAAATTTCCCAAAGTGCGGAAACTGGAATTTCGAGGGTTATGAAGACGACCCCATCGTTAACCCACCGTCCCAAAATAGTAACACTTCCGGGTCAACACCAGAAGTGCCAAAAGTGGAAGTGACGTGTATGTACAAAAACGGTGCAGGGGAAATGAATGGATTCAAACTGTGTCTAGTCATGGCCATTTGTTGTTTATTGAAATATTTAAAATTGTGATCCTTTTCTTATACCGACAAAGCTGTTTAATTTTTATTTTAAGCTGCCTACCGTTGTATCGCAGGGATTTCCAACCTGTGGTCCATGGACCCTATGGCGTGGTGTGGAAAAAAATCAGATTCTCCAAAGGATGTGCGCGTGTGTCTGCTTTTGTGTGTGTTTTTGTGTATGCGTGCACATTTTCTAATATGTATTTTATTTCAAAGGCCCCGTAATGCACATAAAGTGGCTAAGGAGTTCATGCACTAACAAGGTAAAGAACACTTGTTATAGTTTATCGAAGCATTGAATTCATGTGGCATTGGCGACTCGTGTATATTTTTTAAAGAATACTTATCGTGTTATGTTATTTCAAAGCAATTTAAAATCAAGAATCTCCAAACTGAATATTTTTATTTACATTGGAAAGGCGTCTCGTCCTTTCACTCATGAGATCACTTGTAACAGCTGATCAATATCAAGTCCAATAATATAACCAAATCATTTGTAACAGCTGATCAATATCAACTCCAATAATATAAACAAACTTTAAAAACACTGGCGTTTACACGAATGGATTGAGAGAACGGAAGGAATTCCTCACAAATTGAGTTAAATGAAGAGGGTACTCAGTCCGCTTCTCGTCCCAGGAGGCATTTGTTGTTATCTCCATGGAAATGTCAAAAGTTACGAAGACTCTTTTTTTTTACCCACATCGGTAATAAATGGCAAGTTCGGAAAAAGCTTGCATAACTCAGTCAGCAATAGTGGTGTGTTTTAGCATTACATCAGGATTTTTTTTGAGCCAGTGAGCCAGTGTTGTTTTCGACTCACTGTGAAATCATGAATTTGTTATACTTATCACAATTTTTTAAAACAACATCTAGTTATTAGTATTCTTTAATGCTATGTTATAATGGAATAATCAACAATGCTCTAACAACGTCAATTTGTCACATTAATTTTTGCCATAAGTTTTTTTTCTCGGTGTCTCTGCTTCAAAATTGATCGTGTGCAAGGTGTGTTAATGATGCATAGAGAATAATAGAGATGTGTTGTTTATGGTGCGTAGAGATGTGTTGTTTATGGTGCGTAGAATGCGATTGAGTTAATTGATATACGAAGTAAATAACTTTGTAAAAATGTTGATATAAAATGTCAAAATGTAGAAAATGTTTATGAAGTATTCAATTTAATTTTTGCTCAAGCGTTTTTTGCTAAAGAAATGGACGGTATCTAATACATGTATATTTCTTGTTAATGTACATAAATACCGTAAGTTTTATTTCATTGCATGCCATTAACATTGCTCAATTACGATAAACGCACCCTGAATGTCTATGACAATTTATTCTATAATAATTAATTGTATAAATATGATACATTATTTTGATCTATGAGTCAGGAAAGCAAATTGAAGTTACTGTTCTTCGGGGTAATGCCCCGGCTTGTACAATTACGACCCGATCCGTCTGTTGAACACTAGCACACATCATGGCTAAAGGTAGGAATCATCAGCCAACCTGGCATCTTTATGGCGGGTACCAACAGCTTCAATGGAAAGACTGTAATACAGACAGTGTGCATTCTTGTAAGAGATCGCTTGCAGTGCGATCTCTTGCCAGAGGTCTAGCATGTTACAGTAAAAGTTGATTGAAAAATGTGTCCACACTTATACCAACGCAGGATCGGTAGTTTACTGCAGTGGGTTAAATAAATCCGTCTAAACATGTTCTCTTCAATTGGTTGTTTGAATCTGATTTGTATTATATGAATACGTATAGTTAATTATACAATGTCATCTACAACCAAAATGCAATATTAGTCAACAGCATTAACAAATTGTAACAATGAATATATATATATATATATATATATATATATATATATATATATATATATATATATATATATATATATATATATATATATATATATATATATATATATATATATATATATATATATGTATGGTACGTTTTTGTGATTTTTTTTCTTCTTACAAAGTTAATAAATTTGTTGAATTTTTACACAAATTTAATAGCTTGTTGGCGTTCTCTGTGTTATCATTTACTACATGACATAGACACGTATGTCACACACATTTCTAAAAATGTATAAACATTTTAGCACTTCCTATATTCTAACATACACTGACTGCACTTTCATGTATGGAATATACAACATACAGTATCTTTTATTGTCAAAAATATATACAGTTTATTTCATTTTTTAAAAACAGAAATTTCCATGCCATTTCACAACCAAAACTACATGATTTTAATCCCCCAAAAATGATAAAATAATAATTATTATTGCAATTAATTACAACCCCTATATAACATCAACAACAAAACTAAAGCACATCAGTTTTAAGAGAGTCTACCCCACATGAAATATATATTCAAGGCAAAGGGATGTAACTACGTGAGACTATTTCCTGTTAATTTTTTTCCCCTTAAAGTGAAGTTAATGTGAAAGACGTTTATTCTTCGCTAAACCTATAATGTTCGTCATAATTCAATACATGTTAGTTATTGTAAGGGATTGCACTTTCGTATTGATTGTTACGTTTTTAAGAAATGAGCAACTCCATTTTAGGATAATTGATCAACTTTTTGCAGGCTTCGTTCTGATTTACATGTCTTGGATGTTTGACATCATCACATTAACATCATTTTATATTGTTATAATTATAACGTGAATTTATTTAGCGGTAATTGTAATTAATGATTACTAGACTTTTGAAATGTTTCATTCAATGGTTTGAATATAATGAACTATGTTTCGATATTTTAAAGACGATTTTTTTCCTTTTTACCACGTTTTTATTAACTTACTTTCGTGTCCACAATTTTTTCAAATCTGCCAACGTAAAATTGAACCACTTCTGATGGTCCTAGAGATCTCAAAATTTTACTACATACATATCTTGGATGACAATGCATTATATCAAAATTTTAGATCGATTGAATGTACCGTTATTAAATTATTGATTTTTTAAGTTTATCTATATATAAGCATCTGTACCGTCTGCTTTTGTTGACATCGATGAGTTCACCCCGTGACCACATCACCGTGTTTTTAAAACGTTGGACGGGTGCTTATGAGGTATTTGGTATAAAAAAAATAGAGGTAAAAAAAATATTTTTAAAAACCAAGTTTTTGTAAGTGGACTAAAAAGAATAAAATAAACAGAGGTAAAAAAAGATTCTTAAAAACCCCGTTTTTATAAGTGTACTGAAAAGAAGAAAATAATTTAAAACTCATAAGTTCAAGTACTTTCATATAATATGACTAAAAACGTGGGGCGGGTGTTTGGTATGAAAATTTAAGATTTATAATTAAGAATGCAAAAAAGAGATCTATAAGTGAGAGAATGAGTGAACTGCATATGAAAAACCTCATAAGCGCCCGCCCAACGTTTTTAGTCATATTATAAGAAAGCACTTGAACTTATTAGTTTTAAATTATTGTCTTCTTTTTAGTACACTTATAAACTCCGCCGTAGCCGGTCCCAAGCCCGGGTGAGAGAGGAGGAGGGTTGTGCGAAGGGCTAGCATCCCTTCCCGTAAAAAAAGCCTTGCTACAAAAACGTGAACAAAGAAAAAAATAGGAAACTCGGACCTTGGAGATGATGGGTCTCGTAACAGAGAACTTATGAAGCTGGGTGGCCAAAGCCAACTGGAAACCACCCGGCAGACAACCATCCTCTCCACTAGGACCACCACCAACTTAGGAACATGGAACGTAAGAACCATGTTCGAAGCTGGAAAAACTGCCCAAGTTGCTGCCGAAATGCAACGGTACAAGCTAGCCATCCTAGGGATAAGTGAATCCCGATGGACTGGCTCAGGCCAGATGAAGCTCAACACAGGAGAACTGCTACTATATTCAGGCCATGATGAAGAAAACGCAGCCCACACCCAAGGAGTAGCAATCATGCTTTCCAAAACTGCCCAGAACGCCCTTTTAGGGTGGGAAGCCCATGGCCCCGAATAATCACCGCAAGATTTAAGACCAAAAAGCAAGAAGTCAATATGGATCTTCTTCAGGTATACGCTCCTACTAACGACAGTAAAGAAGAGGACAAAGAGGACTTCTACAATAGACTGAGAACCCTTATCCAAAAGTGTCCTAGGAGCAATGTGATTATTCTAATGGGCGACCTAAATGCAAAAATAGGCAGCAACAATAATGGATATGCAGAATGCATGGGAACAAATGGCCTCGGAGAGATGAACGATAATGGTGAAAGGCTAGCAGATCTATGTGCTGCAGGTGGACTGGTCATTGGTGGAAGTCTCTTCATGCATAGAAATATCCACAAGGCAACATGGATATCACCAGATATGTCAACGGCTAACCAAATCGACCATATCTGTATCTGCAAAAAGTTTAGAAGATCTCTCCAAGATGTAAGGGTAAAAAGAGGGGCAGATGTAGCCTCAGACCATCATCTACTGATTGCCCAACTAAGGCTCAAATTGAAAAAGAATTGGACAAGTGAGGGAAGCAAGCGCCAACGTTTTAACACTACTCTTTTGAAAGGGGGACCAAAACTTAATGAGTTCAAACTTACGCTAACAAACAAATTCCAGATCTTACAAGAACTTGGCAACGAAGAAACAGTTGACCAAAACTGGACAAAGCTTCAAAGAAATACTCACGACCACCTGTGAAGAAGTGTTGGGTCCAAGGCAACAAACGCATAAAGAATGGATCTCTAATGAAACCATGGAGAAAATCCAACAGAGGAAAAAGAAGAAGGCAAATCTCAACAACAGCCGCACCAGAACTGAAAAAGCTAGAGCATCAGCAGAATACGCAGAAGCCAATAAAGACGTTAAACGTAGTATAAGGTCAGATAAAAAGAACTACATAGAAGGACTAGCAACTGAAGCAGAAGAGGCAGCTTACCATGGAAACACAAGAGAACTATTCAGTACAATAAAAAAGCTATCCGGAAAGTTCAAAAATCCAGAGAGACCTGTTAAAACTAAAGATGGGAAATCTATACCTGATGAAGAGGGTCAGAAAAAAAGATGGATAGAACATTTTGAAGA
The DNA here is from genome assembly GCA_944989445.1 of Ampullaceana balthica. Classification (NCBI taxonomy): domain Eukaryota; kingdom Metazoa; phylum Mollusca; class Gastropoda; family Lymnaeidae; genus Ampullaceana; species Ampullaceana balthica. The sequence continues at coordinate 1,143,277 of CALYLW010000171.1, read as the reverse complement.
ACTCCTCAACCGACCAGCCCCACAATACAAACTCAACATAGAGCCAGCGGAACAAGACCTAGAAATAGACTGCAGCATACCCACAAAACAAGAGATAAACAGAGCAATTAAACAACTAAAGAAAGGCAAAGCAGCTGGTCCAGACAGAATACCAGCAGAAGCCTTGACAGCAGATATTACGACTAGCTCTGCAATGCTACACATTCTTTTCAAGAAAATATGGGAGGAAGAACAGATTCCGACGGAGTGGAAAGAAGGACATCTCATTAAGCTCCCAAAGAAAGGAGATCTTAGCTCTTGCTCCAACTATAGAGGAATAACTCTGCTATCCATACCAAGCAAAGTATTTAACAGAGTGCTGCTAAACAGAATGAGGGACGCAATAGACACCCATCTTAGAGACCAACAAGCAGGTTTTAGAAAAGATAGATCATGCACTGACCAGATTGCCACTCTGAGAATTATATTGGAACAATCCCTGGAGTGGAACTCACCACTATACATCAACTTTATTGACTATGAGAAGGCTTTCGATAGTGTTGACAGGCCAACCCTGTGGAAGTTACTAAGACACTACGGGATACCACAAAAACTGACTGACATAATTAAGGCTTCCTACGAAGGACTTACATGTAGAATTGTCCATGGCCAACAAGCAACAGCGGCTTTTGAGGTACAGACCGGAGTCAGACAGGGGGTGTCTGCTTTCACCATTCTTATTTCTGCTAACCATCGACTGCATAATGAAAATGTCTACAGAGCAGAAGAGAAATGGTATCCAGTGGACACTATGGAAACAACTTGATGACCTGGACTTTGCGGACGATCTGGCCTTATTATCGCACTCACAGCAACAGATGCAGGAGAAAACCAACGATGTAGCACAATTCTCTGCTTGCCTTGGCCTGAACATCCATAAGGGAAAAAGCAAAGTCCTTAAAATAAACACATCAAGCAAAACTCCAATAACACTGGAAGGAAACAAAATCTGGAAGAGGTGGATAGCTTCACATACCTTGGAAGCATCATCGACACACAAGGAGGGACAGACGCCGATGTAAGAGTGAGAATTGGCAAAGCAAGATCATCATTTAAACAGCTAAAAAAAGTTTGGAACTGCAACAACTTGACTCTTCATACCAAGGTCAGGATATTCAACACCACAGTAAAGCCTGTCCTACTGTATGGAGCAGAAACATGGCGAATAACAGCAGCCATTTCTAAAAAGCTTCAAGCCTTTATAAATACATGTCTCCGAGCAATTCTCCGAATCCGCTGGCCAAATGTCATCACCAATGAGGACCTCTGGCAACGCACACAACAAGAGCCAGTGGAAGAGCTAATACGCCAGCGCAGATGGAGATGGATTGGCCACACTCTCAGAAAGCCTACATCCAGCATTGTGAGACAAGCCCTCACATGGAACCCCCAAGGCAAAAGGAAAAGAGGTCGTCCCAAAATGACCTGGAGAAGAGAACTGGAGGCAGACACAAAAATGAGCGGGCACAGCTGGGGGCAGATTGAGAGACTGGCGCAGGACCGGGATGCCTGGAGAGACTTTGTTCGCGGCCTATGCCCCAGATGGGACGAAGGGCGATGATGATGATGAGTAGTACACTTATAAAAACGTGTTTTTTGTTTTTTATAAATTGTACCTATATTTATTAAGTTAAAATTTAGAGTTGGAAACTGAAGGAAACAAAGTTATCGAATGTTTAAAAATTAAATTGATAATTGGCCATCCTTGTGTTTCATTGCGGATTGGGCTCCAAAAATTAGAATTAGGGCCTTTATAGATGGGGCAAAGCTCTGAATAGTTATGTCTGCAGTTTACATACGATGTTAAATACGTAATTACATCCCTTTCACCTCACTTGGCAGGAAGGATCAGGGCAGGAACTTCAACGCAGGTATTTACTATAGTGGTTGTATAGTTTTAATGTCTTTCCTACTGGAATCCCACAAGCAATTTGATACAAAAATAAGATTTTTTAAAAATTCCCGTTATTTGGTACTGCAAGACTCTGAGGTGGTCTATGCACCGTGGGCCATCAGTAGCCGATCCGATAGACTATGCAGATAGAAGGTAACAATTTCAATAAAAAAATATCTAATTATAATCCTCCATTTGAAACCATTAATACCAACCCTATAAAATATGTCCATTTTTCTACACAAGCACATAAAATTAAACAAATAATTTAAAATAAATTAGATTGATTTTAATAAAATAAGTCTCCATTTGTTTTAATACGTATTTATAATCGCAAACCATACGGGATGAAGGAGATGCCCAAATTTCGGTGATTAGTTAACTCCGATATACACCCCAAAAAAGTAGATAGCACAGAATTATAGATCTGTCCCCAGTGGCGTAGCTAGGGGCGGGTAGTGGTGGCGATCCGCCCCGGGCGGCACTCATTTAGGGGCGGCATTTGTGGGCATTTGAAAAGTACAACCATTTTCGACAACCACCCTTCTTCTTTTGAAGGGGGAAAACCAAGGTGAAACAAAAATATTCGTCATTTCGAGTCTTAATTAACGGATTCACACAACGTTTGTTTGATTCCGTAGTGGATATTATAGCTAACGCAAAACCGTTCAAAATTTTTAAATCGCTCAAAAAACGTATCCATTTGTTTGGAAAATTAAGCAGTATAAGTCACAGATGACGCTTTTATAAGAAAACTACCCAAAAAACACAACACGGTCGGGTCGAATAATGTGTGCTATTAATATCGCCACGAAAGTGTACGTGGAATTTCGACTTCGCAGAATGATGCTCGAACAAGTACTTACAAGACATGGTGGTTCAACTATTGTGTTTAACTTGCAAGTAGTAATTTATATTACCGTTTCAGTTTTCAGTAAATTATTGTAAGGTAAGTTATTAAAAATTAAATTTATTTTGTTTTTATTGCGTAAAGTAGCACAAATAATTTGTGTTTTTCATTAAAATACGATTATTCATTTCATTAAGCATGTTACGCCTATCCAATTAAAGTAAAAGTAATGTGTAAATAATTTGAATTCGTCTATTTTATGGAAAATTATTAAGATTTATGACAAATATATGTACAAATTCAAATTTCTCTGTTAATAAACACCACAATAGGCATAATAATTTCAAAAAAGACATACTTTAAACTTTCAAGAGTCATGAAAAAATTGACATCTGAAGAAGTAACTAGGAAAACGAGATCAGATGCTGGAATTTTACTCAATTCTATGCAATCTTTTTCTCCTCTATGTTATCTCAATTTATGGGAACCCGTCATTTTTTTAAAATTAATGCAAAGCCATTGCATGTTAATACAAAATGCTGTTACATCAGCCAAACAATTTGTGAAGAGATGGAGATATCAACAGAACGCCCAGTTAGGAGAAAAATATGAGTAGGGAAAATTCAGAAGACGTGGTTCTATCTTTAGATCAAGAAGTACAACGAGAAATGTTTTTATCCATGGATGGAATTATAAAATAAAATAACGCTTTGATGAGTTGCATTTCCTTGCAAGAAAATAGTCGTATATAATACCATGAAACCTACTAAATGAAGCATTTGAACATCAAATAAATTACTTTATTGACATTGACAGTTCAATATGGAAAGAAAAAGGATCGAGGTTTTTATGGCTGTACCTACACTACAAGAAGAGGCATTATGTTAGAAAACGGTGGAAAAGGCACCTTTGATCTATTAAAATTTATTCAACTGTATAGATTGGAAAAGTCTGTACCCAACATTGTAATTTTGCTATGAATTTTTTCAACTATTGTTATCATTTTCGCTAGTTTTGAAAGGAGCTTCTCCAAACTGAAGTTGATAAAAAAATTATCTTCGTTCCACAATGAGCGATTAAAGACAACAAAATCTTGCAATACTGTCCATAGAACAAGATATTACAAATAATTTTAATTTTGATAGCGTAATACGCGATTTTTCTATTATGAAAGTTAGGAAAGTAAATGTATAAATATGCTAACATACTACAGTGGCGCAACTGGGTTTTTGACGCCCTTGGCTAATTTATTTTTGGCGCCTTTTATTTAAATAAAAATTTAAAAATTAGAGATTTAGCGGCGCCCTTTTGAACTGGCGCAGGCCGGCGCCCTTGGCAAGTGCCCCTAAGCCAAGCCGTTGTTACGCCACTGCTAATGTATGCAATTTCTTTGTAAAAAAAATCATTTAATTATAAATACAACATGAAAGAATAGTAACAGTAATTCGTAATGTTTTTTTTTGTTTTTTTTTGGTGTACATTTAGAATATGTTTTGTCTCATGAGGAGGGGGGCACCTGCGACCTCAGTAACTTTCTTGTGGCCTTTAAAAAAAGTATCTTGTATTTTTAAATCCCTTATATTAACTTCGCGGCCGTCTCTCTCTCTCTCTCTCTCTCTCTCTCTCTCTCTCTCTCTCTCTCTCTCTCTCTCTTTGTCTTGGGCTCGGCGGGCGGAAAAACAGAAGTCCAAAATGACCCACTTGCCATGATCCGATCGAACTGAAATTTGGCACACGGACTCGTCTGACCTAACAATGCATCGTATCAAAATTTCAGATCGATCGAACGTACCGTAATTAAATTAATGCATTTTTAGTTTATCCTTATATGAGGTATGTAATTTAAATTCACGGTTTGTTATTGTTTTTTTGCCACGTGAAATTTTGAGCTGACGCATTGAGGCGACCCAACGAAGCGACGGGCGCTTTTGTTTACATTTTACGTGTCACTCTGAGCTCGGTCAAGCGAATCGGTGATCAGACTTTTCCCCTCTCCCCCCCACCCCTCCCCCCACCCCTCCCCCCCACCCCTCCCCCCCACTAGGGTTATGATGCAAAGTTGAGTTAAGACAGATTCAGTCTGTAAATGTTTGAAAATAATCAATACTGTTAGTTATGTCTCATATATAAGGGATTTTTAGTCAAAAACTTTGTTTTTACGGGTTTGTTTTATTATAAATGTGTATTTATAGGTATATAATCTTATGCGGCCTCTTTTATTACTGCTTACATAAATGCAATCGTAAACATTTACTTCGTTTCAATTACAATTATTTATTCATTTTCATTAATTAAAAAAAAACATAATATAATCAACTAAGTAGCCGTCCATAAATGAAGCACGCTATTTTGGCTGATTTTTCACCCCCTCCCCCCTCGTCACACGTCGTCGCAAAAACTTAGACTCCTTCAATAAGACGTCACAAAGCCGTATTTTATGTTTGAAAATGTGCATGTTTCAAATTAAATTTTTTGCAATTTCAGTATGTTTTTAGTGTAAGGCTGCATTCTAATATCGTAACACGCGTTTTACATAAACGTCATTAAATAAAGTGTCAGTAATCAAATATTTAAGTGGATATTTATTTAAAGTTACACGTTTTGACGTGACGTCACATTTCTTAAACACCTCCCCCTCGTCACAAACGTGTGACTCCCCCCCCCCAGGTGCGTGACGTCATTTATGGACGGTCCCTAAAAGGGCGGCAAATTGGAGACCGCCCCGGGCGGCAAAAGTTCTAGGTACGCCACTGTCTGTCCCCCAAACGCAAACAATAACAATAAATTTGCACTCCTGTATGTTGTGTATGTATTTAAAACTTAGATGATACAATTTTATAATTTCTTTCAAAACTTCCAAAATGTAAATAGAGAGAATTGAGTTATCATGTGATGCTGAAAAGATTGAGTAAACCAATTAATAGTGAACATTAAAGGACCAATGGATATGTTTATAAAGAGATGAAATATGAATGATGAGCATCAAACAAATTCGGACTCTTTTTTACAATTAGATGATGGAGACATACATGGAAACAAAGCTTCTTCAGTGATACGAATTCTTACTAGCTTCACTCTAAAATATGGCTTTTCAAATATTCGATGATTTGGTTTTGTGAGTGTGGATGACTCTGGCATCCCAAGACCTCAATGTGATATTTGCGGCGATGTTCTATCAAATGCAATGAAGCCCTCAAACTCCAGAGACATTTAACTACTAGGCATAAGTTCAAAACCCAAAGGGTTCTTCGAAAGAAAGCGGGCTGGTTTAAAATCTGTCAGAAACTGTCTTTGATTCATCACACATACATGTGCATTGCGAGCTCCGCAAAAGGTAGCACTGCTCAATGTCAAGGCTGTAACAACAGGAATCAAAAGATTAAGATTATTCCTTTCAAAATTGTTCGATTATGGCATGTAGCATATTACAAGGCGAATTTATGACAAATATTCTAGGGATGTAGGCCATGTAGGGGCTCATTTCGCTTCCACGTCTGTACAGGGGAAATAGTGCACCGGTCACTGGGGCAATGGAAATAAATTCCTGCCGGTCCATCATACTAAAAAATTTTAAGAAGCACTGGCCTCTAGTATAGCAACCTTGTTTGCGAATCTGTCGGCTTCTCCAAGTTCCATCTTTGAAACTTTCCTATCGTGAACACTTGAGAACATTTCAGAAGTTTTGCTTGCTTGTTTTGTTTTGTTTGTTTAAGTGTATTTTTCCCTTTCAGTCAGCCAAAACTTTTTACTAAAAATGGCCATCAGTCAAGGCCGTAAGCAGAAAGAACAATCACAATGAGGAGCCCATGGAACGCACTGAGAGCAACATTGGCTTTCGTCCTTGACATGATTTAGAGTGGTCTACAGATAGTGCCTTGTATGTGGAACATTGGGTGGGTGGACGGGTGATGGTCGGCTGGTAGGTGACCTGAGAGGCCGGGTCACGTTGACGCCGCCTGTTCCAATCCCAAACATCGGTGCACTCATAACACAGCTGCCTTCAGCCACTAGGCTGTAGTTTCTTAGATTAGCGCAGCAATTTTTAAAGAGATGGTCGATGGGCCATTTCTTAGATCTAAAATAAATTTTATTCATGTTTTTAAAACGGCAGATTTTGTCTAGTTATTCAAATTTGATGAAAAAAGTAAATCTTGGATGTTAAAAAATGTGTTTCACTAGTTTTCATTTTTTTTAATGAACAAAATGATTTAAATTTACTCTTTCCTCAAACTTAAGCACCATACATTATTATTTTTGTCTCATTAATATGAAAATGTTCAAAACGTCTGTAATAAAATATGCAAATATAACTTTATATGCACAATGAAATAAAAATAAACATTTTATAACTGATATTTTATTTCGTTTATTTTTGCTTGAACAAATGTTTGAACACTTCTACACTTTAATTATTTCTTTCATTTTAATACTGTATTGGCCCTACTATAGCTATACTGTATTGGCCCTACTATAGCTATACTGTATTGGCCCTACTATAGCTATACTGTATTGGCCCTACTATAGCTATACTGTATTGGCCATACTTTAGCTACACTGTATTGGCCCTACTATATCTATACTGTATTGGCCCTACTATAGCTATACTGTATTGGCCCTACTATAGCTATACTGTATTGGCCCTACTATAGCTATACATTATTGGACCTATTATAGCTATACTGTATTGGCCCTACTATAGCTACACTGTATTGGCCCTACTATAGCTATACTGTATTGGCCATACTATAGCTATACTGTATTGGCCCTACTATAGCTATACTGTATTGGCCCTACTATAGCTATACTGTATTGGCCCTATTATAGCTACACTGTATTGGCCCTACTATAGCTACACTTTATTGGCCCCACTATAGCTACACTGTATTGGCCCTACTATAGCTATACTGTATTGGCCCTACTATAGCTATACTGTATTGGCCATACTATAGCTACACTGTATTGGCCCTACTATAGCTACACTGTATTGGCCCTACTATAGCTATACTGTATTGGCCATACTATAGCTACACTGTATTGGCCCTACTATAGCTACACTGTATTGGCCCTACTATAGCTACACTGTATTGGCCCTACTATAGCTACACTGTATTGGCCCTACTATAGCGCGACCTCAAATATAGCAAGTCAACAGATTTTTCGAAATCATTTAAAGAAGAATAAAAAAATAAATTATCAAAAGAAAATTAAAATGTAACCTATAAGCAATTTTTTTTTACAACACAATTAATAAATAACATAAAATATAACTTAAAACAAAACTTGCCGATTAATGATTCGTAACACACCAGATGTTGTGCGTTCAGGCTCTATTTTTGGAAGAAAAAAAACATCGCACTATACTGGGCAAATAACGGTAATCATATTTGATTTTTTCAACTGCACATCGTAACTCAAGATATCAACATCAATTTCTTAAACAAAATGGTTCACCATAATTAACTTTTTCAAAAAATTAGATAGTCACCAGGAAACTATAGAAATTTACAAATAGTATTCCTGCCAACGATAGCATGAACTATGTACATTTTGCTAAAAATTTTATTCTTTTAAAAATTATCTTTTCGCATTAGCCAACTATCTTCAAAATTTAAAATAGAGGGCAGGCACGTGTTTGTACTTCAGAATGTTTCTGCTGGGCTACAGTACAAATAAGCTTTAGTGACTATTTGTTAGATAGCACGATTTCAAGTCCCATAATGGTGACCACAATTTATCTTTTAATTTCACCTCAGCCCTCTGAAATGTCACCTCGTATGCCCTGAAATGTCACCGCATACGCCCTGAAATGTCACCGCATACGCCCTGAAATGTCACCTCATACGCCCTGAAATGTCACGGCAAACACCAAAAACGTCCCTCAAAGCCCATTGAAATGTCGCCCCAAGCCCATTGAAATGTCGCCCCAAGCCCATTGAAATGTCGCCCCAAGCCCATTGAAATGTCGCCCCAAGCCCATTGAAATATCGCCCCAAGCCCATTGAAATGTCGCCCCAAGCCGATTGAAATATCGCCCCAAGCCCATTGAAATGTCTCCCGAGGCACATTGAAATGTCACCCCAAGCCAGCTGAAATCCATAGCAAGTCCTGTGAAGTATCACCTCAAGCCCATTTAAATTTCACAAACCACCCCCTCAGAAGCGTAACTGGGTTTTCCGCGCCCATGGCTAATTTATTTTTGGCGCTTTTGATACATGTACATGTATATTTTTAAAAATCAACAGGTAGGAAAATACTAAATTTTAATAAATTAAAAGATTAGCCCTGGGTGCCCTTGCCAACTGCCCCAATGCGAAGTTGTTGTTACGCCTCTGCACCCTCTTAATTGTCAACTCGTGCGTCTTAATCTTAAATGTTCACTTCATGCTCCCTGAGATGCTACCTTTCACTTCATGCTCCCTGAGATGCTACCTTTCACTTCATGCTCCCTGAGATGCTACCTTTCACTTCATGCTCCCTGAGATGCTACCTTTCACTTCATGCTCCCTGAGATGCTACCTTTCACTTCATGCTCCCTGAGATGCTACCTTTCACTTCATGCTCCCTGAGATGCTACCTTTCACTTCATGCTCCCTGAGATGCTACCTTTCACTTCATGCTCCCTGAGATGCTACCTTTCACTTCATGCTCCCTGAGATGCTACCTTTCACTTCATGCTCCCTGAGATGCTACCTTTCACTTCATGCTCCCTGAGATGCTACCTTTCACTTCATGCTCCCTGAGATGCTACCTTTCACTTCATGCTCCCTGAGATGCTACCTTTCACTTCATGCTCCCTGAGATGCTACCTTTCACCTCATGCTCCCTGAGATGCTACCTTTCACTTCATGCTCCCTGAGATGCTACCTTTCACTTCATGCTCCCTGAGATGCTACCTTTCACTTCATGCTCCCTGAGATGCTACCTTTCACCTCATGCTCCCTGAGATGCTACCTTTCACTTCATGCTCCCTGAGATGCTACCTTTCACTTCATGCTCCCTGAGATGCTACCTTTCACCTCATGCTCCCTGAGATGCTACCTTTCACTTCATGCTCCCTGAGATGCTACCTTTCACTTCATGCTCCCTGAGATGCTACCTTTCACTTCATGCTCCCTGAGATGCTACCTTTCACCTCATGCTCCCTGAGATGCTACCTTTCACTTCATGCTCCCTGAGATGCTACCTTTCACTTCATGCTCCCTGAGATGCTACCTTTCACTTCATGCTCCCTGAGATGCTACCTTTCACTTCATGCTCCCTGAGATGCTACCTTTCACTTCATGCTCCCTGAGATGCTACCTTTCACTTCATGCTCCCTGAGATGCTACCTTTCACCTCATGCTCCCTGAGATGCTACCTTTCACTTCATGCTCCCTGAGATGCTACCTTTCACTTCATGCTCCCTGAGATGCTACCTTTCACTTCATGCTCCCTGAGATGCTACCTTTCACCTCATGCTCCCTGAGATGCTACCTTTCACTTCATGCTCCCTGAGATGCTACCTTTCACCTCATGCTCCCTGAGATGCTACCTTTCACTTCATGCTCCCTGAGATGCTACCTTTCACTTCATGCTCCCTGAGATGCTACCTTTCACTTCATGCTCCCTGAGATGCTACCTTTCACTTCATGCTCCCTGAGATGCTACCTTTCACTTCATGCTCCCTGAGATGCTACCTTTCACCTTAGGTTTTTGAAAACACTAAACCCAATATTAATAGTGTTGTTTAAGACGCGCCATTGGCAGCGACACTTTTTTTAACTTATCAACGTAGGAATTTTTATTTTAAAAAGACCCACCCCCTCCACGCAAAGCCAAAATATAAATGATACGCTATGAAAGTCCTCCGCTGACGCCTGGAAGGGTATTGGGGCACCCACCAGGAATAAATAAGCCCCGAGTAAGCTCTAATGGAAACATTAGGGATCCCCTACGACCTTCGGGTTATGGGACTTACTTTACTTACCCCCCCCTCTAACCCACCCCCTCCAACCCACCCCACCAGCCCACTCTCTCCAAACCAACCCCACCAGCCCACTCCCTCCAACCCACCCCACCAGCCCACTCCCTCCAACCCACTCCCTCCAACCCACCCCACCAACCCACTCCCTCCAACCCACCCCACCAACCCACTCCCTCCAACCCACCCCACCAGGCCACCCCTCCAACCCACCCCACCAGCCCACTCCCTCCAACCCACCCCACCAGCCCACTCCCTCCAACCCACCCCACCAGCCCACTCCCTCCAACCCACCCCACCAGCCCACTCCCTCCAACCCTACCCACCAGCCCACTCCCTCCAACCCACCCCACCAGCCCACCCCCTCCAACCCACCCTACCAGCCCACTCCCTCAAACCCACCCCACCAACCCACTCCCTCCAACCCACCCCACCAACCTACTCCCTCCAACCCACCCCACCAGCCCACTCCCTCCAACCCACCCAACCAGCCCACTCCCTCCAACCCACCCCACCAGGCCACCCCCTCCAACCCACCTCACCAGGCCACCCCCTCCAACCCACCCCACCAGCCCACTCCCTATAACCCACCCCACCAGCCCACTCCCTCCAACCCACCCCACCAGCCCACTCCCTCCAACCCACCCCACCAGCCCACTCCCTCCAACCCACCCCACCAGCCCACTCCCTCCAACCCTACCCACCAGCCCACTATCTCCAACCCACCCCACCAACCCACTGCCTCCAACCCACCCCTCCAGCCCACTCCCTCCAACCCACCACTCCAGCCCACTCCCTCCAACCCACCCCTCCAGCCCACTCCCTCCAACCCACCCAACCAGCCCACTCCCTCCAACTCAGTGAAAGAAAAGGAAAAACATAATTTATTCAACTGCACTTTAATATATAATATTATACAGAGGCGTCACTTAGGGGTGCGGGGATGCAGACAGCACCGTATGACACCATCAGAAGGGGGTGACACCATCAGAAGGGGGTGACACCATCAGAAGGGGATGACACCATCACAAGGGGTGACACCATCACAAGGGGTGACACCATCACAAGGGGGTGACACCATCACAGGGGGTGACACCATCATAAGGGGGTGACACCATCACAGGGGGTGATACCATCACAAGGGGTCGACACCATCACATGGGATGACACCATCACAAGGGGTGACACCATCACAAGGGGGTGACACCATCACAAGGGGTGACACCATCACAAGGGGTGACACCATCACAAGGGGGTGACACCATCAGAAGGGGTGACACCATCACAAGGGGGTGACACCATCACAAGAGGTCGACACCATCACAAGGGGGTGACACCATCACAAGGGGTGACACCATCACAAGGGGTGACACCATCACAAGGGGTGACACCATCATAAGGCGTGACACCATCATAAGGGGTGACACCATCACAAGGGGGTGACACCATCAGAAGGGGTGACACCATCACAAGGGAGTGACACCATCACAAGGGAGTGACACCATCAGAAGGGGTGACACCATCACAAGGGGGTGACACCATCACAAGGGGTCGACACCATCACAAGGGGGTGACACCATCACAAGGGGTGACACCATCACAAGGGGTGACACCATCACAAGGGGTGACACCATCATAAGGTGTGACACCATCATAAGGGGTGACACCATCACAAGGGGGTGACACCATCACAAGGGGGTGACACCAATATGAAAAATCCTTTATGTTCCCGTTATTTGCAATGGCAGAGTCGAAGGAGTTCCATGGGGTACGTCGTGATGGGGGTGACACCATGTGCTACTGCACCGGGTGACACCAACCCTAGTGACTCCTCTGATGTTATATATGGAAATTGACTCCTTCTGATAGGCCATTCGTTACACTTTAAAATGTGCACTTGTGTAAAACGAGAACATGAAAATAGTTTCATCAGCAGACTCAAGTTTCCGTTATTGACATTATTAGACTGATCTCATTTTTCATCTCGCTCTTTTGGGCGGGGGGCGGGGGTGATTAACACCTGGTTCTCAAACCTTGTGTCACGGCCCTCGGGTGAAGCAGGGATACAAATGTAACCAGAGGTGTCACTAGGGGAGGGGTTTGCGTGGGTGACACCATCACAAGGGGTGACACCAAAATGTAAAATTATGTGTTGCCATTGTTCGGCACTGTCAGACTCGGAGGAGGTCTATCGGTAAATTCGTGAGCTACCATGAGTACTGGGTGACACCATGAGCTACCATGAGTACTGGGTGACACCAACCCAAGTGACGCCTCGGAATGTAACCACTTGGAACGAACATTTTCTTCTTGAATCGTTGTCATTAAAAAGCTTAAATAGTTTGAATCTATCATGGATTATATTTCACTTTGAATCTTGTTTTAATATCTTGAAGTCTATGGTCACTTAAGACTGGCTGGGAACCTCTGTGACAAGTATGTGTGCGTGTATGTATGCGTGCGTGTGTGTATGCGTGTGTGTGTTTGTGTGTGTGAGAGAGAGCGTGAGCGTGTGTGTGTGTGTGTGCGCGCGTGCGTGTGAGTATGTAATTGCATTTTTTTCAAACATTAAAATGTAATTATAGCTGAGGTGTCTAACTATTTATTAATTTATTAGATTAGAAAGTCAAATATCTTAGCTCCACATTTCTCTGTATCTTAACACTGGCACATATTAGATTAATTTTTTTGTTAACTTGTATTTCATTGGACACGGTGGGGGGGGGGCGCGTTTGGTCATGCTCCAACTTTTCACGTCATTAGGAGTTCTCCTCAACATCTTAACAGTGTCGGACCCGCATGGACATTAACCAAACAATTACAGAACGACAGATGTCCGCTGTTTTTATTATTGCCGATTCTTTCCTCGGAGGGGATGTAAGCCAGTAGTGGAGATGTTAAATTAGGCAATAGGAGTCTAGCACTTGCTGTGATCCCTGGGATTATAGCCAGGTCTTCAAGCTACATATCTGAGCGTCAAACTCAGGTGTGTGTTCTACTCAATTCGTTAAAAAATGCGCAAGCGTCCGTGTAATGTCCGTATCCCACTGGTCAGTCTTGTACCGTAATTGGGTTAATGCATCTTTTAGTTTATCTTTATATAAGCATCTGTACCCGTCTGCTTTTGTGGACATCAATGAATTCACCCCGTGACCACATCACCGTGGTATTAAAACTTTGGGCGGGCGCGCATGAGGTGTTTGGTATAAAATTAAACTACCCCGTAAAAACAAAGTTTTTGACAATAAATCTCTTATATATGAGACATAACTAAAACTAAAACCAAACGCGACAAACATTTACAGACTGAAACCGAGTGATCTCCCCTGACTTTTAACCGGGAGAAGGGAGGAGGGGGTGTGGACATCGATGGGTGGCGTCAACGCGTGAACTCAACTGGCACGTGGAAGGAAAGCAATAACAAACTGTGAAATTTAATTACATATGTTATATAGAGATAAACTAAAATGCATTAATTTAATTACGGTACATTCGATCGCTCTGAAATTTTGATACGATGCATTGTTAGGTGACACGAGTCTATGTGCCAAATGTCAGCTTGATGGCATACGGGAAGTGTGTCATTTTTTACTCTTTTTTTTTCGCCCGCCCGCGAACGACAGAGAGAGATCACGACAGATAGACATAACGACAGACAAGATTTTGAAGTTAATATAAGGGATTTAAAAAGAAGAAAATAATTTAAAACTTATAAGTTCAAGTACTTTGATTTAATATCACTAAAAATTTGTGGCGGGCGCTTATGAGGTTTTACATATGCAGTTCACTCATTCACTCACTTATAGATCTTTCTTTAACTTTTAAACCTAACACGCGCCCCACGTTTTTAGTCATATTAAATAAGTTTTAAATTATTTTCTTCTTTTTAGAGCACTGATAAAAACGTGGTTTTTAAAAATCTTTTTTACCTCTATTTATTACTAGTTTCTTCTTCAGATGTCAATTTTTGAAAGATGCTTGAAATTTTAAAGTTTGTCTTTTTAAAAAAAAATATATTTATGCCTAATGTGGTGTTTGGTGTTTATTAACAGAGAAATTTGAATATTTTCATATTCTTGTCATAAATAGACGAATTCAAATTATTTACACATTACTTTAATTCAGTGTTTCTTAGGGTTGCGGAAATTAACGATTAATTTCTCGATTAACCGTTAATTTTTTTTAACGATTAAAATTTTTTAATGATTAATCGACCCACCACTTATAAATGTACTCGAAGTCAAAAAGTAAAATATTTCGACCGATATATCAAACAAATTTCCGGACGATTACACGAACATTTTGGTTTTAAACTATTGACTGAAGTGAATTTCAAAATGTTGATAAAGGCTATTGTGCCCATTGAGAGAAATCGTTTGCCTAACATGCAATGTTCCCTCTAAGTCTAAGCTTCGTTGGTCCGTGTGCAAATTTTTAAAAAACAACTCGTGTGCAAAGTTGCACAACGTCCATTTTGTGTGCAATATTTTACAAAATTTGCTTTGCGGTGATTTTAAACTCCTGCGTGGCGTCGGTCAAATATCTGCGCAGCCGCGCTGCTTAAAGGGAACATTGCTACCATGGTTCTAACATTTCGCTTACATATCACTTGCAAACCAAACATCCACTACAGTATCGCAAACTTCAGCTGAGACAATCTAAAGCTAAGTGAACGATTGTTCAGCTTGGCTGGTTATATTGTCAATTAGACCCGTTCATCACTTATGTCATCACAAATAGTGTTAACACACTTGTGTTTTTGCGTAGTTGGTTAAAAAATGACATATAAAGGAGACATTCCAGTGTTATTTAGATTTTCAACAAGAGCGTTTAATAAGTGTTACTTATGACGTCATAATTTTAATTTTGTTTCTTTAATCAAAATTAACGATTAATTAATCATTAATTTGTCAAAAGTTAAAGATTAAATTTAAATTAATCGTTAACAGCCCTAGCGTTTCTCAATCTGTGTGTCGCGACACGTTAGTGTTTCGTTAGAGATTTCCAGGTGTGTCTTGAGATTTAGTAAAAATATTTAAAATTGCTAGCGTTCTGAGCTCTGAAGTTATTATGAAATTTTTTAATAAAGCAACAAAAAAAATGTTTGTTAAATAAATCAACAACGAAATCAGTAATCACGTGTGTCTCGTGTGGGGCCCTCTCAATCAACTTCAATCGTCTCTTCAACATTAGTTTACATCACTGGACATCGACGAATTTGCTTGGGTGATCAGTGAAGAAGTCAATTTGACTACCGAAGAGGACGAGCAGCTGATCGAATTACAGCATAAATTTTATAAAAGAAAGTTCACCAACACGACTTTAGAAGAATTCAGGCTTGCAAACATGAACGTCTATCCTTTAGTCAGTTTGAAAGCAGTTAAAACTCTGTTGCCATTTTCATCTTCTTGGTTCTGTGAATTTGGCTTTTCGGCATTTACTGAAATCGAGTCCAAGAAACGAGAGACTCTTACAGTTGATGATGAGTTACTCGTTTGCTTGTCAACTTTGGAGCCTCGATAGAATATGATGTGTTCCTGTAAGCAGGCACATCAATCACACTGATATATCACAGTAATAAACATCACAGTAATATGTTTTTTTTAAAGTTATCTTTTAAATAAAATAAGTTTTTAAAATTTTTGTGTGTGGCGAAAATTCTCGAATATTCGTAATGTGTCGTCGTTACCCAAAAAGTTTCAGAAACACTGCTTTAATTGGATAGGCTTAACATTTTTAATGAATAAACGCATTTTAATGGAACAACAAATTATTTGTGCTACTTAAATACAATAACAAAATTAATTTGTAATACCTAACATTACAATAATTTTCTGAAAACTGAAACAGTAATATAAATTTCTACTTGCAAGTTAAACACAATATTTGAACCACCATGCCTTGTAAGTACTTGTTCTCGCATCATTCTGCAAATGTCGAAATTCCACGTAAGAACTGTCGTGGTGATATTAATAGCACATATTATTCGGCCCAGCGGTGATGTGTTTTTTGGTGATATTTTTCTTATAAAAGCGTCATCTGTGACGTAAACCGATTAATTTTCCAAACAAATTGATACCTTTTTGAGCGATTCAAAATTTTGGAACGGTTTTAAATTAGTTGTAACATCCACTCTGTATTCAAACAAATGTGCGAATCAGTTATTTAAGACTCGAAAGTACGAGTATTTTTGTTTCACTTGGGTTTTCCCCCTTCAAAAGAAAAAGGGCGGATGTCGGAAATGGTTGTACGTTTCAAATGCCCACAAATGCTGCCCTTAAATGTGTGCCGCCTTCGACGGACCGCCCCCTCTGCTCCCCCCTAGCTACGCCACTGATCGAGACTAAATAGTATTGGTTTGATTTACTGCTGAATATTCAGTTCTCAATTTGCATTGCTACTTATGGACAGGATCTACAGCTTGGATCAACTGAGTGAACCCCTCTCGACCTTCTTCAACATTCCCCCTCGGGACTCCCTCCCCCTTTTGCTACGCCACCGTCTCTGTTGTTTTTGTTTATTGGAATTGCTTTGGTGGGGGAGGTTGGGCGTCAAGAATGACCAATCAATCGGATGGCTATTTCTGACGTTAGAGGAAGGGGGCCCCAGTGTATTCTCGGGGGGGGGTGTTAAACAGTCCCTGCATGTTAGCTCCGTACCCATCTCCTATAAACAAATCGCCCATACGAAATGTAACCTTCTTTTCCTCCCTACACGCCATCAATGTAATCTCTGACACAGACGTTTACAACACGAAAATACGGGGGAGGGTGGGGGAAGGCATTAGCCAAGCTCTGGACCAGACCCTCTCTATACGCACACAAACAAACATGCAAACACACGCACACAAACGAACAAGGGAACAAACCCCTTAGCTGAAACACACAAACACATAGCACACGCATAGCACATTGACAAATTACAAATTGCTGCTGGATACTTCTTTTCTTCTTCTTCTTCTTCTTCTTTCTTTTACAAGCCCTAATAAAAATGCACATATTGCGCACCACTCACTAAGATGTCAAAAGAACATTCGAGATTGCGCAGAATAAAAACACCGACATGGTGCACGCTTCAACAATGTCCTGTTTGACAAACAGTCGTGTCCTGTACATTACTGTATAACACTGGCTGTTATGTAACGCCAGCCAGACAGAGCAGGTGACGTGTTGTGACGTATTGTTTTGTTGACGTAGGCTTTCAAGTGGAGATCACTGGAGTTCTTGTGAATGAATTGGCCGACAGTCTTCACCTGAATCAAACATTTCATTCTTTTCAATCAGCCTTTGCCACGGACACCATCAGTGTTGACTCAGTCGTGTGTTGCGCATGCGTAGAGTAGCTGGGATTGTACGTTGGGTTAACATGACCCGGACCTGTAAACTCTGGTGTCACCATCACCCAAGGTCCCTAGCCTGGACATCCACCATGCAATAGGAAGACTTGTGGCGCAGAGAGCGGTCTTAAGTCCCAAGAGACCTGTGACTATGAGAACCCGATAATTTGAGTGTGTTAGTGTTAGAAAATACATCGCAGTTACTTGTGAGTGAAACGTTATAGAAAAGTGTTCCCGGGTTTCTAAGCTAAAAACATCATCAAGGTCGTCTAACGTCATTACCAAGTTAACACGTTCAAATGACTTCAAATAATCAAACAAGACTGGGAAACGGATATTAGATCACGAAGAATAAAACAAAGTTTTTGACTATAAATCCCTTATATATGAGACATAACTAACAGTATTGATTATTTTTAAACGCGACAAAAATTTACAGACTGAATCTGTCTTAACTCAACTTTGCTTCATAACCCTGAGAGGGGAAAAGTCTGGTCACCGATCGCTGGTCCGAGCTCAGCGTGACACGTAAAATGTAAACAAAAGCACGCCGGTACTTCGATGGGTCGCGTCAAAGCGTCAACTCAAACTCACACGTGGAAAAAAAACAATAACAAACCGTGAATTTGAATTACATACGTTATATAAGGATAAACTAAAGATGCATTAATTTAATTACGGTACGTTCGATCGATCTGAAATTTTAATACGATGCATTGTTAGGTGAGACGGGTCCATGTGCCAAATTTTAGCTTGATCGCATCACGGCAAGTGGGTCATTTTTTTACTTTTCTTTTTCCGCCCGACCGACGTACGAAGACAAGATTTCGAAGTTAATATAAGGGATTTTTAAAAAAAATTAAAGATCGTGAGAAAATATGGTCGGCTTTTTGAGTGGATTCGGAAAAAATCTTGAAGTATTCCGTTCAAATTTTCCGTCTGTCAAACATCATTTCTGGATACGGCTCTGTCCAATACACAATTTTCCCCTTAGGTGTCACCAGATTAATTGCCAAACATCCGTGAAGTTCCAACCTGACCGTGAAATTAATTATTATCTACAATAATTCGATGAATAATGTCCTCACGAAATTTTAAGTCCTTAAAACATATGAGAAATGTCTTTTTTTTTAATCTAATCATAGTTATTATGTGAGCCTTGAGGTTGAAGAGGTCTCAAATATTTAAGGTTGGGGTGGGGTGCGACGTTTTAATGTGGGAATAAAGTATAATATTTTTTTAATGTATCTTAAATTGCATCCAAAATTGGCCAGGAGGAAATAGGAACTGGGGCTGTGGGGTGGGGCACTGATCCAGACTCTATCACCACCACTGTCCACCAAACTCGTCCACGGAATGACGCCCGATACTGGACACGGAGTCAAATATTCCAACCATCTCCTAATGACGTGACATTGATCATTGGGCGATAAATACTACATAGTTGACTAGTAATCGCACCAACTACAAAAATATTGTTGCTGAGTCATGAAATGTTTGAAATACTTTCAGTTGTCTTTACCTTGACCAGTGCTTCTCAAACTTTTTTAATGTGGTGGAACGGCAGAAATTGATCTATTGCTCCAGGGACCGGTGCGCTATTTCACCTGCACTGATGTGGTAGCGAAATGTAAAATTATTTTATTTTATTTGTTTCATTGTATGTGCTTACTGACTTACTGACTTATTGCCGAGAAAATGAAATATTCTACAGGGCATTAATGGTTGCAAATGGAGGATTATAATTATATTGTTCTTTAATTTGTTGGCAGCTTCTGCGGATATCCCACGGACCGGCACCGGTCCGCTGACCACCACTTTGAGATGCACTGACCTAGACCACCTCCCCCCCCCCAGACCCGGAACTTTTTTTTTAATAATACAAACTGCACAGGGCGAAGATGGTAGGGGACACGGTGGTGGGGGAGTGGGGGGTCCTCGTCATTTATCAGTCTGACATAAAAGTGTTGATGACAGTGATTTGTGTTAGGAAATGACTTGTGAACTGACCTGAATGTTGGACTGTCATCGACATCAGGGCCATGTGAAGTCAAGATTGTCAACAACAAAAAAATTAAATAGAATCAGATGTCCTTGATGCGTGCACGGTGCACCGAACCTTGATTAGTGCATGGTGCACCGGAACCTTGATTAGTGCACGCTCCATTCAGAGGCGTGGCTGGGATATGAACAAGCGAGGTAGAAGAAGGGTTCAATTCAAAACAAATAATAAATGTAATAACATTTCTACGACTTACCTCCCCATCCACACACACAAACACCTAACCACCAAAACATTCGAACAAATTAGCCGATGAGGTCAGATAACCATCAATTTCAGACACAATAAAACCATCTTCTGAGGATGGTTGGTCCAAATGATGGGAAGATGGTGGATTGGCACACCACATACACCAACAGATGGGAAGATGGTGGATTGGCACATTGCCTACAAACTCACGTTTGCCATCCTTGAGTTTATCTTTGTGAGAAATTTCAAACTGGGAAAGAAAAGTTAAATAATGTTATTTTTGTATTGGTATTAGATGGGAATATATTTCTAATCGCAAGTTTGAAGTTTAGACATTCCGAGGTAACAGTTGGACATTTAGTTTGACCAAAGGCATATCTTGTTTATTTTTGCGCCCGGGCACAAACTAAAAAATTGGCGCCCCACACTTCGTTAAATTAATATTTTACCATTGTGCACTTATTATTTTGTAATTGTAATTGCATGATTTTGATGACCCTTGACCTTGTGGCCCGGCTACATGTTTACCTCCCCTAGCCCTACCTCGCTACTCCTCTGAGTTGAACAGCCTGGGATGACCATCATGGCTGTTGGACACCAAGTTGGACAGCCCGGTTGACATGGAAGAGCAGAAGAGTCATGACGCTGAGAAAGGTTTAAAAAAAACTGACCTCTTGCCTGTCGGACAGGAACATAACAAGGGGTACCTCCAACCACAGGGATGTGGGGTGGATGGGAGGAAGGACTATAAGGTCAAAGGTCAGGGACGATGAGGTTTTTCCCACTGATATGTATGCATTTTTAATAATGCGGTTGTCTCATATATATATATATTTAAAAATATGGGTGGTGTTCTGTAATGTGTCAAAACTCAAGATAGTTTTGATCGCCTCATAAATAAATTTAGAACTCCAAATGTATGAGTGTTTCTTAGCCCTTTACGAACTGAATTATAGAATTTTACTTTTTACCCTTTTGGAATATTTTTTTTTGGGGGGAGGGGGGCAGTAAATTACTATAATTCAATGTTCAACCACGCCCACCGCCAGGCGGGACAATTGTTTCTCTGCTCCGGGACCCTAAAGGAAACTTGATGTTTCAATCTTTTTTTTTAATGCTACAGTTTTTCTCGTCAAAGGCAGGGGATCCACATGTTTCAGCTTGCGGGTCTGATTCAACCTTCTTCATTATCCACATGAAAATGACGTCAGACTTTCGAGGTCGACAGTTTTGTTTACGTCCAGAAATGAACTCAAGGACACCAAAGACTGACGTCACTGAGGACTTTATCGGGAAGATCTTAGTGGCAACCAAGGACATTCAACGAGTGTCCAGATACGTTTTGGTCATGATGGGTAAAATAAAGTTGAAATGGCCGTGTGTTTGGTTTGAATTTTAAATTCAATTTTTAAAGGAAAGCTTACACTTTCAACCACTGGCTCACGTTTTTACGAGATCAACCAATCATAGTTTAAATCACGTGAGGACGAAAGTTATTACCTCAAAGTCCTCGCAAGGTGACCCTTTGTAATCGTCTGCTCCGTATGTAAGAATGTAAGACTTACAAAATAAATTACATCTTTTATTGCATGTCATGAATATATTAATTAAAAAATAGAGGCTAAAAGAGAGAGGAAGGGGGGGGGTGTAATAAAACAATAGCATTATGTTAAAGTAAAATGAAGGAGAGTGTGAATGACAAAAGCTTAGAGATGGGGACATGGGGGGAAGAAAGTTTGGTGAGGGATGAAGAAAGAAAAGTGTGTGGGGTGGTTATAAATCCATCCCTCACTATAAAATGTGTTGTCCATGCTTAATCAATGATATTAATATTGTAATGAAGCATATCCACATGCAGTCAGCTATTAGCCAGACAGTATAATACAGTATCCGGGATGGGAGTAGTGGCAGGTCTCAGCTAGTCCGTACTGGAACGACTCAGAATTGGGTCAACTCATTGGTTGCTTCCAAACGTCGGAAGAAATTTTTTGTGAAATTATTTTCAGTCCTTTAGACTTTAAAGTGTCGAGTTTAGAGCGAAACTTTGAATGTTCCATTTCGTTTCAAAGGCGGATATATTTTTTTAGCCATAGCTTTTTGACGTTGTTCGTCTCAAAACAACAGTAAGACATTGTCATGTTGGCATGCGACAAGAAACTGTTATTTAGACATAGACTGACATATGAAATAGAACATTGAGTCTGAAACCGACAAATAAAATATATGACAGTGAGACTGGTACTGAAAAATGAGATACGAAATTTAGACTGAAACAAAAAATAATTAAATATGACATTGAGGCTAAAACTGACAAGTGAAAAATGAAAGTAAGACCGAGACTATGACATACGACCGAAAGACAGATCCGGCTTAATACAATGGTCAGTAGGCTAAGACAGATCCGGCTTAATACAATGGTCAGTAGGCTAAGACAGATCCGGCTTAAGACACTGGTCAGTAAGACAGATCCGGCTTAATACAATGGTCAGTAGGCTAAGACAGATCCGGCTTAAGAAACTGGTCAGTAAGACAGATCCGGCTTAAGACACTGGTCAGTAAGTTAGATCCTGAGGACACAAAGTTTGCTTCATACGTCATGTCAAGGTTTTGCTGAACTAAAAAAAACGTTATACATTATGGTGTCCTGTAACAAGTCCATTTTATCAGACACGTTAAGTCCTTGCACTGTTAGATTCTACTATACGGCCTTGTCTCGTCCATCATGAACGCAGTAACGGCCTTGAATAAAAATCATGATACGACAAAATGCAGGCTTGCAATTCAAATAAGGACATGAAACTATCAGCAAAGATATGTGCAAACATTGCTGAGGATTTTCTTTGGTTCTGGGAAGTTGTTGTTTTTGGTTTTTTTTTAACTTTTACTTGTAAAGTTGGAAGCTGAAGTAGAAAGTACAAGCCAAAAATGGCCTTGATGACCTTCATGATCTTGATGGCCTTCATCTGATGACACGCGAATTTTCCATCTACAAAATTTACAAGATGCGTCAACATTTCAAGTGCCGATAACGAACTTTACAAGAACTCGGTGAATGTTTATAGTTGATTATGTTGAGGATGTTAAAATAATTAACTTCTTGCATTATTCATCAAAATTTACGTGGTTTTTTTTTAAATCGCATCCATCTAACTTCACAGCTTTGCCCATTAGTCGGGAAAAATTTATAGTATAGTATTTGAATTTTCTGCAATACCTCGTTGAAAAGTGGCTTGAAATTTTACGCATGTTTAAATTTATAAACAGATTTTAAAAATACATCGATAAATAAGAAATCGTTATAATAAACTTTAAGGAATTCGGACTAATTATCGCTCAAATAAAATTAAAGTTACAATAACGTTGATATTTATTGAATAAAATTAAAGTTACAATAACGTTGATATTTATTAAATAAAATTAAAGTTACAATAACGTTGATATTTATTGAATAAAATTAAAGTTACAATAACGTTGATATTTATTGAATAAAATTAAAGTTACAATAACGTTGATATTTATTGAATAAAATTAAAGTTACAATAACGTTGATATTTATTGAATAAAATTAAAGTTACAATAACGTTGATATTTATTGAATAAAAATAAAGTCACAACTGAGCACAATTTTCACCAGTTCTTTTTTAAATCTTAATATTAAGAAATAAAATATGTGGGGGAAAAAACTAACTTTACAATCATCAATTTTAATCGAAAAGTGCATTTAAAATGTAAAAATAATTTGAGCATTTTTAAATTTCTTTTTTATTTCATTTTATCAATACTAAAATGGTGATAGCTAATTTACCTATTTTTTAAACCCTTTAAAATGTCTTACTTTGTGGAAGTGTTTATTGCTAACACAATCATTTAAAATATCTCAATCTGCGCAGATTTGCAGAACCTATTTAAATATCGGCCAAAAAAATATATTTTTAATGAATTTCGCAAATAAAATCCGAAATTTTAAAAATTAGGTTCGTTCTTTTTATTATTATTATTTTAATATTTAATATACAAGTAGGCGCTTAATTTAATTTTCCAATAATTTGCCTAAAGATGATTGTTCTTCTTTTTCATTTAAATATCTTGAAATGAAGTATCTCTGGTAACCGCTGGATGGAGTGACATCAATTAGCGAATTGACGAAAATTTCCCACACAAACAAGATAAACTGTCACAACTCACCCACCACATAAAATTAGTTGCCACATCCTCTTAACCGCACAAGTCATTGTGACAATTTATCGCTTCGCAGAATTTATTTTCACGACACCTCACCACAAGAAATTATTGTTAAAACATTATTATTTGAAAGAGTTTCTACCAATTTTCAACACCTAAATCTTACTGACAAAATTAAACACGGCAACACGGAGTTTGAACCACACAAACACAACCCAATTTTGAAGGGAAATGATTCAAAAGGCCTGAAATGTTTGAGAACCCTTGGCTTACGTCTTGACTACGTCATACTTGACACTTAGCTGCACGGCAAACCCCTTGATAATTCCTTGGATCTTCCGTCAAGTTTTTATTTAAACAAGGAAGTGAATAGCCGGACTTTAGGTGTCTAAGATAAGACTATACGAATGAAATATTTGAGAGCAGGTGAAAATACCTTGTTACATCATTGAACTGTCGTTAAAAGTTGATGTACGAAACAGTTATGTTTGCCAACATACGGAGTCCATAAAATATATTCTTTTTGTGGTGTGTTCTGTACTGTGTTCTTTGTGTGGTGTGTTCTGTACTGTGTTCTTTGTGTGGTGTGTTCTGTACTGTGTTCTTTGTGTGGTGTGTTCTGTACTGTGTTCTTTGTGTGGTGTGTTCTGTACTGTGTTCTTTGTGTGGTGTGTTCTGTACTGCGTTCTTTGTGTGGTGTGTTCTGTACTGTGTTCTTTGTGTGGTGTGTTCTGTACTGTGTTCTTTGTGTGGTGTGCATCGTTTAATGTGAACTGTGTGTTATGCATTGTGTGGTTAGCATTGTGTAATGTTCATTATGTGATGTACCTTGTGTAATGTGCATTGTGTGGTGTGCATTATGTAATAATGTATGCATTGTGTGGTGTGTAATGTTTAATATGCACTATGAGTTGTGCGTTGTATAATACCGCATAGATTGTGTGGTGTGCATTGCGTGGTGTGAATTGTGAAGTGAAGTACCAACAACATCTTGTGTAGCATAAAGCTAAAGTGGATTTCCTACAAGGACTCTCGTATAACTAAGTCAGCAGAAGTAAGAAATTCCTCACGAACATAACGGTGATGCCTCTGGTTATCACATTAACGTGTTATTCGGCCATCCACGCCCCCCCCCCACCACCCCACCGGGAGGCTGGGAGACGAGGCTAGTCAACCACTTGCCCTGGCGTCAACAGGGCTTCATTAAGGTGGTTCTTTGTTGTTGTTGTTTTTTTTTAAAACTTTTCGCATTTTATATTAACGTTAAGTAGATACTGACCATTTTCTTTAACAGAGAGAAAAAGTCAAAATAAAATATAATTTTAGAATTAAGGACATATGTTTTAATGTGTTACCAGTTACTAGTTGGGGAAAAAACCCATCATGCAATTTATTTAAAATAGCAATTATTTTTGCAGGGATAATATGTTTCCTCATGAATACGATAGTAACTGAAAATGCTAGGTGAAAAAAGATAAAACATATCAAATTGTACATTATAAACAGATAATTCTTGTTTTCGTGAACGATGTAATAGAAGCTTTAATAGAAGCTTTAACTGAAACCCTTCTGTCAAGCCTTTAAAATACAATTTATTTTAAACTATCAAATGTTATAAGTTTAGTTAGTAGACACAGAGGTGAGCAGTGAAAATAACCAAATAGTGGGTCTGACCTGGGGACCAAACTTTCAACTAACATAAGCAAATGGACAACAACAATTTAAACACCAGAAAATAAACTTTTAAAAAATAATTTATAGTTCAATCCAGTTTATTTTAGAAAGGGAAAAATTACATAAATTAAATCAGTCTTCTCGTACCTTGTTAAAGTTTTCCCCGGGGTATAAGTATATACAGGTATAAGTTATAAGTATATACATTTATTTCATGTATAAGTTATAAGGCAAAAAAATACGAGAAATGAGAAACTGGCATTACGTGCGAGCTCGTGAGTTTTATGGAGTTGTGGGGGAGGAAAGGTAGATCATCTTTCAAGAAGAAACCAGCCAATCATCAAGTATTATTACTCCGTTATGTTTATTAATGTACATTATCATGTTAGTATTAATGCATTTTATTTAAATGAGCTGTCTATCAGCCGTGCCCCTAGGACATCATTGATCTTATTTGGAAGACTGCCTATACAAAAAAAGTATGCTGGATGCTTGCCACAATAGTTTTATTCTCTTTTATTTTAATCTACTTAAAGAGGGTGTCAAGTGGGGCGGTCAGCTTGGGTTAGCTATAATTTAACATTAATCTAACACACTTGGGTCAGCTATAATTTAACATTAATCTAACACACTTGGGTCAGCTATAATTTAACATTAATCTAACACACTTGGGTCAGCTATAATTTAACATTAATCTAACACACTTGGGTCAGCTATAATTTAACATTAATCTAACACACTTGGGTCAGCTATAATTTAACATTAATCTAACACACTTGGGTCAGCTATAATTTAACATTAATCTAACACACTTGGGTCAGCTATAATTTAACATTAATCTAACACACTTGGGTCAGCTATAATTTAACATTAATCTAACACACTTGGGTCAGCTATAATTTAACATTAATCTAACACACTTGGGTCAGCTATAATTTAACATTAATCTAACACACTTGGGTCAGCTTGGGTCAGCTATAATTTAACATTTATCTTGGGTCAGCTATAATTTAACATTTATCTAACACATTTAAATTTCGGTGTCAATTTTGCTAAATTGTATTCCATTAACAACACGACATAGAATCCGAAAGCTTGCTGATCGCTTTTCATGAGGTTAACATAACCTTTATGGGCCGGGGCGGATTAAGACTGCATGGGGCCCCTGGCTGCATTCAAACTGGGGCCCGTCCATTTAAATAAAGTGATTGCCCGAAGCTAATATAAGACTGTAACTTGTAAAGCCGAGTGTAACAAGACAAAAAAAATTTAATAGAAGTAAATTTAACTAATACAAAGTTACATGTATCGAAAATTTATTAAAATATTTGTTTTTATTTCAACCTAGAATTTTCTTTTACGAACTTTTCTCATGGCGAAGTTATCAATCAAGACAGTAATGCTAAGTGAGCTTACAAGTTCCTCTTCAATACTCATTAGAGAAAGCAGATTCGGTCTTTGCTGTCCCATGCTTTTCAACTTTGAAAATGATCGCTCTCCGCTGCAGTTTCATGTCATCATTTAGAGATAGATGCGATGTGCGATGTGTACATTTGGAAAGGACTGTGTACAATTTTACTCATTAAAAAACAGCAACATTTTTAGCTCTGTGCATGTGTTTTGAGTTTCCCATTGTGCTACTTCCTGATCCTGACCCTGGGGCTGGACAATAACCTTTTTCAAGAACTCTGAAAACTGGACTAATTCTGAACGAAAGCGTCTTCGAAATCACTTGAATATTCTGCAATGAAGTTAACGTGGCTGCTGCCCATTGGATGGCGTCATTGCTGAGCTCACCTTGGGAGTTGGGTGTGTGGTCAAAGTATCAGGGGGAACAGATGAAGACATCGAACAAAGAATAAATTTGGCGCGACAGGCTTTTGTCAATCTGAAACAGGTCTGGAGATCTACATAAATTACATCTCTGTCAAAACAAAAGTAAGGATCTTTAACACCAACGTTAAAACGGTCCTACTTTATGGATCCGAAACATGGCGAACGACAGAGACAAAAAAAAATAGAATCCAGACCTTTGTTAACAGATGCCTCAGAAATATTCTGAAAATAAAATGGTTCGACAAGGCAGAAAACTCCAAGCTGTGTGAGAGGTGTGGACAAAGAGCAGTAGAACAACAAATCACGGAAAGAAAGTGGAGATGGATTTGACACACCTTTAGGAAAGATAACAGCAGGGCTAGGCAGGCCTTAGATTGGATCCCCCAGGGCAAACGACAACGAGGAAGACCCGCGGAAGACCCAAGCGTACATGGAGACGGATCATGTTAGACGAGGCTGGAAGAGCTGGAAAGAATTGAAGCGACTGACAAGGGACCGTGTAGAGTGGCGAGCTTTGACAGAGGCCCTATGTACCACAAGGAACTCAAAGGACAAATGATATATATATATATATATATATATATATATATATATATATATATATATATATATATAATATATATATATATATATATATATAAATATATATATACTAGCAAAATACCCCCGCTTTGCTGCGGAAATTAGTATCTCAGTTACGTTGAGAATCCGCGAAACACAAATTCAAAACACTAATTGATTTCAATCTGGATCATGGTGGATATAATACATATATTAACTTCACCGTCTTGTCTGTCTGTCTGTCCTAGTCCCGCAGAAAAACAAAAGCGAAAAGTAAAAAATGACACACTTCCTGCGATCCTATCGAGCTGATAATTTAATTTCTTTTTGTCTGCTACCATTGCGGGAGGGTACTCAACAACTTCCCAAAGTTTCATGCTCCTACCTACACGGGAAGTTATATATTTAATGATGAGTCTGTTTTATATAGCTCATATCAGAAAAAAACTATATTTTGGCCCCCGGCCCCCTAGTGAATGATAATTTTACATTTGTTTTGATTGTTACCATTGCGGAAGTGTACTTAACAACTCTCCAAAGTTTCATGCTGCTACCAACACGAGACATTGGAGAATTAGTGATGAGTCAGTTTTTTATATAAGAAAAAAGCTACAGTTGGGCCCCCGGCCCCCATTAAGTGATAATTTATATAATTTTTTAACCTGTTACCATCGCAGAATGTTACTTAACAACTACTCAAACTTTCATGCTTCTTCATACACAGGAAATAGGAGAATTAGTGATTTTCAGTTTTTATATAGCTCATATAAGGAAAAAACTACATTTGGGCCCCTGGGCCCCAGTAAGTGAAAATTTAAATATTTTTTCGCCTGTTACCATCGCGGAAGTGTACTCAACAACTTCCCAAAGTTTCATGCTTCTGCCTACTCGGGAAATAGGAGAAGTAGTGATTTTCAAATGTTTATATAGGCCATATAAGGGGAAAAAACGTTTTTGGGCCCCCGGCCCCCATGAAGGTGAATTTTAAAATTCTTTTTCGCCATTTGTCGTCCAAAGAGGCTACTTGACAATTTCCCAAGGTTTCATGCTTCTACCTACGCGGTAAATCCGAGAATTAGTGATGAGTCTGTTTTAATATAAGAAGAAACTACATTTGGGCCCCCGGCCCCCATTAAGTGATAATTTAAATATTGTTTTTACCTGTTACCATCGTGGAAGTGTACTTAACAACTACCCCAAGTTTCATGCTTCTACCTACACGGGAAATAGGAGAATTTGTGATTTTTAGTTTTTATATAGCTCATATAAGGAAAAAACTTCATTTGGGCCCCCGGCCCCCAGGAAGTGATAATTTAATTTTTTTCTCCCGTTGCTATCGCTGGTTTGTACTCAACAACTTCCCAAAGTTTCGATGCTTTTGCCTACTCGAGAAATGAGAAAATTAGTGATTTCATATTTTATAAAGTCCATATTAGGAAAAAAAGCGTTTTTGGGCCCCGGGCCCCCAACAGTGTGAATTTTAAAATCTTATTCGCCAATTATCGTTGAGAGAGTGTACTCAGCAAGTTCCCAAAGTTTCATGCTAATACCTACACGGGAAGTTGGAGAATTAGTGATGAGTCAGTTTTTTATATAAGAAAAAAACTACATTTGGGCCCCCGGACCCCATTAAGTGTTATTTTAAATATTTTTTTCGCTTGTTACCATCGCGGAAGTGTGCTTATCAACTACCTAGTGTTTCATGCTTCTACCTACACGGGAAATAGGAGAATTAGTGATTTTTAGTTTTTATAAAGCTCATATAAGGAAAAAACTTCATTTGGGCCCCCGGGGCGCCAGGAAGTGATAATTTAATTATTTTTTTCCTCCCGTCGCTATCGCTGGTTTTTACTCAACAACTTCCCAAAGTTTCATGCTTTTGCCTACTCGAGAAATGAGAAAATTAGTGATTTCATATTCTATATAGTCCATATAAGGAAAAAAAGCGTTTTTGGGCCCCGGGCCCTCAACAGTGTGAATTTTAAAATTCTTATTCGCCAATTATCGTTGAGAGAGTGTACTCAGCAAGTTCACAAAGTTTCATGCTAATACCTACACGGGAAGTTGGAGAATTAGTGATGAGTCAGTTTTTTATATAAGAAAAAAACTACATTTGGGCCTCCGGACCCCAGTAAGTGTTAATTTAAATATTTTTTTCACCTGTTACCATCACGGAAGTGTACTTATCAACTACTCAGAGTTTCATGCCTCTACCTACACGGGAAATAGGAGAATTTGTGATTTTCAGTTTTTATATAGCTCATATAAGGAAAAAACTTCATTGGGGCCCCCGGCCCCCAGGAAGTGATAATTTAAATATTTTTTCTCCCGTTACCATCGCGGGTTTGTACACAACAAACTTTCCCAAAGTTTCATGCGTCTGCCTAATCGGGAAATGGGAGAATTAGTGATATTCAAATTTTATAAAGGCCATATAAGGAAAAAAACGTTTTTGGGCCCCCGGCCCCACATGAGCGGGAGTTTTAAAATTCTTTTTTGCCAATTTTCGTCGCGAGAGGGTACTTGACAACTTCCCAAAGTTTCATGCTTCTACCTACACGGGAAGTTGGAGAATTAGTGATGAATCAGTTTTTTATATAAGAAAAAAACTACATTTGGGCCCCCGGCCCCCATTAGGTGATATTTTAAATATTTTTTTCACTTGCTACCATCGTGGAAGTGTACTTATCAACTACCTAGTGTTTCATGCTTCTACCTACACGGGAAATAGGAGAATTGGTGATTTTTAGTTTTTATATAGCTCATATAAGGAAAAAACTTCATTTGAGCCCCCGGCCCCCAGGAAGTGATAATTTAAATGTTTTTTTATCCCGTTACCATCGCGGGGTTGTACTCAACAATTTCCCCAAGTTTCATGCTTCTGCCTACTCGGGAAATGGGAGAATTGGTGATTTTCAAATTTTATATAGGCCATATAAGGAAAAAAAACGTTTTTGGGCCCCCGGCCCCCATGAGTGTTATTTTTAAAATTCTTTTACTCCAATTTTCGTTGCGAGAGGCTACTCTACAACTTCCCAAAGTTTCATGCTTCTACCTACACGGGAAGTTAGTGATGAATCAGTGAGTGAGTCAGTGAGTGAGGGCTTTGCCTTTTATTGGTATAGACTAGCAAAATACCCGCGCTACGCTGCGGAAAATAGGATTTCAGTTACCGTTGAGAACCCGCATAACACAAATTCAAAACACCAATTGATTTCAATCTGGATCATGATGAATATAATACACCGTCTTGTCTGTCTGTCTGTCGTAGTCCCGCAGAAAAACAAAAACGAAAAGTAAAAAATGATACACTTCCCGTGATCCTATCGAGCTGATAATTTAATTTATTTTTCGTCTGCTACCATTGGGGGAGGGTACTCAACAACTTCCCAAAGTTTCGTGCTCCTAACTACACGGGAAGTTAGATATTTAATGATGAGTCTGTTATATATAGCTCATATAAGAAAAAAAACTACATTTGAGCCCCCGGCCCCCTAGTGAATAATAATTTTATATTTGGTTGTGATTGTTATCATCGCGGGAGGGTACTCAACAACTTTCCAAAGTTTCATGCTTCTACCTACACGGGAAGATGAGGAATTAGTGTTCATTCAGTTTTATATAGCCCATATATGAAAAAAAAACGGTTTTAGGGCCCCGGCCACCCATTAGTGAAATTATTAAATTTTCTTTTCGCCAATTATCGTCATAAGAGTGTACTAATCAAGTTCCCAAAGTTTTAGCTTGTACATTCACGGGAAGTTGGATAATTAGTGTTGAGTCAGTTTTTAATATTAGAAAAAACTATATTTGGGCCACCGGTCCCCAGTAAGTGATAATTTATATAATTTTTTTACCTGTTACCATCGCGGAATGTTACTTAACAACTGCCCAAAGTTTCATGCTTCCACCTTTACGGGAAATAGGAGAATTAGTGATTTTTAGTTTTTATATAGCTCATATCAGGAAAAAACTACATTTGGGCCCCCGGCCCCCACTATGTGATAATTTAAAAATTGTTTTAGTTTGTTACCACTACTCAGACTTTCTTGCTTCTACCTACACGGGAAACATAAGAATTTGTGATTTTCAGTTTTTATGTAGCTCACATAAAGAAAAAACTTTATTTGGGCCCCCGGACCCCAGTATTTGAAATTTTAAATATCTTTTTGCCTGTTGATATCGCCAAAGTGTACTCAACATCTTCACAAAGTTTCATTCTTCTATCTACTCGCGAAATAGGAGAATTAGTTATTTTAATTTTAATATTGCCCATATTAGGAAAACAATGGTTTTGGGCCCCCCGCCCCAATGAGTGTGAATTTAAAAATTATTTTATGCCAATTTTTGTCACGAGAGGCTACTTAACAACTCCCCAAGGTTTCATGCTTCTACATACACGGAAAGTTGGAGAATTAGTGATGAGTCAGTTTTTAATATAAAAAAACTACATTTGGGCCCCCGGCCCCATTAAGTGATAATTTAAATATGTTTTTTGCTTGTTAACATCGCCCAAAGATTTAGCTTCTACATTCACGGGAAGTTGGAGAATTAGTGTTGAGTTAGTTTTTAAAATAAAAAAAATACATTTGGGCCCCCGGCCCCCATTAAGTGATAATTTAAATATGTTTTTCGCTTGTTAACATCGGGGAAGTCAACTACTCAGTGTTTCACACTTCTACCTACACGGGCAATATGAGAATTTGTGATTTTCAGTTTTTATATAGCTCATATAAGGAAAGAACTTCATTTGGGCCCCCGGCCCCCAGGAAGTGATAATTTAATTTTTTTTCACCTGTTACCATTGCTGGTTTGTCCTCAACAACTTCTAAAAGTTTCATGCTTCTGCCTACTCGGGAAATAGGAGAATTTGTGATTTTCAAATTTTATATAGGCCATATAAGGAAGAAAACTTTTTTGGGCCCCCGGCCCCCATGAGTGTAAATTGTAAAATTCTTTTACACCAATTTTCGTCACGAGAGGCTACACAACAACTTCCCAAAGTTTCATGCTTCTACCTACAGGGGAAGTTGGAGAATTAGTGATGAGTCAGTTTTTTTATTTTTAGAAAAAAACTACATTTGGGCCCCCGTCCTCCATTAAGTGATAATTTAAATATATTTTTCGCTTGTTACCTTTGTGGAAGTGTATTTATCAACCACCCCAAGTTTCATGCTTCTATCTACACGGGAAATATGAGAATTAGTGATTTTTAGTTTTTATATAGCTCATATTAGGAAAAAACTTCATTTTGGGCCCCCGGCCCCCAGGAAGTGAAAATTTAAATGTTTTTTCGCCTGTTACCATTGCGGGGTTCTACTCAACAACTTCCCAAAGTTTCATGCTTCTGCCTACTCGGGAAATAGGAGAATTTGTGATTTTCAAATTTTATATAGGCCATATTAGGAAAAAAAACGTCTTTGGGGCCCCAGCCCCCATGAGTGTAAAATTGTAAAATTCTTTTACGCCAGTTTTCGTCTCGAGAGGCTACACAACAACTTCCCAAAGTTTCATGCTTCTTCCTACACGGGAAGTTGGAGAATTAGTGATGAGTCATTTTTTTATATAAGAAAAAAACTACATTTGGGCCCCCGGCCCCCATTCAGTGATAATTTAAATATATTTTTTGCTTGTTATTTTCGCGGAAGTGAACTTAACAACCACCCCAAGTTTCATGCTTCTATCTACACGGGAAATAGGAGAATTAGTGATTTTTAGTTTTTATAAAGCTCATATAAGGAAAAAACTTAATTTGGGCCCCCGGCCCCCAGGAAGTGATAATTTAAATATTTTTTCTCCCATTACCATCGCGGGATTGTACTCAACAACTTCCCAAAGCTTCTTGCTCCTGCCTACTCGGGAAATAGGAGAATTGGTGATTTTCAAATTTTATATAGGCCATATAAGGAAAAAAAAACTTTTTTGGGCCCCCGGCCCCCATGAGTGTCAATTTAAAAATTCTTTTACGCCAATTGTCGTCGCGAGGGGCTACTCAACAACTTCCCAAAGTTTCATGCTTCTACCTACGCGGTAAATCCGAGATTAGTGATGAGGCAGTTTTTTTAAATAAGAAAAAACTACATTTGGGCCCCCGGACCCCATTAAGTGTTATTTTAAATATTTTTTTCGCTTGTTACCATCGCGGAAGTGTGCTTATCAACTACCTAGTGTTTCATGCTTCTACCTACACGGGAAATAGGAGAATTAGTGATTTTTAGTTTTTATAAAGCTCATATTAGGAAAAAACTTCATTTGGGCCCCCGGCCCCCAGGAAGTGATAATTTAATTTTTTTTTCCTTCCGTCGCTATCGCTGGTTTTTACTCAACAACTTCCCAAAGTTTCATGCTTTTGCCTACTCGAGAAATGAGAAAATTAGTGATTTCATATTCTATATAGTCCATATAAGGAAAAAACTCGTTTTTGGGCCCCGGGCCCCCAACAGTGTGAATTTTAAAATTCTTATTCGCCAATTATCGTTGAGAGAGTGTACTCAGCAAGCTCCCAAAATTTCATGCTAATACCTACACGGGAAGTTGGAGAATTAGTGATGAGTCAGTTTTTTATATAAGAAAAAAAACTAAATTTGGGCCCCCGGACCCCATTAAGTGTTATTTTAAATATTATTTTCGCTTGTTACCATCGCGGAAGTGTGCTTATCAACTACCTAGTGTTTCATGCTTCTACCTACACGGGAAGTTGGAGAATTAGTGATGAATTTTAAAAAAACGTTTTTGGGCCCCCGACCCCCATGAGTGTTATTTTTAAAATTCTTTTACTCCAATTTTCGTCGCGAGAGGCTACTCGACAACTTCCCAAAGTTTCATGCTTCTACCTACACGAGAAGTTGGAGAATTAGTGATGAATCAGTCAGTCAGTGAGTGTGTCAGTGAGTGAGGGCTTTGCCTTTTATTAGTATAGATATCTTCATAGCGGTAATGTTATCAAACATACTACCACAGCTGCAATGTCGTATCAAAGAAATTGTGCGCCTCTTGCTGCTGTCCCATCAAATACAAACACTATAGATTGCAGCTATTAAAATGTACCGTTTAATTTTTAGCTTCGAGTGACTGTTGTTTATTTGCTAAAGAAAGCCTCTAACCAACATGTTAATTCCTTTTCAGGTTTTCCCAAAGATTGTCTTAATACTTTCCTGTCGTTAATTAAATATTATTTACAAAACACGAAAATTATATATACTGGTAAAACAGAGGCGTGGCTAGAATATTCTGCGCCCGGTCAGTAGCGTAACTGAGTTTTCCGTGCCCTTGGCTAATTTACTTTTGGCGCCCTTGACAAATGGATATTTTTTTAAAATCCAAAAGGTAGGAAAATACTAAATTTGAATAAATTGAAGGATCAGCCCTCGGCAACTACCCAGATGCCAATTCGTTGTTACGCCTCTGCGCCCGGGGACAAGCTATAAAATTGGCACCCCCACCCGTTTAATTTATAGCTTACTCTTTTACTTATACTGTGAACCTCATTTTGACGCCCGGAGACCTGTATCACCTCTGTGGTGAACCTTTTAATTTAAGAAATAAATGGAAAATTTTCCCAGACCTTCCGATTTAAATCCCATTATTCCCAGTCACGAGCGTGTTAATTCAACAGACTAATCATATCTAAATTCTGAGCCTAGTGAACACGACATGTGTTGAGTTAAAATGTCACCATATCGCCTATCAAAGCTTTTGTTAGAACTGGGCCATGTTCCTCAAAGATTAATATGGCGCCAGTATTTCAAGCCCACGTGATGGCTAAAAATACCTTGCCACATACCGGTCTGAAAATGCATCGAGGGCGCTGTTTAATGTACAAAATCTTGTATGCCTTACTACATTACAATACGTTCAAACGTATAAAGATATCTTGGCTGAAGTTCTATTTGGGCCAGAGCTGGCTGTTCTCCGCATGTCACCTTTTCCTTCCCAAGAATTCGATTAGATCAATGATAATGAGTTTGTTGACAACAATTTGTGACGTCAGAGCAGGTTCAATAGTGATCGGTCGTCAATGACAAATGATCAATATTTGAGAATTTCTACTGATTTTCATACAGGAGATTTGGTTACGGGACAAATCGATAATTAAGTTCATATCATAAACTTAGTTCATATTAATATTAAGTTGTAAGAGATGTATACTATATGTATTGTACAATTTAAATGACCATCAAGGTCTTTGTATTGTACTGTGTACTAGAAGTGTATATATTCTAAAAGTAAACAAAACCAGTAAGAAATGTATAATATATTGTACTAGTACAATAAAACCAGTAAGTGTACAGATTGTACTAGTACAATAAAACCAGTAAGTACATATTGTAATAGTACAATAAAACCAGTAAGTGTACATATTGTACTAGTACAATAAAACCAGTAAGTGTACATATTGTACTAGTACAATAAAACCAGTAAGTGTACAGATTGTACTAGCACAATAAAACCAGTAAGTGTACAGATTGTACTAGCACAATAAAATTAGTAAGTGTACATATTGTACTAGTACAATAAAACCAGTAAGTGTACATATTGTACTAGTACAATAAAATTAGTAAGTGTACATATTGTACTAGTACAATAAAATTAGTTGTACATATTGTAATAGTACAATAAAACTAGTAAGTGTACATATTGTACTAGTACAATAAAACCAGTAAGTTTACATATTGTAATAGTACAATAAAATTAGTAAGTGTACATATTGTAATAGTACAATAAAACCAGTAAGTGTACATATTGTACTACTAGTACAATAAAATTAGTAAGTGTACATATTGTACTAGTACAATAAAATTAGTAAGTGTACATATTGTACTAGTACAATAAAATTAGTAAGTGTACATATTGCACTAGTACAATAAAATTAGTAAGTGTACATATTGTAATAGTACAATAAAACCAGTAAGTGTATATATTGTACTGGTACAATAAAATTAGTAAGTGTACATATTGTACTAGTACTATAAAACCAGTAAGTGTACATATTGTACTAGTACAATAAAATTAGTAAGTGTACATATTGTAATAGTACAATAAAACCAGTAAGGTATTGAGCCTTTTTATTGAGGAAAAGGTGCAGTCACTTAGCTGCATCATTAAAATGATGTATTTGAGCTCCTGTCACTCTGATGAGATTGCATAATGTAGATTTTATAAATTATATATACATTTTGTTTTATTAAACATTTTATACTCTTATAATGAAGGACTCGTAGGACACATTAATCTTCTTTAAATAAGGAGCCTCTGTAGCACATAATACTGAAAATAATAAAGACCCTTCTCCCTCGTCCAAAAATAATACATCAGAAACTGCAGTCCAGCCTGTGCTGATACACTGATAGAGTGGTTCACTTAAACATAAACTATTACGTTAGAATTAATCTAACAAACACCCCAAGGTAAGCACTGGTACAAGAGTAATCACTTAGAATGGGTGAGTGGTCAGTCTATGGTTATCATCAATTTGAAACAAGAGACAGTAACTGCGCCCTACCTTAGAGTATCTCCATGAGTGTGAGACACAATCAACAATTCAACATGTTACTATTGTGTTACGAGGCCACCCTCAACAGGATTTCTAATATGTTTCAACTAAACAACAGGATCTTAAAGTAAAAGTCACAACAAAAAGTTGTTTGTTTACATAATTTAATTTTAATAGGCAAGTTTAGTAATAGTTGCAAGCACAGTGCAAGAAGGTAATATCATTGATTTAAATCTAAAGAAAATAAATTTTAAAAAATAACATTAAATCTATGCTAGTCATATGACTAAACATTTCTGTCACTTGACTTGCACTCAAGTCCCAATCATAAAATATTCAATTCAACTCTCTTACACTTACACATGAATCAAATTTATCAATAGCAATACTTCATATAATTTATGAAAATAATATTTGATTAAAATTTGAACATAACAAAAGCATTTTCCTCACATACATCAAAAAGATTATTTTAGAGTGTCAAATAAATATTATTATTTTTTTAGAAAGAAAGTGATGCTAAATGTTTAAGAGATAGGTTGATGACATCTTAAAAGTTGAGAGTTGTGACATTAACAACTGCAGTAACATTTGGAGCATATATTGTGACACATAGTTAAATGCACCCTTAACTTGTGATGACACAAGTGTACATATGTATGCCATGGTTCTTCCAGCCCAGCCAGATTGAAAATTGATGATGCCCTGAGCTTAATTTACTATAAAATAACTAGGTCAAAGTTTACATAGATAAAAATAAAATAAAGATCTCATGATCCGCCATGGTCAGGAGATGATGACCCAGAGGTCAAACGTGATAATTTTAATTGTTGTCATGATAGATAGTCTTTGTAAACCTGGGAACAGAAGAAACATTTAGCCATAGCAATAGTCACATGTTTAAAAAAGCAGAGGATATCCACAGAAAAATATCAAGATTTTTTATTTTCAGTTAATTCTAATGATTCATTGAAATAAATAGCAACTTTTTTTTAAACAAGCAACATAGCTTTTATACAGTTGAAAAACAAAAAATATTTTAAAGCTGTCAAGAATTTTTTTATTTTAAATTTAAACTCTACATCCTTAACTGGTATTATATTAAAAATTAAAGTAAAGAAAAATAAAATAGAATAGCTAATATGAGAAACCAACTGATTTTCTCAATTATCTGAGTTAATTATGAAGTATCTCTCATGCACTGTTTGGCTTTGAAACACTCCTGTCTTAATTTAATTATTTTACTTTTCCATTAATCCTTCATAAATTACAATAGTGTAGCTTTATTCACAACAATTGTTTTAAATTTTTTGCTTAAATTTTATGGGTGTATTTCCAGTGAAGTTAATTACATTTACATTAAAAAATATTCAGTTAAAACTAAGCCCTTTTAAATATCATGCATTATATTTATTTCTTCAATACTCATCATGCACAAAAACACTAATTCTTTACTTACCAGTAAAAGTTTGAAAAAAATATTATATTATTGAAAAGATATTTATAAAAAGGGCTACCATATACTGTTCTATACTAATACTATACATATTAGTTAATTTCAATATTCGCGTGGAAACTATATTTTTTGTGACCAATGTTAAACACTATTAACTGACAGCTCTTACAACAAATTGAAAATGGCATGTTTTATTTTTTTCTCCAATTATTTAAACCTAAAGCATTCCTTTTTATCTCTCTTCTTGATAATAACCGTGCTTGTTATAATA
The DNA here is from genome assembly GCA_944989445.1 of Ampullaceana balthica. NCBI lineage: Eukaryota > Metazoa > Mollusca > Gastropoda > Lymnaeidae > Ampullaceana > Ampullaceana balthica. The sequence continues at coordinate 1,103,474 of CALYLW010000171.1, read as the reverse complement.
AGCATAATGGGCCAAATGGTAACTGTTTAGTAAAGTAAATCAAAATGTACTAAAGGCTTAAGGGAAATGACAATATATATAATTCATATATTTCTTACAAAAACTCCCAAAAGTAGACATAAGCCAAATAACCTGGCCTCAATTTCAAAGGATAACATCCTTTATTAACGTAAACCAGGCACAAAAATGTGTGTACACAATATGATATATAGAAATTTATTCTTTAAAAATAAATTTAAAAATTCTTATAAATTATACACTTGGACTCAAACTGCATTTCATAACATCTGTCACTGAAAAAGTATGTAATAAATAAATTGTAGAGAATATCATCAATCATCAATGTTTATCAAAAGTGATGGGTTTTAACTAGCACCTTGGGCAGCTAATGGGAACTTAAAGCACAAGATCACTTTAATAATTATTCAATGAACGCACAGGATGTAATATGTTATTAACAGAGGAAAGTATTGTCAAGCCATTGCAATTTACGCTCTTGTTTTCATGCTTGAACATTAGATACACTGTTGCAGTAGCTAATTTAATTTTATAAAGGTCATTACAGTACAATGACATTTTCACAAATTTAAATATATTTTTCAGTGATCTTGCTTGACCCTGTCTTTTGATTAAATGTGAATAGATTATAAATTTAAAGGTACCACAAAACAAAATTAACTGGTAATTATTTGCGTGTTTGCTTAATCAAATAAATGCTTTTCTGTCATTTAACTTTTAACTAAAAAAGACATTTAAAAAATACATTAAACTAATTCAGCAGTACATGAGTTTTGTTTTTGTTTTTTTTTAATTGTAAGTACAATCAGTAGCATGTTAATAAATTAAACATGAGACTCAAGACAACTAAAAAAAGTTTAACATTACAACAAAACTTGTTCTCTATCTATAATTTTTAAATTATTTAAATGAAGTTTTATTATATATTTTTCCCTGTTGCCATGAAAATAATAGGGCTAAATAGCTATGCCTCAGATGAGACTATCATAAAAGATAATTGACTGATTGCATCAATAATGATTCATGATAATACATCAAACATATTAGCCTAAATTTATATTCACATAAAAATAATAGAATAGCGAACATCAAAGCCAGGCAACGTCAACTTGACTAGTTACTTGGGGTCTTAAAATATGAACAAACATTTTTAATTCCTTTGATTGGTACTTTAAGACCAGTTAGCCTATGCATTAATAGATTGTCTCAAGAAGAAAGCAATAAATTCTTGAACAGAAAACGTAAGAACTCGACACTCTGTATACTGTATAGTTTTAATTCCTACATAAAGGTAACTAAATTCTATATTAGAAAAGAAACTTCATTGTTTTGTTAACATTCTTATGATGACTTAGACAAGAAAACAAAGACTTAATAAATTTTCAAAGGTTATTTTGAAAAAGAATTAATTTAAAGGGATTAACATGTTAATAAATTATATGTAAAAATTGTTAAGACTATAACTATAGTAATTTATTATGAATAACAAAGAAAACTTCACATATGTATTTTTAAAAATTAACTAGCTAGTGGAGAACATTGTCTACTTAAATAAAAAGGTATATTTAACAAATTTGTACATTACATTTTACAATCAATTTCATACAAATTATTATTATTAATGGTATAGTATAATAATTTGTATTGACAGTATTGCACTTTAAAGTTCAATGCAAATATGATATTGATGAAATTGAAGCATATAGAATTCACTGTCATTGCAAATACTACTACAGATCTTGTAACTATGATGATGAATGATGAAAATAAATGCTTAGGCCTAGGCTTATGACATGTTGATTGAGCAGCTGTCTGTAGTCTTATTACTCTTATTTGTCAAAAAACAGTCACATAAACAACTCAGCACAGCACAGGAATCAATCTTGGTATGGGTACCAGTCAAAGTCAAAAGTAATTCCAGTTACATTCATCACACTTACAAAATCTAGTACACAGATAATTCACTGATTCACTGCCAAAGTTTTTGGATATAATATGGCCTGTGTGAGCTTTTCAAACAGTCTTTCCTAGGATTAGTCTTTGATAAATTCTAAGCTTAAATGTCTAACACAAGAAACACTGTACTGTAAACACAAATGAAATAACGGATAACGTTTATGAATAGTTGAAGTTGAAACTAATCAACACGTTTGAGGACGATTTGTGACGTTTGAGGACCGATTTGTGACGACTCCTTTTCATATCATTTTATTATTAACATTAGTCACTTTCGTCGTGATGGTCCGCTGAAGAAAAATAGTGAAAGTACACAGTACATGTCGCGATGCTGTATGAAAGACGAAATAAGATCTTTTAGTAAAAATCACATGTTGAATGATGAAACTGAAGAAATTCCGTTTTGTGTTGATGTGACTTCGCTCTCATATCTGCTACTTAAAAACTTGGCTGTTTCTGTCATCTGGTGCAAAAGTCCAAACAATCCTCTAAGATGGTATCTAAAAGCTGCAGCAGTTTTTCTAGCATTTTCGCCGATTGGATCGTCTCCGTCTACTGAATCGTCAGTGTTGTCATTTTGCTCTTCATCATTCAAATTGGGCAGGGGGCCAGCTGTTATTTCTGAACGGATGGCGTGGAGCATGGCATAAAAATGATAGAGATCACCACTCACCGGTATTGCCGGAATCACAGCTTTGTTGTTGTTTTCTTCTTCGATACAAGGAACGGGAATAGATTCAACTGGAATGTCTCGAAGACGGCAAGGAATCATGACTGTATCGTCCATTAGGTCGACGGCTTGGACAAACCGATTGATGGCAGTCAAAAGTGACTGCTGTCCATCAATGGATGGATTTGTGCGTCTTCTACCGTTGTTTCCCATACCTGACATTTTCGAAACTGAATCTTGATGTAGTTAAAAATGTCCAGAAAATAATGCACACTATTGTACACAACTCTAATAGACGGGGAGATATTTCAACGAATCAATAATCGACTGTTCACACACGTTGCCGCCGGCTTTGTCAATCACATATGAAATTAGGACTTCGGTATTCCTCTCAGTAGGTGATGGTCTAAATTCAGTCAACGATGAAGGTGTAATTAGTATACAAATTTAATTGTGTCTATTACTTCACATTTGATAAATGTACGAGTAGTCGTTGAAAAAAAGGCTTTTATACGGGCTTAATGAGATTACAAGAAGTAAGCGGCACAAGCGCAACAAGCCAGCTCCCCTGCAGTAAAATAAGCTTGACGATACCAAAACATGCGAGTTAAGGTGGGGTCACTGAACCTCAATCTGATTGGCTGGAAAAAATCAGCAGGGAAGGGAGTGACTACCAAGGACGCTAAGTGTGTAGCCATGGCGGCGAGTAATGAAGGGAAAATTGTGGGGAAGAGGTGGTGTACTGACTGATCCAGGCCGAATGAATCAGTTTCTTCCCTGTTTAAAAATGAGAACCGGTGTATTCGCTATCGCGCGCGGTGACGCAATCCTCGTCTCTAGTACAAGGAGTTGGAGAGCGAAGACCAACAAAACATTTCCTTAAAAAATGGTGTTGCCAAAAACGTTTTGCTATACTTATACTATGCGGTATATCTACAAAAAGCGAACTACTGAAACGATTATAATTAACTGAGCTCGTCTTTGATTAAACTGTAGTGTAGATTAAATGATATACGCTGAATTCTGAAATTTAAGTTTACGACACAGTTGACACAGGAACGACGTCAATTTATTTTTAGTTCATTAATATGTAATCGTTACTAATTCGAGATATTTAAGACACATAAATCATTAATTTCATAAATAATATGACTGTAGTCACTGTAGATTAGGGTAGATGGTGATTTTTTAATTTTTGTTTAAATGGGTTAAAGTGAACCGTATTACAATATTACAGTAATATAAGTATAAGGTTGCTTCGGTGGTTTATTTGCTGATTATATCTGGCACGATTAAATCTTTTGTAGTTTTTTCTGTTATGATTTACCTCGCGATTTCTTAAAATTACTGTTAACTTCTTGTAATAATCTGGGAACCGGCTCGACATCTATTAGGCATATCCAGTTTCTCCAGTTCGTTGATTTTAACCTTGTCACGCTCTGATTATCTGACGACTGTAACATCCTTGACCTTGCAGCGGGTCAAAATTCATGCCGGCTAGAATTAAATAAGAATAAGAGCAAAACATTAAAAAAATAATTTTAAAAAGTCTGAATGGAATATGACCACCGTCCACTTAAAATAGAAATTGTAAAATGCTTAATCGCAGTGCAAAAAATCATAACTTAATATGCTAATTATGTAAAAAGATTTAAATTCGTTTGCTGTTTGTGCTTTTTAAATTTTAAATTTATTCAATACTGTCATATACTCATATCAAGAAGAATTATTTCCGCAACTGACAAAATGGAAGGGAACGGCGTTTTCAATATAATAACATGCAAGGGCCGTAACACTTAATAAGGGATAAAAGCAAAATATTGTGTGCATCAGTCAATGTGTAATTGTTGCAGTTGTTTAAAGTGTGGATTTAAGAAAGGAATCTCAACTTTTTTAATTAACAAAATTGGGGTTGGTTGGGGCTTAAAACACATTGTAATTTGTAACCTTCAGTTTATGGAATAAAACTTTTTGAAAGTTTAACGCAGCTATTTAATACGCAGTACCTTATCTTATATTATCTGTTTACAGACGCTCCTTCTATACAGAAGATTATTGCGTCCTACGCTTATCTATGGTTTGTGTTTAGTCCTGCATTTTTATTAGAGATTTAAATGCTGATAAAGTGTTGGTTTTCCTGGATTCGTCAGGCAACCCATTCCACGCCCGAATTCCGGACGGGAAGAAGGAAAACTTGTATGTGTTTGTTCTTGCATACGGAATAAGGAAGGTGTTTTTATCCTTATGTCTATCTGAGGGTTGTATTAAGTTATCTTTGTGTTGTATTTCTAAATTAGAATTAATTGCTTTATGTATGATTACTACTTTGCTTTTGGTTCTTCTATCCTCTAGTGTTTCAAGGTTTAATGATTTAACTAATGGTGTTATTCTTGTCAGTTTCAAATATTCTCCAGTAATGAATCTGGCAGCTCTTTTTTGAATTTGTTCTAGTTTATCAATGTTTTCTTTGGTGGATGGGTCCCATACAGAAGATGCATATTCTAGTACAGGTCTCACCAAAGTGAGGTAGCATTTTAGTTTTATATCTCTATTACATTTGTTAAAGTTTCTTTTTATAAAGCCTAAGGTTTTGTTTGATTTTTTAATAACTTCATTGACATGGGGATTCCATGATAGTTTCTCATTTATTAAGACTCCTAAGTATTTTGCATCTTTAGTTTGGGTCAGTTCTTTTCCATGAATGTAATATTTTGAATTTATTTGTTTCTTTTTCTTTGTTACTCTTAACAGTTGACACTTTTCTGGGTGGAAAGACATACTCCAGTTAGTTTCCCATTTTATCAATTCATCTAAGTCTTTTTGTAAAATTGTGCTGTCTTGTTCTGATTTAATTGTTCTATAGATTATACAATCATCAGCAAATAACCTAACTTTTGTACCTGTTGAGATGTTGTTGGGTAAATCATTTATATAAATTAAAAAGAACCTTCCGAAGGTTCACCGAGTTCATAAATTAAAACAGGAACAAGTCCATGGGCGTGCACTCCTCTGAGTCAGCTGCAACAAAATTGTAGAAGTCTTCCGAAAGTTTTAAAGAAGTGTGATAATAAGACAAAATTGAAGACTTTTAAAACATTTTTTGTTGTTGAGTTGTTTTTTTTAATCAGGGTGCAACACATACACACACACACACGTATGCACGCACGCACACACACTCTTGTTGTGCTAACATGGACAGTTAGCCCCATAGAAGAAAGCCATAATTATCGCACCGCCAGGGGGGGGGGTTGCCCGGGCCTCGTCAGCCACGCTTGATTTTTTTCACTTTCTGGGGCCCGTTACAGTTTCGTAACTCTAATGCGAAGTTTCTCGTTCTCTTTTCACATGAAACATAACATGAAAATTTTATCTCTAAACAAATAATTTTTAAAAAATTGCTAAGCGATTGATCCTCTCGTTTGAAATTATTCAATTCATATTAAATTTCTTCCCGTGATCTTTTTTTCAATTATTGACGAAGCACACACTGGCATTTACTTGGAGGAAAAAAAACTGATATTTTTTCTTTGTATTTATATTGAATCTTATTATTTTTAATATTAGTTTTTTTTAGGTTATGAAATGACATAATTTTGTAAGGCCTTAAAATATAACATGAGCTAAGTAAGCATCAGATCTTAATTCAGGATGAATGAAGTTACAACTTTCAATTAACTATATAATTTTCAAAGAACACTACCATTTAGAGAACAACATCATATACCATGAAACTCGAACACTTCAATCTCGTTGTATAAAAATTCTCTAATAATATCATAACAGCCTGTCGCCTGTCACAGTATTGTTCATTGTTAGTGAATGTCTTCGACGCGCTACTGAAGCTATATCCTCTACAGAAGTCATCAAGCACGAGGCAGAGCCCAGAGCCAGAGCCCAGAGGGGCCCACACGTACCCAGTTGTCACGGGCCAAAACATTTCTGGCGGCGGGGCTGATTATCGTCATCAAATAATAATCGTCTGATTCCATTGCCTATAATGTATTATTATTTTATAACAAATTAAGGCTGTTATTTTAATCACTAGCTTTCACACAAAGGTGGGAAGTGGGTGAGAACACACACAAGTTATTCAGCTTCAGAGACGTGACCGTGGGGGGGGGGTGGTGGGGGGGTGGGGGTTGCATTGGGTGCGGACCGCAACGGGTGACACCATCACTAGGGGTTACACCAAAATGTAAAATTCTGTTTGTTCCCGCTATTTGGCACAGGCTGACCCGGAGGAGGTCTATGGGGTAAGTCGTGAGGGGGAGACATGATGACATTATGAGCTACCACTCTAGCAGTGACACCAACCCTAGTGACGCCTCTGTTAAGTTTTATTTACATATGAATTATTTTGTAAAGGCCTCATCATCTCCCTTACAGAGATCGTAGCTGTAAACACAGCGTAAATAAGAGGTAAACTTTTTTTTAAATTTTTTTTTCTTCAAAATCGTCAGTAATCAAGTAACCATTGAAGTTAACCACTGAATATTACCCCACCAAGCATAACTTCGTTCACCGTTCATGCATTCCTGATCTTCATCGACCTTGACCTTTCACGGATGTTGGCACGTGTGGGAACGTGCAAGGGTTCCTTAACAGAGGTGCTCGCACCCCGACATATAAAATTTCTTGGGCGCGGGGGAAGTGGAATAGACATTTAAATTGTGAAATACGTTTTAATATAAAGATAGACAAACAGATTGTGCAATTAAACAATAAATGTAAAGCTTTATTAATGGACTAATTCATTATATGTAAACGTTTATTTATTATATAAGTTTTCAATGTGGTATTAAAAAGTCTTCATTTATTCTGTTAGTCTTCATGAAAAGTCACGCTTTTACTACTATCTAAACTTTACAATTCAATTCTCATTCATTAATTAAAAAAAATAAAAAAAAGGAACTTCCTGTCGTTTCTTAGTTTAGAATGCTTGCTTACTTTGTCAGAGCCGTAAGACTGTTCGAAGTCGCCGCACAATGTGGACAAAGTTATGAAGACGAGGTTCTAAGCGTATTAACGTTGTAAAATATTTTCACACTACAATACCATCCGTGTCTTTAATTATCTGGAACCAAATGGGCACTAAATAATAATATCAAAAATAAAATAAATGTCCTCTCTCTCTCTCTCTCTCTCTCTCTCTCTCTCTCTCTCTCTCTCTCTCTCTCTCTCTCTCTCTCTCTCTCTCTCTCTCTCTCTCTCTCTCTCTCACTCACTCTCTCTCTCCTGTTTATGTGTGCGTGTGTGTGTGTGTGTGTGCGTGTGAACTCATGTATTGTTTGTACTCAATAGATCTGTATGCAATTAATCGTCTATGTTATTTATTTCCAATGCAGTTGTAGGTGCCTTATAATCAGTCAGTAGTTATGTATGAATCAAATAGTGGGGATGGGGAACAGAGGCGTAACAACGACTTGGCATCAGGGCAGTTGCCAAGGGCTTACCCTTCAATTTATTCAAATTTAGTATTTTCCCACCTTTTGGATATTTTAATATCCATTTGTCAAGGGCGCCAAAAGTAAATTAGCCAAGGACGCGGAAAACCCTGTTACGCTTCTGATGGGGAAGGAGGAGCTTGGGTTGTCGATAAAAGATGTTAGAATTTTGGTTTGCCAATAAAGATGTTATAAATTAAAAGTCAATAATAGCATGGGCTGTCAATACATTACGTTGTAAGGCTGGTGTAAATGTAAAATATGTATCCAGTCAGAACACCATAAAACAAAACTTTAAATATCATCATTAATCAGAAACACCTTATCTGCCTTTTTTTTTCACCTTTCACCTTTCCATTCTAAGTAGGTCATGCGGTAGATAATGGGCAATAACTCCTACTTCGCGGCGTATTCTTACTCCACATACGAACTTACGACTGTACCGCGTGTAAACGTCCGATCTGACATTGCCCCGTACCGACAGAAGGACCGTCAACAGATATGCTATTCGGAAGGCGGAGAAAGACGCTCGGAATACTGCGATCACGGACTGTGTACTCTGGGATCATCTTGTTGTGTGAACTTTGAACTGTTTCCTTGGACGAGAGAACAGGTTCTGGCAACGTGATGTCTGGTGTTGATACGGAGTTCATTCACACTTTGGATAGAAAGCTTTTGAAACATATATGAATGTTGACGAACAAAAAATATTAATTCTGAAACGCACAAAAATTATTGCTTGAGAAATATATGTATCACTTTATATACCCTATTTCAAACTTTACAGATGGAATTTTTTTTTAAAGCATGGCATTATTATAGATTTAACTTATAACCTCAATTAATAAAATGAAAAATAGGGATACGTTCAAATAAAATCCCGCATTTATTGATATAAAATATTCCCGAATTAAAGAATGAAAGTTGAGCAATGATTGGCCCCAGCAACAGCTGTGGTGTGGGACACATGTGAACGATCAACTTTGATTGATTGGGACACACGACACACACAAAGAAGTTAGGGGTGGCGGCACCAGACCCGTGATAACCTGCGAGCACTGTGTTTGTTAGATGGGTAGATGATGTGATTGAGTGCATATAGAGTAATTGTTAGATGGGTAGATGATGTGATTGAGTGCATATAGAGTGTTTGTTAGATGGGTAGATGCGCTACTGGTTTAATGTTGTAGTCTTAGCGAACAAGTTGGTTAATCACATTTCTTATTAGCAAATCTGTTGAGAACATCAAAGAAATGAATCATAAACCTTTTGCATTTATTTATAGATTCATGACGTCATGTCTGAGGGTTGACGGATGGCAATAAATCATACGAGTTTTTAAACAAATGATTAATTTATTATTATTTTTTAAATCCAGAGGTCAACAAACGACTGAGTAGGTGACTTAAATTTATCCATAAGATTTCAACCGTATGGACTTGACGGTCTGTCCACGTCTGCATGTTGTGACGTTCAGGGAATACCCGGTTGTTAGACCCCAGAGTTCACTAGGCCAAGGGTCATGTTATTGTTTTGAAGATTTTTTAACAGCGAAAAAGTACGATCTGCAGAGAAATTTTAATGGTTTCCACATAACCCTAAGCTAAATCCCCCGTCTTGACTTATGATCTAATACATGTTTTATTTTATGTGTGGGACAATGAAACTGTAGAACAGTATATTCATTCATCCTTTCTTTTATTAGCTCCATAATTTCGAGAGACATAAATCGCGCTCTTTGGGTTGTTGTGACTGGGGAGGCCAATTCTGGAGGAGCAGACTCGGTTGTAGTTCTGGAGGAGCAGACTCGGTTGCAGTTCTGGAGGAGCAGACTCGGTTGCAGTTCTGGAGGAGCAGACTCGGTTGCAGTTCTGGAGGAGCAGACTCGGTTGCAGTTCTGGAGGAGCAGACTCGGTTGCAGTTCTGGAGGAGCAGACTCGGTTGTAGTTCTGGAGGAGCAGTCTCGGTTGTAGTTCTGGAGGAGCAGACTCGGTTGTAGTTCTGGAGGAGCAGTCGGTTGTAGTTCTGGAGGAGCAGACTCGGTTGCAGTTCTGGAGGAGCAGACTCGGTTGTAGTTCTGGAGGAGCAGTCTCGGTTGTAGTTCTGGAGGAGCAGACTCGGTTGTAGTTCTGGAGGAGCAGTCGGTTGTAGTTCTGGAGGAGCAGACTCGGTTGCAGTTCTGGAGGAGCAGACTCGGTTGTAGTTCTGGAGCAGCAGACTCGGTTGTAGTTCTGGAGGAGCAGACTCGGTTGCAGTTCTGGAGGAGCAGACTCGGTTGTAGTTCTGGAGCAGCAGACTCGGTTGTAGTTCTGGAGGAGCAGACTCGGTTGCAGTTCTGGAGGAGCAGACTCGGTTGCAGTTCTGGAGGAGCAGACTCGGTTGCAGTTCTGGAGGAGCAGACTCGGTTGCAGTTCTGGAGGAGCAGACTCGGTTGTAGTTCTGGAGGAGCAGTCTCGGTTGTAGTTCTGGAGGAGCAGACTCGGTTGTAGTTCTGGAGGAGCAGACTCGGTTGTAGTTCTGGAGCAGCAGACTCGGTTGTAGTTCTGGAGGAGCAGACTCGGTTGCAGTTCTGGAGGAGCAGACTCGGTTGCAGTTCTGGAGGAGCAGACTCGGTTGCAGTTCTGGAGGAGCAGACTCGGTTGCAGTTCTGGAGGAGCAGACTCGGTTGTAGTTCTGGAGGAGCAGTCTCGGTTGTAGTTCTGGAGGAGCAGACTCGGTTGTAGTTCTGGAGGAGCAGTCGGTTGTAGTTCTGGAGGAGCAGACTCGGTTGCAGTTCTGGAGGAGCAGACTCGGTTGTAGTTCTGGAGGAGCAGTCTCGGTTGTAGTTCTGGAGGAGCAGACTCGGTTGTAGTTCTGGAGGAGCAGACTCGGTTGTAGTTCTGGAGCAGCAGACTCGGTTGTAGTTCTGGAGGAGCAGACTCGGTTGCAGTTCTGGAGGAGCAGACTCGGTTGCAGTTCTGGAGGAGCAGACTCGGTTGCAGTTCTGGAGGAGCAGACTCGGTTGCAGTTCTGGAGGAGCAGACTCGGTTGTAGTTCTGGAGGAGCAGTCTCGGTTGTAGTTCTGGAGGAGCAGACTCGGTTGTAGTTCTGGAGGAGCAGTCGGTTGTAGTTCTGGAGGAGCAGACTCGGTTGTAGTTCTGGAGGAGCAGTCGGTTGTAGTTCTGGAGGAGCAGACTCGGTTGTAGTTCTGGAGGAGCAGTCGGTTGTAGTTCTGGAGGAGCAGACTCGGTTGTAGTTCTGGAGGAGCAGACTCAGTTGTAGTTCTGGAGGAGCAGACTCGGTTGTAGTTCTGGAGGAGCAGACTCGGTTGTAGTTCTGGAGGAGCAGACTCGGTTGTAGTTCTGGAGGAGCAGACTCGGTTGTAGTTCTGGAGGAGCAGACTCGGTTGTAGTTCGGGGAGTTGAGTCCAGTGGTGTGCTGGTGGATAATTGTTTAGTCTCTGGTTTCTCTTTTCATGTCCGCAGCAAAACGTATTCGTTCCTCATCAGCGTTTAGTCCTGCCCCGGTGGAACGCTGAAGCCGGCTGAACATCAATGTTCCCTTTGAGCTGCGCGGCAGTGCATATATCTAAACGACACCGAGCAGCAGTTTAGAATTACCGCGCAGCTAATTTTGTTAAATATTGCACAAAAAATGGATGCCGCGCAACTTTGCACACGAGTTTTTTCACTTTGCACACGGACCAACGAACCTTAGAGGGAACATTTCTGGACAGTAAAAGACAGATGTAAAATATGAACAAAAATCTCTATTCATAGTTGATGAAGTGAAAGTCGTATCCGATTGTTTGGTTGTCTCCTCTCTCACTTTTCAGGCTGTGAACCGATGCTTCAATTAACGTAGTAACTATCATACATTATACATTACAGACGTTCCTTCTATACAGAATATTATTGCGTCCTACGCTTATCCGTGGTTTATGTCTTATATTATACATTACAGACGACCGACCCTCCCATAAATTAGATTATTGCGTCCTGTATCATTTCCAAAAACTTCCGGTAAGGGGGTATTCAATGAAATTTGGGATTGTTATTATTCTCAACCAATGAGAGCATTTTTAAATATTGAGCAGAACTGGAAGGTTTCTAGTGTTGGGGTATACGTCACATGGGATGATGCCATCAGAAGGAAAATGACGCTTTAAAAAAAAACTTTTTAAAAAAAACAACTTATTTGTCCATGCTAGTCCAGAACTCAGAACATACCCAATGCGCTCCGATCTTCAAAACTTAGTTTAAATTAAAGAAGTATTTATATTTGTCTCAAATGTTTCTCTGTAGTCACATCTCTCAAAAATTAGGGAGTACTGTTCCAGTTCCATAACTTAGGTGAAGTGGCTTCAAAAGGTTGCAACCCATGGCGACTTCTTTCTGTGTCCATCCACGCCTGGGTGACACCAAATATAAAAAAACAAAATCTGAATTTGTGGAGTTCGATCGAGTGATTTCAAACGAGATTAGTTTAGCACAAGAACAGATTGTGCCAGGCCAAGCAGGCACTATTGACATTTGAGCAGGATTTTACCAGACCAGCCAGACTTGAGTGAACGTTTATACACTCAAATCTTGTGTGTATCTTGAATTGTATATTTACATTGTGTTGACACATGCTTGGTACAAATTGGGAGGCATCTGGCTTTGTACTACTTGGTATAACAATGGATTGTTTTATGTTATCTGCACATCTATAAGAATATATATTTTTTTTTAAATATGATTTGGGGGTTTATGGAAAACAACTGCAAACACTCCCCCCTCTCTTATGTTTTCATTTGGATTTGCCGTAAGTGGGGGTGGGGGGAGGCTAGAGTTATGGGTATCTTTGGTTCAGATATTTCCTTGCAAATGGTACACTCGGTACATCATAACACGCAGTGCGCATGAATGGTGCATGCTGGCAACAGCGTCAGTCCAACTGCACGGGATAGCAATAGAGTAAAGAGCAAGTGCGCATAGTACTGATAGGTCTTATTTAGACCATTGTACGTACACATAGTTTTGTGTGTCAACAGCGGTCCTCAACCAAGGCTCCACCAGAGACACCCAGTTGTTTTTTTTTCAGTGGTTAAATGTTGCGTTTAAACAATTTTTTTTAAAAACAAATCTTTTTTAGATTTGAGCTACCGGTAATTAGTATCAGTTTCCTTTATGATTTTCATATTTTTTTAAATTCATTTTAGAAATGTTCCTTCTAAGGTTTGTTGGTGAATGTGCAAATAACAAACTCGTGTGCAAAGTTGCACAGCATCAATTTTTTTCTGCACAATTTTACAACCCACAACAACAAATATATATTAGACTTATTAGAACTTGCTGCGCGGTAATTCTAAACTGCTGCGCGGCGTCGGTTAGAGGTCTTTGGAAATATTGCTTTTTTTACATGAATTACTGTTTATTATTAGAAAAAAATATTACTTACTAGATAAGAACCGCGGCGTAGCAAATGCCGCAGACTTGCTCATAGATAATGCGAAGAAGGGAGGGAAAGAACGGACAAAGCAGCAGCACGACGTAATGAAAACAACGCTAGTGAACGTCGGGGGGACCCCCGACGCATTGTTGGTCTCAAGACATGCGCACTGCGGTTGTTGTTACGTGCCCTTCACCACACCCTGCACCACAATCGCTTGCCAACCATAAATTGTGATTGGTAGATCTTAACAAGGGTAATTCGTCATGCTTATTTCCAAAGTCTTGTGATTGTCGTGGTGAATTATATGTATAGATTCGCCCGTTTGGAAAACCACATAATGAATTAGATTATAAGTTACATGTTTAAACCAAATCTCACAATCCCTGGACATGTGGAACTTGAAGGAAATGACACTGCTGACTCCTTGGCAAAAACTGGAGGCAGTCAAAACCAGGCAGAGCCATCTCTACACCACGAAGAATCAAGGAAATGCTCAATTAAAGTGAATCTGAAAGATGGTCCGAGCTCAAAGAAAACCACCCAAAAAGTGATGCATTATACTTCAAACTCCCCCGCCAATCACAAAACATCATTTTCAGGCTAAGGACGGGCCACAACAAACTTAGGCAACACATGTTCCGCAAACTTCGAATTGGAGAAAGCGAAATGTGCCCCTGTGGGACAGCTGCGGAAAATGCGGAACATGTTCTCCAAAACTGCCATCTGTACCACCATACCCGGACAGACATATGGCCCCAGGAAGCTACCCTCGATGACAAACTCTATGGTGGACTGGACCTACTGACAGCCACAGCGCAGTTCATCACAAATAAGGGACTTGCTGTCTAAATCCTCCATCAAAAGATTTTGAGAACGAAGAAGAAGAAGAAGAAGGTTATTATCTGCAAGTATCCCGCACGAGGCTGTTAAAGACATTTGTTTGTTTCTTATTTCATTTGTACACACCGCCATCGACACAATCTTCAAAATAGCTTCAAATGACATCAGCATGGGCATCAGTTTTGTTACAGTTCGTCGTTCCAAATCTATGTTATATCAATGTTACAGTTACAGAAACTAGTTCCAGTATTCGAACTCTAGCAGATCAGAAATAACGACAGTTAGGGCCACTTTGTTATTTCGCAACACATATGACGTCAGTTAGTCTCCAGTATTCTATTTTTATATTTTGCTTCATAATGAGCCGCAGCTCAGTGATTCTCAACTTTTTGTGTGAGGATTGGGTGGGGGGGGGGTAGGCAGTTTAGTTGTAAATATTTATATATCCTTACTGCTCCTAGTTTAATATTTATTAGCACCCCCCCCCCACTCTTTCCAAAAAAAACAACAACAACCCTCTTGACACATTATCTCCGTGAAGGCAGTGATTGGTTCCCTGGGCCAAGGGTGTCCCTGAGTCCACCCAGCTCCAAATGTGTACCTGACACTAGTTAGGGAAACAAAAGCGGCTGGGAATTGCGTGGTACCCTCATGGCCGTGGCCTGTGAACGTTGCGTCACTAGCCAACAGACCGGCATGGTTTGTGGACCTGTATAGAAGGAGCATCTGTATAGATAAAACAAAGACAAGACTTTCTGATAATTATAATCCAATGGTAATTTAATGAATGCCACAATCCCCTACCCACCCAAAAATCGATATCATACTAAAACTAATAAAAAGCGACTAGTTTACTTGAGACTACCATTCAATGAGCTCCAATCCATCGACCCCAATGCCAACAAATGATGGTATGGACCAGATCAACGGTTGGTTAAAGCACCCTCAAAACCAAGTCCACACAGCATGATCGATATGTGTACTGGCTTATGACGTTCGATAGTTGGCCAGGTCCTCGTGCGTGGACACGTGTGGGCGTGGGGTGAGGGAGTGGAGGTTTTTAGGGGTGGGCGAGAGGGGTTGGGGACTGAATAGAAAATGTCAACTTCTTCTTTCGCTCCTTCTTATCAGGAGCAAATGCAAATTAAACAATGCGCGAGGAGGTGTTGCAAAATTAAATTTTACCCTGTTGTGTAACCGAAACTATTTGACAATTTCAGGAAGTGCCCATCCATCACCAAGACAGGAATGTGAGATGTTGCGATTCTGTCACTTGCTGGATTGGAGTTGTGAACATGATTTTTTTTCCGGCTAAAATAACGACGATCTCAGTAAAGTACTTGAGTACCTGTGCGCGCCAATTCTTCTTCTGCTGAAAGTCCGGCAACTCTTTCCTGTTCTCCATGCATTTTGGGACGTCGCCTTATTCAAGGTTCAATTTTAATATTTTGTAAAGCGGCACATTTTATTTTAAAAATTCCAAATTACTATCTTAAACTCAAATAAAATGTGTCCGTGTGACGAACGGATGTACATGAATATGTGACCGTAGCATCACGTGACCAAGACACGTGATCTTCTGAATATTTTTTTAGGCCGGGGGGGGGGTCATCTACTTTATAAGTAAAATGTCTGAAAATAACTTGTAAACAAACATGAATGGCCTACAAACGGAGTAATGCTTCTACTCCGGTGAGCAAGTATGATGATGTAACCATCAAGCTTTGTGCCGGGGTATGGGTATGTTGAGGTAACCATCAGGATTTGAGCGAATGTTTGGGGGGGGGGTCAAGAACATTTTAACGTCATTACGTGGTGGCACAGTTAAATGACGTCATTGACCATTACCTACAACAAATATCCTTACAAATTTGTAATAATTATTACCCCCCACCCCCGCCATTGTGTTTAACATTTTTCTCTCCCCACCCTTCTCCGCCCCGCCCCCAGCACAAAATAGGCGGGACACGTCGTTTATGATTGGCTACAGTCGAGGTATGCGGAAATTATGTCATGTCATAGCAGACTGAAATATTTATTTTGTTGATAAAAGTATGTTCGTTCCAACAACCACGGCCTTCAAGAAGTATGTTAATTCCATCACAGCAGTGCCGTTAAATTAGACAAGCCACTTAGGCACGTGGATTAACCTGATGTCATCCTCACGCCACCATTCATCACCCAGGTTTCATAACACAAAGAATTATACAACAGGTCATTCATTTATGACCGTGCCTGTAGGTCAGCTTGAGGCTGAAATCTGAAATACATGTACTACTTGGTTCAGGGAATTCGGAGTCAGAGGGGGGTGGTTACAACCACATGAACACGTTGCAGTGCACACAATGTCAATACTGAGATTTCCTGGGCACACTGTGGTGGTAGGCAAAGAATAAAGATATAGGGAGTCACAATGATTCGTGGGGCCTTAAGATAATGATAAAGAAGAAACAAAGATTATAAAGATTGCTTAATTTTAGCCTATAATCAAATCCAATAGTGGAGATTGGAGACTGGGATTCCAGACCAAGGTTGGGCCAGTGTGGGGGGGGGGCTGATCGGTGGATCAAAATGTGACTTTAATATTGTTCAACTACAGTGATTACATTTCTGTGTGTGTCAAATGTCCAGCATGTGCTACAGTGATTAGATTTCTGTGTCTCAAATGTCCAGAATGTGCTACAGTGATTAGATTTCTATGTGTGTGTCAAATGTCTAGCATGTGCTACAGTGATTAGATTTCTGTGTGTGTCAAATGTCCAGCATGTGCTACAGTGATTAGATTTCTATGTGTGTCAAATGTCCAGCATGTGCTACAGTGATTAGATTTCTATGTGTCTCTCAAATGTCCAGCATGTGCTACAGTGATTAGATTTCTATGAGTGTGTCAAATGTCCAGCATGTGGAATGGTCACATCTAAAGGACACTCTTTTAAGAAAACTGGAACATTATGTGTGTTGATTGGATACTGTGAGAGCATGCATGTTTTAGGCAGGCAGCTGTGATGAGGTCAAAGGTGGGAGGTTACAGCCGTGATATATATATTAACTAACACTGTAACAGACATTAACACTGTATCAAAAGGACATTAACATTATCACTTGGCATGGGGCATAACGAACACACCAAATTTCCTTTTCTTGTGGTTTGAGACAAGTCTTACAGTAGTTTTGAATAGTCATACTACAAGTTACCCTCAATACTGCATTTACATCTTCATTTCGTATCATTATAAAGATTGGCGGTAATCTGAAACTAACAAGACAAACAAAAAAAGAAATAAGACAAAAGTTGAACTTATTAGCAAGTTCAAAGGAGCCCCTCCCATCCTTCACATAGGTGCCTAACATGCCTGTAACTATGACAACAACATCACTAGATAAATGTGTAGAACAATTCAACAAGGTTCATGTTTATTCCATGGTCAATAGTTTTATTTGTATTATGTAGAGCTGAGTTTCTTGACAAGAATCACCAAGCAGTCATGCAAGCATTCCAGACCTCAAAATTACAGGTGTTAAAGATGACCGGTACAGGTGGCTGGGGTGATACACTTAGCTGAGGTAGCAATAGTACAGGTGGGCAAGAAAATAACACTGATTTACCTTAAAGTAGCTTAATAGTAGGGCTGTTATTGATTAATTTAAATTTAATCGTTAACTTTTGAAAAATTATCGATTAATTAATCGATAATTTCGATTAAAGCCAAAATAGAAAATTATGACGTCATTAAACTGAACATTTCTCATGGACATTGAAAATTAAGAATATTTTGAACTAAATTTTATGACAATGTGTTGATATTTGATCGGATGTTTGTGCTGAAGGTGGTACGTAAGCGATATATTTGATCCTTTAAAAGAGAATTGTTTATGGCAGTGAACACAGCAAACTTTTTCACCATCTTCGACTTTGCCATCCGCAGTAAGCTTAAAAACAAAACTTTTGCTCAACTTTCCAGTTATATGTTTAAATTTAACTGCGCTGATGCTGTCAGCCATTTTTTAGTTGACGTCTGCCGGTCCGCATAAAGTAATAAAATAAATTATATTACGCGGGAGAAGTTTGTGCGTAAAAAAATATATAAATTATTAATTATTTATTAATTTTAAAAATTTTTAAAATTATAAATATTTTCTTTAATTTTAATCGAATTTTTATCGATTACAATAATTTTAATCGATAAAAAATTTTAACGATTAATCGAGAAATTAATCGTTAATTTCCGCAGCCCTACTTAATAGTTAATAGACTTCTGTTAAAATTAAGTATCTCCAATCAAATTTAAAAGATAACCCATGCAGCTGTGTTATTTAAAATTTTAAAAATTGTGTTTATATATCTATTAATTCTTTGAAAGCTTTAGACTTAAGTTGGTGGGAAAAAAGGAATCCCTGACTCTTGACAGTGGTGACAGATTTCACCTTATGGGTAACCTTACAGGGAAACAACTGTTCATTTTATTTTTTTTTAAATATTATGAATCTGAAGTACATTGAGTTAAAGAACCTGAAATAAATTTCTTAAAAAGGTCACCATTCAAGTCCTGTAATTTTGAAATCTGAAATTATAACAGTAATATTTATTAACAAAAATGATAAAAAGAGGTTACATCTATCACGTTAATCAGAAATAATAAAAATAATGTTGTATAATTTAGTCAGTACAATTATACATGATGTAATACGTGTATATAAAAATGTAGGTCACTTGGGACTAATCATTCTCTCATGAAACAAATAAAAGATTTAATTATTCTATTATGGCATTGATGTTCTTCTTGGCGTTTGTCATTTACGAAGTTTGTTAAACACAGTTCACAACTGATCTTCACAATCATCAAACACTATCTAATTCAAGTTGGACAATAAAATGGCAGTGATAAATCCTACTGGAGATTTATATAAGGACTTGGATGAAAAAAAATACACCAAAGAAGACAGAAATATAAAAATAGTTTTATCCAAGAAATTGTGAGGGCAAGATGATTAAAATTAGTTTTCAAAATGGACATTAAATTTTTTTTAGTAATAATGTACACTAATATGTTAAGTAGATTTTTCACTTATAGGAAATAGTTTAAGTCTAAATCACTTTAGTGTGGAAAATAAATTTAAACTAAAGATATCTTCTATCAAGTCAACAACAAACAAAAACAAAAAGAAGATTCAAAACAGAGATCATACAAAAGGAAATAGTTCCATGAACTGAAGATAAAACCCACTTGGAATATTGTATAGACTGAATGATGACAATCATTTCAAATGGTGTACATAAAAATATATTAAAAATAAATTGAGTTAAACATCAATAAAAAAACTCAAAACCATAGAAAACGTAGTAAAACCTTACAAGGACTTACACAAACTGACATTCTAAATGCCCAAGTGTTACACATCTAAGCATCTAATCAACCTAACGCAATCTAATTTCAGAATCAACCATCAAAATTAAAATCCAGCACACGTATGCAATGAGATTAAATAAGAATGTTTTTGTTTATAGACAGTCAAAGATATTAGCACAAAAGGTATTGTATAGTGACATTTATTAAAACAACTGATGAAGGCTAGCACCAAATAATTAAGCACATAATACATCCACATTTTAACCTGTTCTATTCTACCCACTTATTATTATTAAGAAAAAGGTGAACAAAAATCAGCAATAGTTATCCTATCACAATGACAGAGTTGGGTGTTCTTTGATTAAATGGTCTGAGTTAATCAGGGAGCCTTTCATTAAATGACCTTTAAACTTTTCACCAGTTTACCAACTTGATGTGATTTAGAACCAGTGGGCCTACCACACTGAATACTCTAATGGAAACATTGTATAACATGGAGTAGAGCATAACTACCTCAGGATAAAATATGGAGTCATGAGAACCCAAATGTCAAACTTTGACCAACTTTGCTCCAGGGTGGAGGCGGTAGTCATTTACCTTCGGAGAGATATTTTTTAAAAAGTGAGAGCTGAATATTACAGGTTAAAATGTGGTTAAGTTCACGACAAGACATTAAAGTAAAATGGTTAACACACAGTTGTGGCTCACTTAGTCTGTTACAAGACCAACCTCTATAGACCAGTAAACAACAGACCTGTGTCTACGAGAGGACCAAGACATAAACTAGACCAACCTCTATAGACCAGTAAACAGCAGACTTGTGTCTACAAGAGGACCAAGACATAAACTAGACCAACCTCTATAGACCAGTTGACAGCAGACCTGTGTCTACAAGAGGACCAAGACATAAACTAGACCAACCTCCATAGACCAGTAAACAACAGACCTATGTCTACGAGAGGACCAAGACATAAAGTGTTTGTGTTCAAAATTTCAGCAGCTGGATCATGTTACAGATCCACAACCACTTTGTGCTACCTCTATAGGCCAATGTAATCATAGTTTACAGCTGAATGCCTGGCGCCTAATACTTGTAGATCTGACAGAGAAAATAAATAAAACCAAGAGCTGAGATGGCTCGGGGGTACTTCCGCTTCTTGTGACTAGTTTTTAACATACAGGCTTTTTTTGGTTTTGTTTTTGGGGTTTCTTTGTGGATTAAACCAATGAATGGCTTGAGGTTCCCTTTTAAAGTACTGTACAAGTTTACACAGGGGCCATGATCAACTTTTATTGGAGAGTAAGGTAAAATAATAACTTATTGCTCACACAGTTTTGGCAAGTGTTTGTACAGGTGACATCTTTCTCTACAAAGACAAAAAAAAATGATCAGTACCAATAGTGGCATGACCCTGACCTTTCATCTAACCTTTCAAGGTTATCACAGTTATGAAATATAAACATTTGAAGACAAAACAATGTTAAACCCATGCACACAAACAAGCTATGGTTGCTATGGTTACTATTGTAGATATATAGCATTAAAAAATTGTGGAGTGATTTCCCCCTGAAATAAGCCCATTTATTAATGCCCAGTTTTGTAGTTACTAGACTTTGCCTGACTTGACAGCCTCGTCGTAAGCCTTCTTCAAACGTTTCTTTAATTCCCCTGGGAACTTGTCGTAACAGTACTTGCAGACTGGCTTCTGGTCAAACTCAAAAAACTTTGTCCTGTTAAGAAAGAAATTATTCAGGTGTTGATTTGGAATTTAAATTATAAATGGTCCTGTTCCAATGGGTACAAAGTAAAGCATTTTAACCCTTTACTGGGCAGAATCATCCTCTAAACGGGCAAGATTTTTTTACAATTTTAGAGACATTTAGGGGTACGTCAGTAAAAACTCTATATCTCAGGAATAAGTGCTAATATTTAAATGAAATAACATGAAAAATAAACAAAAATGAATTCTCTTTTGATTATTTACCTTTTTATTCTTGTCATGTCTTGTTTTTTTTTATTAATCCATGACTTCCCAAAAAAAAAGTTCCAATTACGTTTTTAAGAAGTCCAAACAAACACTACTGACACTATTTACAAGCACAAACATCCAGTCTGACTGAAAGATCCAATGTTTGCATTATACTAACACTAATGTCACTATCAATCTCTTCCTCTAACTCAAAGTTCATTTTTCTCAACTCAATTTCAGTTAAATGTAAGCCTGTAAACCCCCCTTCATTGCTTCAAGAATCCAAACCATCCATTTTGAACACTCACCAAAAAAAATTGAAAAAAAACAAACACATTAAAGAGAACACGTGTGGAAATGTAGTTGAACCTATCCACAAAAGAATAAACAGGAAATCACGTGCCGGAAGTCTCGTGATTTTTAAAAAACGCGAGATTTCTACTGATGGTAGTACCGGCCGTTTTTTGGCCGTTTTGGGGATAAGACGCTTTTGGCCGCTACGCCCAGTAAAGGGTTAAATATGAAGAATTTTCATTTTTACTGTGAGAAGAAGAAATAATTTTAATGGATATTTGATTTTGGGCACGCGGCCCCAAAAAGGTTCGCCATCACTGACATAGGGGAGCATTTTTAGATCACTTGAGATTACAAAACATAGGAGGATATTTTTAAATCACTTGAGATTACAAAACATAGGAGGGTATTTTTAAATCACTTGAGATTACACTTACTTCTGACTCATCTTCTTGTCGCAAATCGAGCAAGCAAAATGGTTGACACACCAGGCCTTGTTAAATGCACTGAACACTGTAAAAGAAAAAAAGACAAAAATCTTCAGGCTATCCTATAGCACTGTTCAATTGTTTCTTATCATTTATAACATTGTTTTATGCAGAGGCCATGATTTGCAATGTTGATTTAAATCTCTAACACGCTTTGTGTGTTTTTTGCAGAGGTCAATTAAGTTTGTTGACCATATTGTGCAAAGTGAAGTTCAAAGTTCAGTATAGAAATGGACACTTGCCAGGTTTCCATGTTTAAATGGAATATTTTCCGAGGCCGTTTAAAGATCATCAGAAAGTGTTTTTGGTTTTTACAAAAAATGTCTGCAAATGACTACCATAAATTCTTATTGAATTTTTTTTTACTTACCATAACTTAAGTGAATAAGAAAGTACTTTATAGTATAGAGTCTTTAAAAGAAGTATAATAGTACTAAAATATCATCTATTATAAAATGATCATTCAAAAAAAATAATTAGAGAACCAACTTTACACCAGTAGCACTTACCATCTCCATTGATGATATTGTTGCAGACAAAGCAGATGTTACCGAAAAGCTGAAGTAAAATAAAGGAAACCAAAGACTTAATTATCATGTGAGAAAGGAAAATGAAGGACTTGAAGTTTTTGCTTGAAAATAAAACTTGAGTTAAGAAAATATCTAAATGTTTACAAATATGACCAGGACAAAAAAAATAAAACATGTGAACAACATGTCACATGACATACCTGGTGATAATGTATCTCACAATACGCCAGCCCTTTCTTCTCATAATGTCTGGTACCCAAAAATGGCTTCTCACACTTGGCACAAACAAAATGCTGAATTTAAAAAACAAAAAGGAAGCATTAAATCACTGATTTCTCAAATACATCTTTTCTTAAAACAGATAGAGAGTTCTAAATAACATTATGACATTTTTTTTCCAACTCATTAACCCTTTAGGCTTATAAAAAAGTTTAGCTTTTATGGTTTAAAAAATCAATTAAATAAAATGTTGAGAAAAAATTATTATTCACTACTTGAAAAAATAAAATTACTAGGAATTATTTTTTTACAGTAAGGATAAAAGTCAAATGTATATTTAAATTAACAATGAAAAATAAAAAAAATAAAACTATTGAGTAAGTTTCTGTTTTATATGTTACAATAACAACACAGACCTACAGTACCACATTGACCTATACCAACCTCAACATGCCAAGTCTTCCCCAGGGCATGCACTACTCTCTCCTCTATGGGCCTCCTGCAGGCACCACATATGGGTATTCCCATCTTGTCATGACATCGCAGACAATAGAGTTCAGCATCCTTCTCCCTGGCATCTTCCTTCAACTCGATGCTGATGTTAACAACAACATGTATTACAAATATATTACAAATATATTACAAGTTTCTGTGTTGTTAAAAGTGAGGTTCATCGGTGCACAATTTTGGGGTGAAGTATTGCAACAATAAAAATATAATATATTCTTGATTTTAAGCCATATGATTCCTTTAAAATTAAATTATTTTCACAAAATAGACATACTACCTAACCCACAGTAGAAACTACCAACTTACCCACAAGAATGACAAACCAACTTACCCACAAGAATGACAAACCAACTTACCCACAAGAATGACAAACCAATTTACCCACAAGAATGACAAACCAACTTACCACAAGAATGACAAACCAACTTACCCACAAGAATGACAAACCAACTTACCACAATAATGACAAACCAACTTACCCACAACAATGACAAACCAACTTACCCACAAGAATGACAAACCAACTTACCACAACAATGACAAACCAACTTACCCACAAGAATGACAAACCAACTTACCACAAGAATGACAAACCAACTTACCACAAGAATGACAAACCAACTTACCCACAAGAATGACAAACCAACTTACCCACAAGAATGACAAACCAACTTACCCACAAGAATGACAAACCAACTTACCACAATAATGACAAACCAACTTACCCACAACAATGACAAACCAACTTACCCACAAGAATGACAAACCAACTTACCACAACAATGACAAACCAACTTACCCACAAGAATGACAAACCAACTTACCACAAGAATGACAAACCAACTTACCACAAGAATGACAAACCAACTTACCCACAAGAATGACAAACCAACTTACCCACAAGAATGACAAACCAACTTACCCACAAGAATGACAAACCAACTTACCACAAGAATGACAAACCAACTTACCCACAAGAATGACAAACCAACTTACCCACAAGAATGACAGTTGAAGTGGTAAGGATGGTAAGGTTCTCCCTTCCATTTTAGATGACCTCCATCAATAATGGAGCTGAAATGGAAGATGAGAACGTGAGACTTAAAGTGACTGCGATATATTTTGATGGTCAGTTAAGATCTCCCTGTAATAATTTCAACAAAGATAACTCTTAGTGAGACCGCACACGTAGACACAAAGTAATTAATAATTTATTTCTGGAGGAGAAAAATAGGGGGAGGGTGTGAGGGGCTT